>OY856375.1:3758137-4358137 GCA_963693495.1 Malacosoma neustria
TGTTATTAAGTAATACAGTTAATTTTCAGACACTCCTGCGGGCGATCTCTGCATGTCGTAGAAGGCGACAAAACAACCCTAGCTACGTGGTAAGGCACCAGAACGTCTGAATGGCAAACTCTTTTGGTCTATCTATCTATCTATATTCATGACATCATAATAACCTTGTGTTGTGTTCCGGCATTAGTGACCCGGGTTCCCGTACCCCTATGAGAAACATCCGTATGCGACGGTAACTGCTTAAGTTACTATTAGGTGGGCCGTCAGCCTATCTGCTGTTCCTCAACAATAAAAAAAAAATACACTCTTACGATATATTCAAAAGAGTGAAAAAATCAAATTAACAGTCTTCAAATATAAATGATTAAAGCTCTTATTTATATAATTTTCGTTTAATAAAATAAGATCTACAACAACAGCCCAGATTCCGAGGAGGACATGTTTATTGTACACTTTATTTTTTGAGATGTAACGTTATTTCATACCGGTAAACAAATCTGATGGAGGTCAGCGTCAAGGAACATCTGATTACATTTGTGTAAATTGGCACAAAAAATCAGATTTCATATATCTAAATATTTGGATTGCTCAAATAAGGAAATTAAAATGTTGTTCAATGATTGTTTTATATATTACCAAACTGAAAAGTTTTTTTATCTCTACACAACTGAATGTACCTCTGTTTAAAATTTTGAAATGGAAAACAAATTAATGAGGATGGTTTTTGTTGTGTATGTAGGTATGTATGTTTCAGTGTGTTGTAAATTAAAACTATTTTTATTACTATTTTAATACTGTTTATTACTTTATCTCGGGAAATTATTTTACTCAACTCGAGTAATTTACAAACATTATTTACTTTTTTTTTATTGCGTAGGACAGCAGACAGGCTGACAGCCCGCTTAGAATTTAGCAGTTACCGTCGCCTATAGGTGTTTGTAATGCCAGTGGTATCGCGAACACGTTGCTGTCCCATAAGGGTACAGAAACTTGGGTCACTAATGCCGGAACACAACATAAGGTTATTATGGCGGCATACTTAAGACCAAAGGTGGTCGCCATCCAGACGGGCTTGAGGCCCTACCACGTAGCTAGGGTGGGTTGTTTTGTCTCCTTTTACGACAAGCCGACCCCGGCCACAGAGGTTAGTGTTCTTTCTCCGCCCCTGCACGGATAAAATACTTACTTATGGTAAGTTAGACATTTAGTAGACAGTATTAGGATATAATATCATACAAAAATATTGAGTGATGTAAAAGTGATTGTGGATACATTAGGCTTGGTAAAGTAAAGATAATATGATTGATAACGTGAAAATGATATGACAGCTGACAAATAGTGGAAAAATGGCAGTTGCAGTGATTCTTCAGTACGTAGGTGGCAGTAAATGTGAAATATTTTATTTGTTCACAGTTTTAAAACTTATCAAGCAATGCGGATAAACTACAGTTGAATATAAGATTTAAATTTCATTTAAATATTGACGTTGATATTAACATATAATAAATAAGTCATTATTCTATGCGACCTTGTAAAACCGTTTGCAGTTTTAAGTTATTGAGTCACTTCACTTTTTTCAATGTTATATCCGAAACAGTTATTTATAAACTCTATTGATATAAATTTAAGGTTATATAATTTTAACTTGTATTCTAATTATAACAATTCTACTTTTAGTATAACAAAGTTTAGAAAATAGTTTTCTATTTTCCGAATGGCAAAAAGCGCTCGGAAGCTGATATCTTCAGCTTTCGAGACCAAGACCCGTATTACACGTTAGCATGAGAAAATAATATGACAGAACAATACAGGCATGTATATCAATAGTTGAACCAAAAAGTTTTTTTAGTCATCATTATGATTGGATGAACAATTTTTGAGATTTTTAATTTAAAATTAGAAGTTCTTTTCTTGTCTATGCTTTCTACGTAGAATAAATAACGGCTAGTAATCTGCATATATACTGCATAGTATTCAAATTATTAACTTCTCTTCTCAGGTATCTTCTTTTCTTACGCTATTATAAATAAATAGGTATATATGATAATTGTTCTGGTTATATCCTTAATATGTGTGACGGTAATAGGGCAATGACCTGCGAAAAGCGTTAGGAAGAAATCATAATCTAAAGATCATAGATCAAAGATTTCCTGGGTAGCTTACGTCGAGCTGTGGACCTCAGTAGACTGATGATGTGTCGCGTGTGAAGTCTTATGCCGCTTTATATATAGATCTTTTTATGTGTGGGCCTAGATGACGCTTCATTAGGGCATGATATATGTTACAGGGTACGCTAGTAAATATATTAAATGTTTTAGTTGTAAATGTATATTTTAAAACCAAATTTATTCATGATATAAATTGTTGTTAATGACTTGACTGTACTAATTAGTATTAGACTAAATTAAGTAGTTATTTAATTCTGCGGCATTTGATTATTCTTAAAATTACAGCAAAACATTGCTTCTTTTTCTAAAAATATTTTAATAATGGTTATCAGCCGTGAAATATTTATTATCAGCATTTTCATTTTTTTTTCATCCTCTATGTTTATACTCCATGCTTTTATTTTGCAAAAGGCGTATATGTTCGTCGTAAGTAATGAACATCGGTATCGGAGTTGTATAATATAGTATCAAAGAAGAAACGTTTCCAGTGTGATTATTAATTTAAAGATTTTGCCGTTATTTGGTGTAAATATTCGCTATGTTGACCTCTTACCTAGAATCAAAAAGTCAAATGGTTTCTTCTTAAAGATATCAAAGTAAGGAACCCGTTGAATTAACATATCAAATGGCTGACCCTGTAAAACCATATTCACTGCACTACTAACTACTGTGCACTTTTAGTTGTAATGTTAACTTAAAGATAATTCGTAATTTTGTTTTGGTTGATAATAAAATGTAATTTATTTTCTTGTGGCTTTTTATCAAAAGGTAAAGTCACATAGACATGAAAACGAAACGGTACGCTGATTTTGACACAACCGAAAGGACAGGCTTGGAAATATATTTCCCTTTACCGTAAATTAGTTTTCTTCTTAACAGTTATCAAATCTATCGTGATCGTTGACCTACATATTATTATTGAGAAAACCGGTATATTTTGTTATATTATAACAGATTACTACGTGACCTAGAATTTAAGACGGTTGCTTAAAAATGATGCTTGGTTACAATATTTTAGGCAACCGTCATATTTAAATTAATCATTTCAGAACCGGATTAATTTAGATTAAGATCTACAGTTAATCATTTATCGATTCGATTATCGATTTTATCGTTTAAGTTATATCAATTATTTAAAGAGGAAAGCTTGAAGTATTCACTACAATTTATAATTTCAATACCATTTAGATAAGACACAAATATTATTTGTATTAAAAAGTATGCAACAATGCCACGAAGAGTTCATTAGAAGGTCTGTCATTGATAAACACCATCGCGTGTAGCATGTCATGCACGGAGCCAAAAGTGTTTCCAGCCAAATGTAGTCATGATCGTTTCTGATAGTTCGTTGTATGTCTTTAGTCTTTCGACTAGTTATTTAGTTCGCTACATCAAATAAAATACACAATGAACATTAAAATTCATTTTAAAGTGTAGCAACTTTGATCCATTTAAAAAGTTTCCCTTATTTTTTTGCAAACGTCATCTTGGAATTCTAAACTCTATAGTCACTTCCATTATGTTCCATTATCAAAACGATGCAAATGATATGTCTCCTTTAGATTAAATGTGTTTATAATCAAGGAAAATACAAACCTATTTTATTATTTTTAGCCAAAAATGGCTTACTTAAAAATGTTACCCTTGCGTGTATTTCTATTCTATAAACCCTCTATACAAATTGTATTTAAAATTTGATGTTACGAAGAATTCTAAAACCAGATCCCCAATGGCATATCAGATTTATAAATCACAGCCTTGTCAAAGCCCTTATTTTAAATAATACAATTCCGATAATGCAAAAAATGTAATCGGGTTCTTTGATACGCCTGTGAAAAAACTATTTTACACAGAAATCCTTTTTGAAACCAATATATAAATTTGTCTGTCGTAAAATAGCTTCCGATCACAAAAAATAGCACTGCCGAAGTATAAAGAGTCTATTGAGTTTTTATCGACATCATTTTAAGGAGAAGTGGAAAAGTTATTTTACAGGCGGAGCAGCCTCGTACTTAATTATATAATAAATTAGCTGACCAGGCAAATGTTTTTCTGCCATGTTTATTAAACAAAAGTATCTTATTTCTCAGAGGCCAATACATCTTTGTACAGAAATTCATCTGGTTCAGCGGTTTAGGCGTGAAAACGTAACATACAAACAAACACAGTTTACTTTCACATTTATATTATTAGTATGGATATATAATAATATCCATACTAATAATATAATAATAATAATATATATGTCCATATCCATAATAATGGATATGGACAGTAAATTTAACAAATTAGTTGGAAACCCTGGGTCTATTATTAGACATATACGAGCATATATGATTACCAGTGTTTTTTTATTGTTGTAGGACAGCAGATAGGCTGACGGCCCGCTTAGAATTTAGCAGTTATCGTCGCCTATGGGTGTTTGCAATGCTAGTGGCATCGCAAATCTGTGCAGGGGCGGAGAAGGAATACAAACCTCTGCGGCTGGGGTCGGCCTGTCGTAATAGGCGACAAAACAACCCTAGCTACGTGGTATGGCCCCAAACCCGTCTGATTGGCAACCACCAGATTCCTGTACCACTATGGAACAACAGCGTGTTCGCGATGATCCTGCTGTCGCAAACATCCATAGGCGACGGTAACTGCTTACTATTAAGTGGGCCGTTAGCCTATCTGCGGTTTCTCAGAAAAAACAAATTATATTTAAAAATTTGCCAGATTTATGTATAGTTTGAAATACATAAATTCAAACATTTTTACAATGTACAATTAATTGCCTAATTTAAAATTATTTATCTAAAAAGTAAACTGTTTAATTCTAAATGTTCTACACGCCTGTACCCAGAAACAGGAGTTTTTAAAAGGTATACTCAATGAATACAGATTTTGGGATTGGAGTACACATTTATTTTACCTGCCGTACCTTCTTTCTTAGAACGGTCAATAGTGCACAGGTATAGGCGCTGCTAGTAAATGATGTATTATTTACTTTTTACACCTAAAATTACGCGTTGAAGGGGTAAAATCATGATAAACATCTTTGTTATTATTGGATGATCGTGGTTCAACGGTTAACGCACGTCATATGCCTGCGGAGGTCACTGGTTCGTTTCCCATCCCGGATCTGTGTGTTTATGTACAATATGTGTTTATCTACAAAAAAGTATATTAGTTACTTATTAATTACCCATAATATTACACAAGTGTTTTGTTTACTTTGGGGCTAGATGTCGTGGTGTGTCCCGGTATATTTATTTTATTTGTTATTTTTTTATGCTTTCTAGATAGTTCTCTTTTATTTAGTTGGAGAGAAGAAACGTCGAAACAACGGTGTTGAACAGTTTGTTTTAACTTGGCTGTATAAACGGTTGTAATCTATAATCTATACATTAATTTAAAAAAAAATATTTTAAACGCGCCATCTCCTGACACAAATTATAGGTCGGAACTTGTTTTACTTTTATGTATTTTTATATCTATATCTTAAACTACACGTATATTTTATTTATTACTAATCTAAGATTCTATCATTCTACATTTTGTTTATCGGTATACAATATGTTACAGCCGTGAGGTCCTAGGCAGAAATACAAAGAGAGTAAAACTAACATTCTCTATGTATTTCTCATCCTTCTGGAAAAGTAAATGATAAATTGAGTCGTGAGAATTACGAGTACATCTATTAATTATGATAGTCCTGTTTGTACAATAAAATATATATTTAGAATTCGTACAAATTTCCTCCCAGTCGATATTGTTTGTTTAAATTACAGTGTTGTCAGTTATGATAAATATTTCGTCACAGGCAATCGAGATTCCACTGCATCGTCGGATGTTTTGATATCTCTGCAAATATTTATAACGGTAATGTATCACTGGAATTTCGCAAGTTTGCTTATCGTAATAAAAATGCAGATGTGTATTTAAGACATGAAGTAATTGTTACATTTGTCCAACTTGAATATATCTCGAGACGTTTCATAATCGTTATGTCACATTATAAATGAGGGTTTAATAAAACATGACGTTAAAGGTTGACGCGCCACGGGGCGCCACACCATGGTGGGATGGTGTTTTCGCAACACTGCGTCATTGTAATTACAAGTAGGTACGACAAAGTATTTAACCTAGTCTGCGTGGTCAATCAGATTATAAACTACACAAAAGAACGTGGAATTCGTAAAGTAACTCTTCAATTATTCAAGCTGAGTCGCATTCTCTCTATTCTCAGTTCTCTCCCATGTAGGGCAAGAATATTGACCCCTACGACCTAGCTAGGTGACAACCACCCCTAGTTTAAGTATGGCGCCATAATCTCGTGTTGGATTTCGGCTAAGTAACTTAAGATTCAGTTCCTGTACGCGAACGATAGTGACCTCTGGCGTCACAAACGTCTATAGGCGACGGGAACTGCTTGTTATTAAGTGGGATTTCAATCATTCTGCAATTCCAGAGCAATAAAGAAAATTAAGTCACTTATTTAAAAAGTGAGTACCAACAAACTCCATCCGTGTCCCTGAGTCTATATCTTTTATGCTATTTAATTTTTGCAGTTCATTTTAATTCAATATGAGCAAAAAGATAGTTATAATAAGTTTATAATATACCACGCTGAAAACATTAATTTTATAGAGTGCTTTACTATGAAAGCCTGTCAGTCAGGGCTTTTTAAAACATCTTTGAGCTCTTAATTCAGTTTTTGTTCATTCAAATGTATTTATACATTTAGTTACCATATATTATACTGTACATGATATACGTACAAACAGCTTCAAAGTGGAGTAAAGTCAAAGAACTCTAATACTACAAGTTTGGTTATCTAGATAAAAGGGAAGAGTGTATGTCGGTATTGTCAAAAGCATTTTTATTATTCAAATAAAATTCTTCACGTAAGGTTAATATTTTCGAATAAATAAATATACTGGGACAATTCACACAGCGCCATCTAGTCCCTAGCATAGCACTTGTATTATGGGTACTAGATAACTAATACACTACTACACATATATTTTTCTTTTATAAATATATACATATTATAAATAAACACCTAGACGCGAGAAGGGAATCGAACCCATAAATACCTAGTCAGGTCATAAGTATTGTCACACAGTAAAAACTTTTCTTTTAGAATGCTGGCCACAAAAAAGTTTATTGAATTAGAATTTCGAATTGTTCATGAAAATAAAAATCAAACGATACAATGAAGACTCTAGTGTAGATGACAGGTCAAGAAGTGGTCGCCCTCGGTCTGTTAGGACTCCAGCAGTGATAAAAGCTGTGAAGGCACGAATTCAAAGAAATCCCAAACGTAAGCAGAAACTGTTGGCCCTTCAGATGGGGTTAAGCAGAACCACGGTGAAAAGGGTGTTAAATGAAGACTTAGGGCTTCGGGCATATCGAAGAAAAACAGGACATCGTTTGAATGCTCGTCTAATGGACCTGAGACTGAAGAGATGCCGCGCTTTGTTGAAGCGGTACGCGGGAAAAAAATATCGGGAAATTCTTTTTTCGGATGAAAAAATGTTTACCGTAGAAGAGAGCTACAACAAACAAAATGATAAGGTGTACGCACACAGTAGTGAAGAAGCGAGCAACCGTATTCCGCGTGTCCAACGAGGTCATTTTCCATCCTCGCTCATGGTATGGTTGGGAGTTTCTTATTGGGGCTTAACAGAGGTACATTTTTGTGAGAAAGGTGTAAAAAGGAATGCTGTTGTGTATCAAAATACAGTCCTGACGAACCTTGTGGAACCTGTTTCTCATACCATGTTCAATAACAGGCACTGGGTATTCCAACAAGATTCGGCGCCAGCTCATAGAGCGAAGAGCACACAAGACTGGGTGGCGGCGCGTGAAATCGACTTCATCCGGCACGAAGACTGGCCCTCCTCCAGTCCAGATTTGAATCCGTTAGATTACAAGATATGGCAACACTTGGAGGAAAAGGCGTGCTCAAAGCCTCATCCCAATTTGGAGTCACTCAAGACATCCTTGATTAAGGCAGCCGCCGATATTGACATGGACCTCGTTCGTGCTGCGATAGACAACTGGCCGCGCAGATTGAAGGCTTGTATTCAAAATCACGGAGGTCATTTTGAATAAACTTTAATGTCATAAGAATCTATGTTTTGTTAAGTTCATTTTGGTATATGAATGGTTACATAATGAATAAACTTGTTACAATTATTTTACATTAAACATGTGACAGAATTTATGACCTGACTAGGTATATTGGAAAAAAGGATATATTTTTTTATAAAATACGTTAAATGAATCTTATTGTTTATAATAGTAGCATGGCTTAGGCTTTACCTTCCGATATCATTCCTGCTCCTTTAGTTTTGATCCCGTTTCGGAATAATTATTCTTCTTCTTCTTCCTCCTACCCTTATCCCACATTACATGGGGTCGGCACAACATGTTACATGTTGTAATGTCATGGCTTAGTTTTTACAATTGCCCGCCTGCCTGACGCTAACTCCTTTTTGGGGAAAAATCTGTCATACTTTTAATTTAAATTAGTTTTCTCGTTTCACATTGAAAGAAGGACACGAAATTTCGTTGTCAATCATCTAAAATATCCTCAAGCGACGCTTTTATTGGTTTCTTCTTGAGTAGGTAAACAACATCCGAGTATCGGTTTGGGTGTGCAGAGTGGCACTATTGTCGGGTCGCCGATTTTTACGGGGTCCGTGCACAATTCACATTCGACAACTACGTTACGAGGGCTTCTAAATAGGAAATTCGCAGTGCCGAGCGTCTTCGAACGCTCTTGGTGTTGCATTCCGTTGCGCTTGAATGCAGACACAGGCAGCTCGAGCGCAATGCGTCCATCTTTATATACCTATTTTGGTGGTGGCTAGACTAATAACAATTGGTAAAATTTTTATTAGCTGAAAATAATCTGTGTAATCAGGTGCCCTTTTTATTAATACCCAACCAGCAATCTCGCCAAGGTCGTCTAAATTGTTTAGTCAGTTTCAGTACTGCGCCCAATCTCCCATTGGCAGAAGATATCCTCATTTCGTATCCGTCTTTATAACTCGTATTAATGTTGCCATACCTTCTTCATACTACATATATCATATTAAGTATGAGAAATGCCGGCGTCTTAATTATTGAAAGCACGAATGACCCCTGATCTCAAAACAGCCTTCCTTATAACAAGGTCAAATTAGATTAATGATGATCACGAAATGAAAGTGATTGTAAAGAGCACTTAACAATAATCGTCCCAAAATTAACAATGAAATAATATAGAAAGTCCCGACGACGCAAACACAAGACATTGAGGGAACAGAAATTAAACTTTATATACAATGCACACTACTTATAGATACGTTATCAAAATACCTTACTACTGAGATTAATATTATTTTTTGATTATTGAAGCAAGGAACACAATTATATTAAGTAGATACTTAATATGAATGTGAAATTGACCTTTGGTCTTAAGTATGCCGCCGTAATAATTTTGTATTGTGTTCCGGCATTAGTGAATCAAGTTCCTGTACCCTTATGGGATAGCAGTGTGTTCGCGATGACACTGCAAACACCTATAGGTGACGGTAACTGCTAAATTCTAAGCGGGCCGTCAGCCTGTCTGCTGTCCTACAGTAATAAAAAAACCACGATAGCGCCCTTGTTAATTATTGTGTTACACTGTTTTGTATGATATTATGATTTAATGATTGAGATATGATCTATATAATAATAAATAAATTAATATGTTGGGACATTTCATACAACGGCATCTAGATCTAGTCCCAAACTAAGTTGCATAGCACTTGTGATATGGGCACTCCACTCTTGCCAACGTAGGCCACGCCGGCGGCGCCGGAGGGCAAGTAATGACCTCCGGCCGCCGTAAAAAGCGACCGCGGGCGGCCCCTCGGGGGAGGATCCGCCGCCCGCACTATTGCCGCGAGGGAGAGGGCCGCGTGTTGTTCTGCGGCCCCCCTCAACTGTTGATTCAGAAGAGCGCCGGGGGATGAAATCCTGACCCCTGATGCCAATAATGTAGAAGGGGCCCGCCTTAAGACAAAGGGCGGGCCAGCGCCGGCCCGGGCCATGAGATCGGCAGGCCATATATCCGTGGGCCCAGGCGTAGACGATAGGAGAACAGCGGGATTTTTTAGTGGGTAGTCGGATGGTCGAACATTTTTCCCGGAGTCCCACATATCCGGGGATATTCCACATGACGGGGAACCCGTCAAGAGAGGTTTTTCCCTGAGACCAAAAAAAATGGGTACTCGAGAACTGATATACTACATTATATTCTTAATTTGTAAATAAATACATATTATACATAAACACCCAGACGCTGAACGGTAATCGAACTCGCGACCTCCGCGAACCTACCGAAGTGCGTTAGCCGTTACGCCATGAGTTTATCTAAAAAAATATAATGCTAGAAATGAGAGTGGATGAATACAGGAGGAGAGGTAGACCAAAGAAAAGATGAATGGATTGCGTACAAAATGATATGGTGAACAAGGGTGTGTATGTTAAGATGTGAGTGGAAGGAGAGAACAAACTGGGCTGATCGCGTATAATTTGGGATAAAGGCAGGAAGAAGATATTTGACAGCTACGAGTATATCGTGATCACTGAGTTGTAGGTATAAAAGCTGAAGAACACATATGGGTTTATCTTCTGTGCATCTGTATATTGCGGTGCAGATTTTAGGTCCATTGTAGTAAAACAATTATCCATGTTTTTTTACGTCGTGATGTCACGACAATCGTGAAATACGGATGCGCCATTTATTTTTGGTGGAGCTATCAATTTCTTTGATTTACATACGACTATAAAGCACTTTCTGTAAATAAATAGATTTTGATTAAATCAATAAGCTAGTCCAAATTGCTATATGAGAAGTAAATTTGATTCACGTATATAAGTTAGTTCCCTGTTCTAAGTGGAAACCATTATCAAAGGACTTGTATACTACTTGTGTATGCGACCCACAGATACGTCCATATAAGGTTTCTAATAATTTTTTAACTTTGATCCGTACAGGGGCGGAGAAAGAATGCTAATCTTTGCGGCCGGGGTCGGCCTGTCGTAAAAGGCGACAAAACAACCCACCCTAGCTACGTGGTAGGGCCTTAAGCCCGTCTGGATGGCGACCACCTTTGGTCTTAAGTAAGCCGCAATAATAACCTTGTGTTGTGTTCCGGCATTAGTGACCCAAGTTCCTATACCCTTATGGGACAGCAGCGTGTTCGCGATGCCACTGGCGTTGCAAATACCTATAGCCGACGGTAATTGCTAAATTTTAAGCGGGCCGTCAGCCTGTCTGCTGTCCTACAGCAATAAAAAATAGTAAAACACAGGCTACTTAAGTAAACATATGTTTTACGTAAGTTGTCCTAGCCGTCCACCTAGTACGGCTGGATAGCCACCGCCTCTGATGTAAGTATGCAGCAGGTCTCAATACCCCAATACGGACAGAAGCGTATTCGCGGTACCTCTAGCGTTGCAAATATCCATAGGCGACGGTGACTGCTTACTATTAAGTCAGCCAGACGGCCTGTTTGCTGTTCTCATTAATAAAAGAAAACAATTTACGTAGATATGAAATTGGTTATGGTGATTTTTTTTTTATTCGAACAGGAGTGACTGCGGCGTTACTCCAGAACCTCGAAAAGCGGTATTAAACTGTCTGTCGCCTTTTACAACTCCCTAGCTTTTATTTATTACTTTAATAAGGATAGCCATATTCTAATTTTTAATTGCAATAACTACAGGGCTACAAGTGAATATATGTATATCATTACACAGAAAAAATTATAAGTATTAATAGTTTTTTATCATTTTTGGTTGTTTCTATTGTTTCGCCGATGAATGAATCGTACCGTGGAGATGTTTTTTTTTTTTTTTTTTTTGGTCTCGGGGAAAAACCTCTCTTGACGGGTTCCCCCGGCCCGGGGGGACCGAGGGATATGTGGGACTCCGGGATTTTTCCGACTACCCACTAAAAAACCCCGCTGTTCTCCTATCGCCTACGCCCGGGCCCACGGATATATGGCCTGCCGATCTCGTGGCCCGGGCCGGCGCCAGCCCGCCCTTTGTCTTGAGGCGGGCCCCTTCTAAAGTGTTGGCGCCAGGGGGTCAGGGTTTCGTCCCCCCGGCGCTCTCCTAACAACTCTAGGAGTTGAGGGGGGCCGCGGAACAGCACGCAGCCCTCACCCTCGCGGTAATAGTGCGGGCGGCGGGTCCTCCCCCGAGGGGCCGCCCGCGGCCGCTTTTTACGGCGGCCGGAGGTCGTTACTGGCCCTCCGGCGCCGCCGGCGTGGCCTGCGTTGGCGGGAGGGGAGTGTGGTGGTTGACTCCCGCTCCCGCTCCGCCGCCTCCTTTGCGGACATGACTGCCTCGCAGAAGGAGGCGACGGCCGTCCATCCAGGATCGCCCCCGACCATGGACAGAACCAGGGCCGGGAGCGACAGGTCCACGCCGATTTGGGCGACGAGGGCGCGGCGCTCCTCGCGCCACGCAGGGCACACGGCGACAGTGTGGTTCACCGTGTCCTCCTCGTCGCCCGCGCCACAGTGGTGGCACCCTGACGTCATCTCCCGCCCTATGCGACACAGGTACCTCCCGAAGCAACCATGCCCCGAGAGGACCTGCGTCAGGCGGAAGGTCAGGGCGCCGTGGCGCCTTTCCAACCATTCAGCCAGGACGGGCCTCACCGCTTCGATGGTGGCGAGGCCCGCGCTGGGGTGCGCGAGGCGCTCCTTCCACTCCACCATGAGCACCACGTCGCGCAGCTCCGCCCGCTTTGCCTCAACTTCGCGAGGCGCGGGGCGAGAGCCACGCTCGGCCGCGTCCCGGCGCCACTGGTACAACAGCGCCAGGACCCGGGCCTCGAGGTCCCATGGTGGGGATCCGGCCAGCAGGGAGGCCGCTTCGAAGGACACCGTGCGGTATCCCCTTATCGCCCTGACGGCCAGGACGCGCTGCGGCCTGCGAAGCAGCGCCGTCGTTTTGGCCGTCAGGCGATCCGCCCAGATCGGGGCCCCGTAAAGGGCCATCGACCGCACGGTTCCCTCAAAGAGCCTGCGGCACACTGCGCCCGGCCCGCCGATATTCGGCAGCAGACGGGAGAGTCCCGCCGCCGCCCGAACTAGCCTCGGCGCCAGGCGCTCGAAGTGTGCCGCGAAGTCCCATCGCCCGTCGAGCACCAGTCCAAGATAATTCATGGACGGCCCGACGGCGATGTGGACGCCTCCTACCGTTATGCTCAGGCCCGGTGGCGGCCTCTGACGGGGCCCGTAAAATATCACGGCCTCCGTCTTGTTCAAGGCCACCTCCAGGCCTAGTCGCCGGATTCTTGCCACTGTGTGCGCCACCCCAGCCGTGCCCAGAAGGCACGCCTGGCGGGGGTTCCTCCCGCGCGCTGTGACGAGCGTGTCGTCGGCGTAACAGATGACGCCGACGCCGGGGAGGAGTGCCCCCCTCAGGACCCAGTCGTATGCGATGTTCCACAGCAGGGGGCCCAGGACCGACCCCTGTGGAACACCGCACACGACGTCTCGCCGACTTTGCCCACCCTGGACCGGATAGACGACGGCACGATCACTCAAATATGCCCCAACTATGCGACGGAGGTAGGGAGGCACCCGATGGTACTTGAGCGCCTCCCGCACGCAGCTCCACGGCAGGGTGTTGAAGGCATTGGCGATGTCGAGTGACACCGCCAATAGCACCCTGCCTCGAGCAACTGCGTCCCCCGCCTGGCTCCTCAGACGCGTGATTGCGTCAATAGTGGAGCGCCCCTGGCGGAATCCAAACTGTTCGTCTGCCAGGTTCGGCCCCTCTGTCTCTAGGTGCCGGACGAGGCGGTCTGCGAGGATCCTTTCGAAGATCTTCCCCACCTCGTCCAGCAGCACGATGGGCCGATAGGCAGACGGTGAGTCCGCCGGGCGCCCCTCCTTCGCGATAAGGACCAGCCTCCCCGTCTTCCATCTGCGGGGAAACCGGCCCGATCGCAGACACGCGTCGAAGAGCCTCAATAGTCGGGGCTCCAGGACGTCGTGGGACAGAACCCACGCACGCCCCGGTATGCCGTCGAGGCCGGGGGCCGTGTTCTTGGCCTTCAGCCGCAACATCGCTGCCCCCAGCTCTGCCCGGTCCACGTTGGGTACGGGGTCGTCGTCCGCGCTAGGGTCCCTCTCATCCCAATGAGGCGGGACCATGGCAGGAGGCGAGTGCTCAGCCCTCGTGGGGAACAGAGCGCCGACAAAACCATCCACCTGGCGCGGGGGGAGACTCTCGGTCAGCGGGGGCGCCCACGGGCGGAGCTTGCCCCGCACCGTTTTGTAGGGTCGCCCCCAAGGATCTTGATCTAAGCTGGCCAAGAGCTCCTCCCACGCCGCCGCCTTTGCCTCGCGTATAGCGAGATGGAGGTCGTTTCTGGCGCTCCGGTACTCCCCGTAGAGCTGAGCCTCCGCGGCCGCTCTGTCCGCATCGCGGCGACTCCGTCTTCGGAGCCTGGTGTACCGGCGGTGGGCGTAGTTGCACGCCCTGCGGAGCCGCTCGAGCTCCGCATTCCACCAGTACACCTGGCGCGGGGGTCGGTGTGGCCCCCGCCTCGGCATCGCCGCGTCGCAGACGTCGGTCATAAGCGACCGCAGGTTCTCCGCCTCCTCGTCGACGTCATCGGGAGGTACGTCGCCCGGCCTCGACCACGTAGCGACGGTCAAGGCCTCGCGGAAAACCTCCCGATTCATCTTTCCAAGTGTCCAGCGCGGACAGTCACCCAACAGGGTCACCTGGGTGGCTCTCGCTGACGGGCGGAGACGCTGAACCGGATGTAGTGATGATCCGACAGCGTCTCAACGCCCGTGAGCACCCTCCAGCCTCGCACACGACGGGCCAGGAGGGCCGACGCGAACGACACGTCGACGATCGACCCCCCCAACTGCCTCACGCACGTGTGCTCGCGACCCTGGTTGAGGATTTCCAGACCCCTCTCCACGGCCCAGTCCTCTACCAGCTCACCCCGCGCGTCGGTTCGCGGGGAACCCCAGGCCTGAGATTTGGCGTTGAGGTCCCCGAGGACGAGCACGGGGCGCGGGAGGAACCGCTGGACCGCGTTGCCCAACTCTTCCATGTACCCTTCAAAGTCGGCGAGACTCCTGTTCGGGGAGAAGTAGCCGCCCACGACCACTATCTCCCCGAATCTGGCCGCGACGTAGCCCCTGCCCCTCACCACTTCCGTGGGGAGCGGGGTACCCGCGGCGGTCCTGGCGTGTATAGCCACCATGCCGTCCAGATCCCCAACCCAATCGCCTCGGGTGGGGACGTAGTACGGCTCGGCGGCAACGGCGATACTGATGTTCCACTGCGCCAAGCTCTGAATCATTAGATTTTGAGCGTTGGCGCAGTGGTTCAGATTCGCTTGGAGGAGATGGATATCCATTATTTGGTTGAGATATCCATCTCCTCAGCCGCTGGGGCCTGCGCCTGCGGGGTGGCGATCTCCCCCGTGGCAGCTTCGGCCCTGCGTCTTGCTCTTCTAGCCTTCTCCCTGCGCTTTTTCGCCTGGCGTTTCGCTACGAAGCGGCTGGTCTTCTTTACTTCCTTTTCCTCTGTCGCCGGATTTGCCGGTCGGCCGGTGCGGCGGCAGGTGCATAGCGGCGGGCCTCCCCCAACCCTATGGTTGGCCGGTCTGCTGGCCGCCGCGCAGACCACGCAATGGGGCGTGGCTTTGCAGGTGGCGGCCGAGTGCCCTGGCTGACCGCAGCGGTAGCAGGCGTCGCTGCGGCTCGTTGGGCACTTGCAATTCACCGCAAGGTGACCCGGCGCCAAACACCTGAAGCACCTCGGCTCCCTCTTATCCAGCACCTCGACGAGTGCCGAGGCCCAGCCGACCAGAATGTGGCCCAACCTCTTCAGATCGTTGGCGGCCACCACCGGCACAAGCACGTTCGTCGTGCCCGTCCCGTCGCGCCCCATGCGGATACCCCCGGACGTCACTTTCTCCGCGGGGCAGCCGATGGCGCGAGCGATGGCAGCCGCCACATCGTTCGCCGTTGTGCAATCGTCGAGGCCCGAGATGCGCACCTTGACGCACTTCTCGGGCCTCGCTATTTTGACGTCCTCCTCCTTGAAGACGTCTTTCAGCCGCGCGGCGAGGGCATCGGCTTTCGCCCCCTGGTCAGCGCCAGAGAGCAGCATCATGCGTGCCCCCGTCCGCGCAGTTTTCATCTTGATGCCGCCCTGGATATCAAGGGCGGCGATGTCCACCTTGGTCTTGGCCTCCGCCAAGAGACCCCCGTAGGTGACCCCCCTCTCCGCCGCTTCAGGGCGGATGGTTAGGGTGATAGCGGCGGATTTCGGGGCCCTGAGTTTGCGGGGACCCCTCTTCCTCCTCTTCTTAGTAGCCGGCGGCGGCTGCTTGGGCCTAGGTAGTATGGCCGATGCTGCCGCCTGCCTGGCTGCGGGTGGTTGAGGGACGGTCGTCGCCTTCTTCTTCGTATTCTTTTTGGCCACAACCGTCCATCCTTCCTCCAGAGGAGGTGGCGGAAGCACTACCCCTCGTGTGTTGGCTGTTGGTTGCGCATTTTTCGTGGGCGCAGCCACTGTCGCTCCTCGGCCCTGTGCTCTGCCCCCTTTTTTCGAGGCGGGAAGCGGCGGGTAATCTGCCACCGATATTTCAGTCCGGGTGACCGCCGCTGCCCGCCGCACCTCGTGGGCCAGTGGTGGCCGGTAGCGAGGGGCGGGCAGCAGGCGGTCCTTCAGCCCCTCCAGCTTGGCGTCGATCATGGTCCCTACCTGAACCATGACGCCGCGCATGAAGAGCTGGTACTCTTCCGGCTCAACATGCGCTGCTGGGGGGGGCTGGCTGGTCTCCGTCCTTGTTGAGGTCGGGGCGGGGCGGCTGGGCGTACTAACCTGTGCCGTGAGGCGAGCCACCTCCTGCCGGAGATCGGCCAATTCGCCCTGCATCCGGCGATTGGCGGCTGCCAACCGTCCCACCTCTTCCGATTCTGTGCGGGAGCTGAGTTCTGAAATTACCTCCCGCACCGTCTTCACAGACTGTTTAAGGGCCTTTTGACAGGTCCCTTTAAGGCCCTTGGAGACCCCGGCCACCTCTGTGATTGCTGCCAGGGCCCCATCCAGAGCGTTTTGGAGGTCAACCGACGTTTGTGCGGTGACCTCAATCTGTTGTTCTCTATTGTCTTTCTCTCTGCCCTTCTGGGCTCGAGAGGATGTCGATGTCTCTAGGGAGAGCTTGGAGTGGACCCGGCGCGCCACCTCCTCCTTGCGGACTTGGTGGCGGAGCTCCTCCTCGTATTTCGCGAGCTCCTTCGCCTCAGCCCGGGCCACTTGGAGTTCCCTCCGAGCCCTCCCTATCCCAACGTACTGCCCAGTCGACGCTGGGCGACCTCGTCCACGCTTTGACGGACCGCCGCTTGTGGCGGCCGAAACTGCCGAAGTATCTTCCTCGGACGTTGATGCTCCAGGGTCGTTTCCCCCCCCGGAGCGATCCCGGGACCTCCTAAATCCCCTCTTGCGCTTGCCCAGGACGGAACCGGGACCAGCACAAGAGGGAGTGTTCGCTCGGGAGCTCGTGCCGCTCGGAATTGTCCGAAAAGACATCCCCGAGCGGACCGAACCGTCCGAGTCCTCTCCCTCGTTCCTCAAAACTCCGCCTTTCGCAGGCAACCGCTCCAATATCACCAAAGGTGATTGTTCTCGGGAAATGTGGGCCCCCCCAGAATACGTTGGGCCCATGCCTGCGCCCGGAGGCGCAGGGGAGGATTCTCCACCCTGTCGGGTGGTACCTCCCTGGGGTAGTGTTTTCGCATTTACCGACTTCATGTTCATTATTTTGTGGTGTGGCGCTTGGGACCGGGTTTACCCCCCGGCCATGCAGCCCATCGGCGCGCCACAGGACCTTGAGCTTCGGGAGGGCTGTTATAGGTCCCCCAGCTCCAGCCCCCAAAGCTGGGGGATTCCGGACGGGACGGGACTGGCATCTCCGCCGCGTGGCAGTCAGGCGTGGGTACGACTACCAGACGACACTCTAGAAAAACCAGGGAGTCGCCTCACGTCGTAGCCGGCCCAGCAAGACTGACGGACAGCGGAGATACCGTTCCCGCCCCAGGAACACCCTCTGTGCAGGCGCAGTCGAAATGGGCATGGTTTCGACTACCAAATCAGGGCCCGGGACAGAACCTGGGACCCCAACCAGTACTCGCAACCATCCCACCGGGGACCGTGCCACGAACAGAGAGCGAATTTGGGAAAGGATGTGGGAGGTAGACGGGAAGAAAGGTAGGACTCTGTCACCTCGGACGGAAGGGGAGTGAGGCAACGGATGCTCGGGTACCTCGGGTACGCACACCCGTGCACTCCTCGGACAGAGGAGCGCCCCTGAGGGAACCGTGGAGATGTGCCTTATTCCCAGCACAATGCCTTCAGGCAGCAATTGTTATGAAGAATGTTAAGATGGATCAGTTATTGTTAAGATTATTTTTTAATATTTGTTGATCGAAGTATATAGTTTATTGTTTTATAGGTGGGGAGGAGGGGGGGAGGTGTTATTTGGTTGTATATCACATGCTAACTATATATTATTTTCCGGGGTCGGTCTGTTCTCCGAGCAGAGGCGGAGAAAGAATACTGACCTCTGCGGCCGGGGTCGGGCTGTTGTAAATGGCGGTAAAACGGCCTCAAGCCCTTCTGGATGGCGACCACCTTTCGTCTTAAGTGTGCCGCCTTAATAAATAAATAATAAATAAAAACAAAGTTATAACAATGAAATTAAAAAAAAAACTGTGTGTATCAGCTCCGACGCACGACTGGAGTTTACTACTTAAGTACGATTGTCTAAACATACGCAAAAAGAGTTTATTTAACTGAAAAAAGATTAATACCATATGAAAGGGTAAATTAACAAATTAATGAAAATAATATACATAGTATAAAAAAAGTTTTAAAACAGTTTTAAGTTCAACCTAATTACAACTATGGCACCTAGTAATAAAGTCACAAATCTCCAAAACATTATCTAATACTTACGATCATTCGTCATATAAAATGAGCAAAGCAATAAATTACTCTTGTCACTTACAAATGAAAAGACATATGTTAAACAACATATAATGTGAAATCAACCTTAAGTTGTAACAAATAAAGTAATTTTTGCCTTGTGCACCAAAAACGTAACGAGGTCATTCATTAGTAGATTATACTCTCACATTTTTCTCATACCGGGCGCCTTATATATGAAAATCGATTCTTAAGGAGTAAACTCCAAAAAATAATACTATTAAATTGGCTTCGAATAAAATATACATTAGTAGATATTTTATCAAAGGTTACAATTTCAGCATATGCTGGCATAGGAACTAACAGCGTTATCCGTATATATACGCGTTAAGCGTGAAGATAGATTGCAAAATTTACGGAATACAAATTTCAATACAAATGATATACATATGTAAATTTTATCATGAATCAGCCCATTTACGAGAATAATCAATTTCGTTATAGTATTTAGTTAACGCTCGGGTAAGTCTACGCAATCGGTGTAGTACGATTGTATCGTGAGTTTGATGAATGATGCCCACGATGGTTAAAATATTAAAATGGTGCAAATTGTTTGTTCTGATCTGGGTATATGTCCGTCAATAGTATTGAGGTCCTGCGATTCAGGTTTTTACCTATTGTGCAGAGAGAGAACTGTTTACAAATTTCAATAAAGTAAATAAATTCATAAATAGATTTAGTTTTGAACAAGTGCAATATTACGCACGTACAATATTGAACCTGCGGCCAGGGGTGGGGCTTGTCGCAAAAGGTGACAAAACAAACTTAGCTAGATGGTAAGGCATCACGCCCGTCTGGATGGCAACCAACTATGGTTTCTAAATATGTCGCCATTTGTTGTGTTCCGGAATCTGTGACCCAGGTCCCAGTTCCCCCAGGCGGTAGCGTCTTAACGGTGCCCCTAGCGTCGCAAATATCTATAGGTGACGGTAACTGATTACTATCAAGTAAAATAAAAAATAAAATTATAATTGAAAAAGAACGTGAACCTGTTGTAAAATTTGACATTTGCTTGGCGAAAACTATGATCACTTCACCAGGCTAAATATCACGCTATTGCGTGAATTCTTAGCTGGCGTCTGGAAAACTGTTACGAGAGAAAAATGAGAGTTCTAGCTTCTACTAAAGTATTTTTAGTTGGGATTTCATTCAGTTTTAATATTTAGTCATTCGCTTTAATTGCTACGATTATTGTAATGTTAATTTTAAATGCATGCTAAATATCTATTCGAATGTTCACTAGAATAATGTCCTTGTAGCTTGGCGTAAGGTTGATCGATAAACTGCACCCGCTGTCAATGTCATGCCCTTATGACGTCACCGTTGGGAACACCGCTATTTCAGGCTGGCATCAGCTGGTGAATTTACTTCTGAGACTATCATTAGTAATAATAATAAAATAAATTTGAGAGGAAAGCTACATAAGATCATATAACTTTAACCGTCACCTATGGATGTTTCCGACATTAGGGGCATTGCGAACACGCTGCTGCCCCATAGGAGTACAGGAACCTGGGTCACTAATGCCGGAACACAAAACAAGGGCATTATGGCGGCATACTTAAGATCAAAGGTGGTCGCCATCCAGACGGCTTGAGGCACTACCACGTAGTTATGGTGGCTTGTTACCGCCTTTTACGACAGGCCGGTCCCAGCCGCAGAGGTTAGTTAGTATTCTTACTCCGCCCCTGCATGGAGAATATCAATATTTTAAATTAAGTTCTTGTATAAGCTATGCTAAGGCGTGTGCTTATGTCTGGACATGAAAAAGAATTGCCATGGAATGGTCACAAATGCCACACCCCAATATCTTCTTGTGAAAATATTTATTTATTTACATAAAAAATGTATATTAATATTATATCTCCAGTCCAATAGGTTAGTATAGTCTAGTCCAGAGTCCAATAGGCTATGTTTGTCAATTATCAATTATGTAATGCGAAGGACCTTAAAATTCACATACGGTTCGACTTAATTAGAGCTGTAACCTAGCTTAAAAATGGCCGACTCAGTACTTGACTTGCAGCCAAGTGGATCAATAATGCAGTCGTGACATCACGACACTTATTACGTCATTGCTTTTTTATATAAGCTTAATATTTTTTATAATACTGCTGAAAGTACTTTTACGTACTGATCGAATAGTTTCATACTCGAGACGTAGCCTAGTAGTCATCGGTTCACTTGCCACCGTGGTATGTACGTCGCATAATATTAACACAATTGCTATGTAGTCATGTGTGACGAAAAACAATAGGGATACATTGATATTACAAATGTGTACCTAATTGGACAATCTCTAAGATGACGTCAGAGGAGTCCATTACGTTAAGGGCTATTTCTATTACATATAATAACAATGTGAATACTATATGTAATATTTATAATTATTTATTAAGTGATTTTTATCCGTACAGGGGCGGAGAAAGAATACCAGAATTAATTAAATGTTTAGCAAATATAAAATTTGGTGAGCCACAAAAAACAGCATTGAAATAATTTGGTCAGCATACAAAGATTTTGTTTGCAATTAAAAAAATCAGGCAGCAATCCTTGTTCTGCAAATAATTTTGATAATGGACAAAAATTAAATCATAAATAGGCAGCTTATAATAACATGAGTTTGCATAATAAACATTCAGCCCGCAAAATAACTATTTGATCAGCAAGATTTAATGATTGATCAGCAGAGAAAACATGTCTTTAAGCAGTGTTTGATTGGTATGCATATTTAAAACATGGTGAGCAAAATAAATAATTGGATTGCGTTTTTGTTGAAAAATCGGCAATGTACGTTAAAAGTACAATTATAAGAATTTTTGTTAATATTTAATTTTAAAACTCATTGTATAAGAAGTTGCTTTTTCAATTTCGATCTCGATTATAATTTTATTATAAGAATAAAGATATAGCTTAAGTACTTAGGTACCTATTTAATTGTTTTATATGTTTTGATTTATTAAGCCAATTATTTATTATTATTTTATTAAGCCAATGTAATAACTGTGAATTTGATAAATAAATTAAAAAAAAAAATTAGCTCAATTATATTTTATAAGAATAAAATTTTTTTTTTATTAATTTACACTTCTATAAATAATGCATACCCAAACAGAGTAAATAAATTAAATAATCTTTATAAGGAACGCGCATGACAAGTAAAGTACTTTTGCTACGTTTTTATGCAGCTCAAAATGAATTTTTTTGCTTACCCTCTGAGTGCTTACCAAAATTTTATTAAACAGAAGCAGCTCATTGCAGCTTATATAATTAATATGCTGTACAAAAATAATTACAGCCATTCGAATGACATAAATTACTGACTGATTTTGGAATGTTTGCTGGCCATGAGTTGCTGATCAATTAGTTATTTCTGCTCACAGATTATATTTTTCTGCTCAAAAAAATACGAATACTATGCTAACCATTTAAATAACACCCAAAAAATACTAATCTCTGTGGCCGGGGTCGGCTTGTCGTAAAAGGCGACAAAACAACCCACCCTAGCTACGTGGTAGGGCCTCAAGCCCGTCTGGATGGCGACCACCTTTGGTCTTAAGTATGCCGCCATAATAACCTTGTGTTGTGTTCCGGCATTAGTGACCCAAGTTCCTGTACCCTTATGGGACAGCAGCGTGTTCGCGATGCCACTGGCGTTGCATACACCTATAGGCGACGGTAACTGCTAAATCCTAAGCGGGCCGTCAGCCTGTCTGCTGTTCTATAGCAATAAAAAAGTGACTGACAATCATCGATTTAAACTTGAAAAAAAAATATTTTACGGTAAGTTAAATATTAAGATAGTTAGAATAAAGTAACAGTAAATAAAGATTTGCTTTCTCCAGCAGCATACGCGCTGACCGGTCTCGTATTTAATAGGATTTGTGCATAAAATGTAGTATTTGCAATCGATAGCGCCTACATGCACATTCACGGGCGGGAAATAAACACGTGGCGTGTCATTGTGTTGCGGACAGCTTATGCAGCTTATAAAAGATCCGATACTTTCCTGTCACATTATTTATATGATTTGTCACTTTATATAATAACAAATATCATGTAGCAAAAATGTGATCCTGGTCAGAAATATGGACAGGGCAATCCTATATACTTCTTAAGGAGTCAAAAACGTTATATTACTTGTATTTTCTGGCTGATCCGGCAAACGTGAAATCGATTTGATAGTTGTCAAATGATAACTAATAATTTCCTATATTATTTTTTCCGTGAATATTTATAATTAATAGTCTTATCCGCGTAGTAATTTATCCGTGCAGGGACGGAGAAAGAATACTGACCTCTGCGGCTGGGGTCGGCCTGTCGTAAAAGGCGACAAAACAACCCACCCTAGCTACGTGGTAGGGCCCCAAGCGCGTCTGGATGGCTACTACCTTTGGTCTTAAGTATGTCGCCATAATAACCTTGTGTTGTGTTTCAGCATTAGTGACACAAGTTCCTGTACCCTCATGGGATAGCAGCGTGTTCGCGATGCCACTGGCGTTGCAAACACTCATAGGCGACGGTAACTGCTAAATTCTAAGCGGGGCGTTAGCCTGTCTGCTGTCTTACAGCAATAAAAAAAATAATTATATTTATTTATATTATTATTATAAAAATGTGTATAATTTTTTACACTTGCTAAGTCATGTTTATAAAATAAATAATCCATTTCACCTACCTTATCAACTTTCTTCAAAATATTGGATTGTTTCTCTATACATTTTTGTGTAAAACGAGTGTCTATCATTTATTTTATCTATTGATAACAATAACGACCTTTGATTAAATTTGTGATATTTAAGATACAGCCGTTATTCATAAAATTATATTTATTACGCAATAAAAAATAAAATTACTTGATGACTTATATGTAGAAGAATAAAATACATTAGACTTCGCCATATTAGTTTCTATACCATTGGATAATCTTTTAATACAGAATTAACTAATTTTTAATCTATTATTAAGGACTCGGCGTAACGAGATTAATTCACCAAATTCAGTCATATATATAAAATTAGTTTCATGACTATTCCTACAATTCCTTTTGTTTTTTCTACAATGTTTCTAATCTTCGAATATGGAACATTATGTAAATTTGAACATCGTGTGACAGAATCTAGAACTAGGTTCTCTAATTAAACATAACCTCATACTCGGTGAAAAAAGCAGCTTTTTTATAAATATCAATATATTTCTATATGTGAATACTATTCTTCTCCTTGCATTCGTTTCACCTCGGTTGAATCCGAAGCTTGCACTACGCCTGATGCACACCTCTGAGCTTTTTTCAGAGCTAATTCTGTGCGTTTATTTATATCAATGACGTTTCCTGATATTTCCTAAACAAAGAGCCACAAGAGCGATTGATAACCGTAGATGTGGATAACATTGGTTTCTACTGGCCAACTCTCATCTCGACAGGATTCCTTTGGTTGTTTAGGACCAAAATTAATCCACTTATCATTTTATACCACCCCTTTTTTATCCAGAAGAAACCCGATCACAGGTACCACGCTAGCTCGGGGGGAAGCTGGCGAGGTTATGTGGAGATCACCGTCTTTCTGCAGCCACTTGTTTGCCTAGCATGTGATAGCCAGTGGTGGCCACCGGTATGCCCACTAAAACCCCTGTCGCCACCCAGCGCCATGTGTGGAAGCATCGCAAGATCGACTTTTGATCATTAATCTGCGACGCCCCCGGTTCTTATCCCACCCCAAAGTAAGCGATGGAGTAGTTCAAATCTTTTCTAGTCGGAATCCCAATGCTTCTATAATATATTCTAGGTTTTTATTTATAATGTCAGTACAATAAAATATAGACTATTCAACGATAACATTTAAACTTGAATCACAGCTGAATAATTAAAATCAATTTTCCAAGCTTTATCTAATCGGTCAGTGTTGGTTTACGTAAATTGAAATTCCCCTTGACATCCGAATATTGGACTACTTCGTTCTAAGTACTTTGTTGTAATTGAAATTTTATTCTATAAATAATTTTTGTTGAGTTTCATATTTTATTACGTATTTTAATGTAATCAGTTGATTTTATTAGCGCAATTGCAGGCGCGTCTTGTCGACGTTCCTATACTCACAGAGGGTACACGCTTGGCCTAGGGAGAAACTGCGTCTCTTTACATATTCTGCCATCTACTTCGGAAAGTCTTTTGAGGAACAGTTTAGCCGTTTGCCATCGGCTGGGATTTAATCCCCGTTTCCTGGAGCTTCTTCTTGCGCTTATGAAACGGTTCTAAACGTTCATGCACTCTCTGGATTCCAAATGAGATTCTGGCTGGGGTTTCCCTATCGATAGGGTATTATTCAAGGTATTTATAATAGCTAATTATATTTATTCGATGCGCCACTGGACGTGTTGCGAGAATCCTTACATTTACATAAGTTCGTTGTATAAGTTAATCTTCTTGGCATATCAATTGTTACATAACATATGCGATTCTCTTTTGGTTTGAGGAATAATGGATTGATTGCAATAAACTCAATACAAAAGCTTAATGATCTTAATAAGCTTTTTAAAAATGCAAACAACAAAAATTATAACGGTTTTTTTTTCATACAATCCGTGGGCGTCGCAGAGAAACGGCTGACAACTACCCGGTTATCGGGGTTTTAATATGGCATCCGGGCCGTTTCTAGTCATTAATCATAATTATTGTCCAGCAGCGCGGAAAGATGGCTGTAGGAAGGATAGGGCCAGCCTGATATAGTCACGTTCCCGGAGATCCGATGTGGTTCTGATAATGCAGGTTCCCCGGGATGAAAAAATGGTTTTATTAGATGAAAAGCCTAAAATGGCCAAACAAACAAGACCTTCCTTGAAGTCCGTTACTTTGGCTGCGATGTTATGGTTGAGGTGTTATAACCACATTTATACATTAAAGGACAATGTAAGAAGAGAAAGCACTATCATTTCCTTGTGTCATTGAGTACCTCTGTAACGTAACGGCTAACGCACAGGAACGCCTGCGTAGGTCACGAGTTCTATTCCCGTCCCGCGTTTGGGTGTTAATGTATTGTATTTATTTCCTTTATTAAAATAGTATTTAATGGCTAACATTATTTATAAGCGCTCTAACTCTGAATCCAAGAAAATCTCGCACAGTCTCGTGGTTCACATTGCGGCGTCAGTTATTTTAACAAACGACCGTAATTTCACCGCATAATGTTCTATTACATGGCTCGTTATTGTAAAGTGTTTTTAAATGAGCGATCATAAGTTGGCATTGGATTTACAATGAGGTTTTTGTATCGACAGTCTTGAAGGGTACAGAGTAATGTGCAAATATTTATTAGTTTAAAATATGTAACTGTATATTTTAGGATACGGTTGACAATAAAAAGAAATAATGTGTCTTCGTCCAACTTTATATGTATAATAAAAATCTTGAATGTTAATAATTTTTTAAGAATGCAATTTTGATATCGTCCTAGGTTAATATTATTAATCTTTTAACCGGGTATGACGAAATATTTCGTCATACACGAAGTACTACTTGCAATGGGCATGACGATATTTCGTCACGGAAATTTGGAATATCATACAAAGAAATGATTATTTAAATTGGTTCAATAAATTTTTTCTGCATTGAAGTTGTTTCATTGATATATTATACGTGCAGGGGCGGAGAAAGAATACTGACCTCTGCGGCCAGGGTCGGCCTGTCGTAAAAGGCGACAAAACAACCCTAGCTACATGGTAGGGCTCCAGGCCCGTCTGGATGGCGTCCACCTTTGGATTTAAGTATGTCGCCATAGTAACCTTGTGTTATGTTCCGGCATTAGTGACCCAAGTTCCTGTACCCTTAAGGGACGGCAGCGTGTTCGCTATCCCACTGGCGTTGCAAACACCCATAGGCGACGGTAACTGCTAAACTCTAAGCAGACCGTCAGCCTGTCTGCTGCCTACAGCAATAAAAAACGTTGAAGAAACGGTTGAAGACGATTTCCTTTTATTACTTGAGATTGTGATGTTATTACTTATAATTTTGAAAAAAGAAAACTCCCTATTGTGAAACGAGTTGAACAAACGTTTATTCATAATTAATATCAATATATTAAGATCACGAGTGCCCTCTTTAGTCCCGAGAACTGTCATGGTTGCACCGTTCGCTTGTATTTTGTACTCTCGCTCTGTTAAAAAGTGGATATAAATCCGTGCGGGGGCGGAGAAAGAATACTAACCTCTGCGGCCGGGGTCGGCCTGTCGTAAAAGGCGACAAAACAACCGTGGCGGACCCCAAGCCCGTCTGGATGGCGACCGCCTTTGGCCTTAAGTGTGCCGCCGTAATAACCTTGTGTTGTGTTTCGGCATTAGTGACCCAAGTTCCTGTACCCTTATGAGACAGCAGCGTGTTCGCGATGCCACTGGTGTTGCAAACACCTATTGGCGATGGTAACTGCTAAATTCTAAGCGGGCCGTTAGCCTGTCTGCTGTCCCACAGCAATAAAAAAAAAAACAATTACTTTTGCTTATTTAAACGTAAGTTTTCTGTCTAATACTATAGAAATATTGATATACGTCGAGAAACATAAATACCATCTTATTGTATGACACGGGCTTTTATAAGATGTTGATGATAGACGATAGACACACACAAGAAATATAACGGCGTTTTCCTTTATTACTAGTAGTACGTGACAATTATATGCACATAGGCGAAAAAGACCTGCTTAAGAGGTGAATGCCATAGCGGAAATAGAAGCCAGAACCTCTTGGCTACGACTCAATTATGATACCAGAGGACTAACACGTGTTGAGAAATGAACCATATATAAATCACGATATAAATGTAAGGAGGGTTCGATGAAATTGGGGCAACCGCAGTGTTCGGTTGCCAAATAAAATTTTTATTTGTAGCCATGAAGGAATTGCGCATTGAAGCTCGAACAACTGTATGGCTTTTCCTTTGTGAAATTTCGTGAAGCTTGTATTGATGGACAAAATATTTTAATCATGAATATTTTTTTATTGCCTTTGTGTAATAGATTTTAGGAAGTATGGGGTAAGAGGCCTCACTAAGACATCCAGTGACCAGATAAACCACCCTAAAAGCTCTGTTGGCAATACCATGGAAGGTTGGGGTAAAAATCTCATCCGGGGCGTCGCAGAGCAATGACCATGTCGATCCTGCGATGTTTCCATACATGGCTCTGGGTGGCGACCGGGGTTTTAGTGGGTATGCCATCGCTGCCACCACTGGCTATCACTTGCTAGCAGGTCTGGGTGGTCGTAGTAACATTAGGACGGAGAACCCCACATAACCGCGTTGGCTTCTCCCCGGAGCCCCGACGCGTTACTGGTAACTTTCAGTTTCCAAAAAAAATTACATTTTCATATGGGAGAGAAGTTGACAACGCGTCCAACTGTAAATCATAGTTCTAAAACCCGCCAGAATGCAGCGCTAGTGTATCTATAGTGTATGCTATGAATGTAGCTGGGGATAACGAATTGATGTTTGCTTAGTTAAAAATTCTCTAATCCACTCTAATAGCTATCTATGGTGATGTTGTGGTTCCACCTTAATTTAACCCATTTTGATGGATACTTTTCTAATACAGAGAGTTTCTCCTTAACTCTACCGTCCATAAGCAATACCTCGGCCTCCAAGGGTTCAGTGGGCGGTTGAGTCGAGGCTTATTGTTAGTTAAATGTATCTTCTTCTTCGTCGTGTTCTTCATTCCTGAAGGTCGTGCCCGCCGTGATAAGCCTTTACGGAGACGCTGACGAACTGCCTCCACACCACTCTGTCCTCGGCCTGTTTCAGAGCTGCAGGCAAAGTGAGCCCCGTGATAGCCTTAATTTGATCCGACCATCGGGTTGGTGACCGTCCTCTGGGCCTTTTCCCCTCTATTTTGCCTAGCACTATCAGTTTTTCGAGGTTGTCTGACTCCTTTCGAGCGATATGGCGAAAATAGCCGAGTACTCGCTTGTAGCAGGTCGTGGACAATCTGGTTCTGACATTCAGCTGGTCAAGAATGGATGTGTTGGTTCTTTTTGTTATCTTTTTGCAGGTAAATGTATAAGAAAAGGAAAAACAGGAATTGTTTGTAGATAGCTTTTTAATTATACCAACTGCGGATATTGCTAGTAAGAGAAAGCTGATGATATTGATGGAAATGAAATATAATAGAATTAATGGTGTATACTAGATTTTTTTAAATATTTGGTCAATTATAAGCTAAACTTTCTAATAGCTGCAGAGGTTTTTAAAAATAATATCGTTTACGTTGTGTTGCTACCGTTATTGCAAAACATTTGCGGCATCTATTATAATGACACGTTTGCGTGTGTGTGTGGTTAAAAGTGTGCTTCTAAAAAAATTGAGACATTAAATTGAGATATCATTAATCAGACCTAAAGTTTTATGATACAATGTTCCGAAAATAAAACATCTGTAATGCATTATTGTAGTTTGTGATTAGATAAATAAACACAATGTAACAGGATTCTATCAGCTTTTAAAGATCCTCTACGTGCTCCACTTTGGAACCTCGCTGAGTACTGTTACAGGGCGAATCTGGTATGCGTCGTATGCACCGAAGTCCGTGTTTATTTTCTTTCAATTAGCATGATAACATGGATATAAATTGATATAGCCAAATTTGGCTGTACAGGCTCTCTACCATCTATCGAATTTGGACCGTTATGTACCCTATATACATACCCTATATACCATACATTTTGAAGTCTAAAAGAAAAACAGGATTTTGATATAAACTTTGTTACAAGTAAGTTATGTCTTTGCAAACTGGTTATCATTCTAATATTAGTTATTTAGTATACAGGTTATTTAGTACGCTATATCTGATAATAAATCATCTCCCAACGGTTTCCTTTTCGCTGCCTTAAGTTAATTAGAAATACGTCTGTGTCGTTAATTCTGTAAATTTGTATTCAGCTTACTAGCTTCTACGTTATATGTTAAAATACTACATGTTTAGTACTTACTTCTTGATCGTGTTGTCTTCGCCTATATTTCTATATCGCTTATCGACTAAGTCGTAAAAGGCTAAAGTTATAAGTCGTAGTCAAAAATCTAAAAGTCTACTAGTGGATTGCTTTATTTACTAGTTCACAATACGGGAATAGAACTGTTCAATTTATCTTTTCGTCGTTAGGGGTCAGCTCGTCTCGCGTCAGGCAGTTGAAGAACACTGATGTTCTAGTCAGTATACCAACAACATATATACATAATTGTCAACTGTGGAAATGCATGATCGCATTGCATGGGAGTCCTATACTAGCCCGCCGTGAACCCCCACGCGCACGCGGTAAGTTTTGCATCAAACATTTCAATTTCATAAAAGAAAATCAACCAGCTTCTGTAAAAACAAAATGCAATCACATTAATTCCTTCTTCCTTCTTGAGCCCCTTAGATCCAGAAAGAATGATTCATCCTAGGGCATAAATGAAACAAGGCGTGCTGGAGTATTGTCCTGATAAATTAGTACCTATGGTGGCGCAACGGCTTTTTCACGTTCGGGAGTCACGGTTTCGACTCCCGTCCCAAGTCGGATCATTCACAAAATAAAAGTATCAGTTGTCTAGTATCCACAACATTAGTGCTCTGCAACTTATCTTGATGTTGTATGAAGTGTTCGCGTATAAATAATCTCAGTCTCCACAAGGCTTTAAAAGAAAATTATACAGCGCTCCTAGCGGTGATGCGAAGAACTAAATACGGTGTTTCGTTACATAGCAAAGTTAAGTAAGTTAGTTTAAACTTCTTGACTTAGTTTACTATGTATTGCGACTTGCATTCTTTTATTATATAATGACATAAATAGCTTTAGAAATTATTATTAAGATCGTGCTTAATAAGTTTACATATAATGTGAATAGCGTTTATTGTTACGCGTTTAATAGCTTTCTCAGAGGTTTTATTATATTTGCAATTTGCGTGAGATTACGTTTAATACAATATAAAACTAAATATTTTAAATATTTGTTTATGGATGAATGAAATGCACTCTGCATTTTATTTTCAAGAATGTCTTTAAAGTGATAAAAATACATTTTGTAAATTAATTGCCTCTTTCATATACGAGTGTCACTATTATTTTAATGTTAGTTTTCTCCCTGCAGAGGCGGAGTAGGAATACTGATCCCATGTGGCCGGCGGCGGCCTGTCGTAAAAGGCGATAAAACAACCCTGGTTAAGTTCCAATCCCGTCTGGATGGCAACCATTATTGGTCATTAAATATGCTGCTGTAATAACCTTGAGTTGTGTTCAAACATCTATGGGCGACGGTAACTGCTTACTAATTAGTGGTCCGTCAGCCTGTTTGATGTTCTGCAACATTAAAAAAGGATGGAGTCCATTTTTAAATAGATCAAGCATTTTCCCTTAATTAAAGTTCAACCGGTATTTTGGTTGAGGAAAAGAAATTCTAATTAGATCAGTTATGTTTGTTGTCACGTCTTTTGTCGAATAATCAATTCGATCAATCCGTATATAATAGCCCATCACTAATGAAAACAGCGAGTTTTATTTATTTTCGTCGGTAACTGAGTCTTGTTACGAGCGAATTCACATCCGTGGGAATTCGCGATAGATGTAAAGGTGGTGTAAACATTAGTTAACTTAAAATGGATACACCTTCTAATAATAGATTTTAAAAACAGATGCAAAAAGTATGCATGCCATATATGCGACAATTTGTCGCATATACGAGTATTACATCTATACTCTATATCTATACTCTATACTTACTATTATAAAGAGGAAAGATTTGATTGTTTGTTTGTTTGTTTGTTTGTTTGTTTGTTTGTTTGCTTTGAATAGGCTCCGAAACTACTGACCCGATTTAAAAAATTCTTTCATTATTGGGAAGCTACACTATCCCCGGGTGACATAGGCTATATTATATTTTCAAAAAAGTTAGGGATCCTTACTAAAACTCCAATAATGTAACCCAAAGTGTAAAAAAATTACCTAAAATATTATTTAAATCGCGTGCGTTGCGAAAACTATTGATGATAGATTAAAATAATGTACTACAACTTTGCAGAACACATCATTGTTTACAAAAAGTGTCGCGACAGCATATGTCTAACTATTATAGTTATGCCACAATAAGTGTTTTTTTTATTTTAAAAATTTAATTGAAATGCCGCCCCTAGAAAAGGCTCTTTATTTGGATCTTGGTATTAATCCTTATCAAAATAAATTACTTCATATTCAAAACTGCTTCAATACCTTTATATAACTTTTTGAATTATTCAATTCGGATATTCCATTCAAAAGATATCACGAGTTTAAAAATGTAAGTATTAGAAAAATGTTGCGTGGTAGCCGCTCACCCTGTTCGGCTAGCTAGGCAGCACCTTATGCAATGTAGGCGTGCGTCACTGGGGTTTTTACAAAAATTAGAATACTTATTAAAAAATAACGAAAAATAAATAAAAAGTAATAACAAAAAAAATCATTAAAATAAATGCTCATAGAAATAATAATATTCAAACTTTCTTTATAATTTTGTTTTTTTAGTAACCTGACGCAAATAGAAGGGTTTGCCCTCAGGGGCGCTCCTCTGTCCGAGGAGTGCACGGGTGTGCGTACCCGAGCATCCGTCGCTTCACTCCCCTCTCCGTTCGAGGCGACAGAGTCCTACCTTTCTTTCCGTCTACCTCTTACATTCTTTCCAACTTAGCTCTCTGTTCGTGGCGTGGTCCCCGGTGGGATGGTTGCGAATACTGATTGGGGTCCCGGGTTCTTCTCTGGGACCTGATTTGGTAGTCGAAACCATGCCTATTTCGACTGCGCCTGCACAGAGAGTGTTCCCGGGGCGGGAATTGCATCCTCGCTGTGGGTTGGTCTTGCTGGGCCGGCTACGACGTCAGGCGACTCTGCTTTTTCTGGGGTGTCGTCTGGTAGTCGTACCCACGCCTGACTAGCACGCGACGGGGATGCGAGTCCCGTCCGGAATTGGCCGCGGACCTGTCGCTCCCGGCCCTGGTTCTGTCCATGGTCGGGGGCGATCCTGGATGGACGGCCGTCGCCTCCTTTTGCGAGGCAGTAGTGTCTGCAAGGGAGGCGGCGGAACGGGAGCGGGAGTCCGCCACCGCACTTCCCTCCCGCCAACGTAGGCCGCGTCGTCGGCGCCGGAGGGCGGGCAACGATCTCCGGCCGCCGTAGAAAGCGGCCGCGGGCGGCCCCTCGGGGGAGGATCCGCCGCCCGCACTATTGCCGCGAGGGAGAAGGCCGCGTGCTGTTCCGCAGACCCCCTCAACTCCTAGAGTTGTTACAAGAGAGCGCCTGGGGGACGAAACCCTGACCCCCTGGCGCCAGCACTTTAGAAGGGGCCCGCTTTAAGACAAAGCGTGGGCCGGCGCCGGCCCGGGCCACGAGATCGGCAGACCATATATCCGTGGGCCCGGGCGTAGGCAATAGGAGAACAGCGGGGTTTTTAGTGGGTCGAACATCTTTTCCGGAGTCCCTTATATCCCTCGGTCCCCCCGGGCCGGGGGAACCCGTCAAGAGAGGTTTTTCCCCGAGACCGAAAAAAAATAGAAGGGTTTAATTTTTAATTTTTTGTTAAATACCCGTGCGAAGCTGGGACGGGCTGCTAGTATGTTATATAAAAATAAATATTTATCACAATATTGTGACATTTTCACAACGCCATCTAGTACCAATGTAAGCAGAACGTTTGTGTTATGGGTACTAAACAGCTGATACTACTTATATAATATTTTATTTATGTAAGTAAATACGAACCGGTGAACCCCGTAGTCTTTCTGATGTGCGAAAGACGTTACACCGCATATGTCGTCAAATATAAGTGTCATAAAATATTTGTATATTTACACACGATTTTTTCCGGAATGTATACTATATATATGACCGTTTATAAAAATATCTGAATCCTCTATAGGTAAACTAATAATCTCAAATCACTGTGTAGCGAATCAGAGCGATCACAGATAAAACAAAAAAAAAAAACAAATGCTAAGAAAAATAATACACAGATTCAAAATGATAGATGGCGATGTATAATTTACGTCATTTAACTTTTTTATAGGCGGTTATCTTTTACGTTACATAAAACTGTCTACATTAATATGGAGTTTGAAATTAGAATTCACCATATTCAAACAATTGTGGGCGTTGCTTTTGACTACCCGCGTCATGATAAAATTTCCATTTTTATTGCTCTCTTTCATTGTTCGGATTCTGTTTCCGTTGTGCGTTCTGGCAGGTATTTTTGCTTATTGAGGCATACCTCTTTATACTGTATATAATATAATGTGTATTAAGTATACAAAATAAGATTTATTGCTGTATTATTTTAATAGATGATTTTATGAGTGCATGATATAATTTTAGTTATAAGTATCAAGTATACGTATTGTATCATTTATTTGTATTATTTTATTCATAGTATTTTTTTTAGATAATATGTATTAACAGAAATTGTCATATTTAAGATAGTCTGCATAATATTAATGATAATCGTTCAAAATTCTTGGTACTCGGTAAAGTTTATGTGAAATTTCTTAAGATGTCTCATCATGAGAACACTAGTAGATACTTAAATGTAAAAGTAAACCATTTTGTTCCTAATTTAGTATATAATACGTGGAATTATTAGCTATGCAAGTCAAAAAAGGAGATTCATAAAGAATAAAATAATTAAAATATACCGAATATAAACTACTGAGACCGGAATATGTGTAAACACTGTAAACGGTATAGCCAGGATTCTATCGTATTGCGGATAATTTAACAAAATAAAAACTATTCGACTGGTTGAGCTAATTCATAAATTATGTTAAAAGAAACTAAAAGATAGCTTTTATAGAAAATCCAACTAAAAGGTAAAAAAATAATTTTCGATTAATTTAAATTAAAGATAGATTAACAAAAAAATGAATTTTATTGTAAAAAAAGTGCGGGGTGCTTGTTGTCAATTGTTATAATTTTGAATTTTTAAATTTATTGAAAATTCTTTTTTACTTTTTAGTTTGATTTTCTATAGAAGTGTTTTTTATTTATTTTTTGACTATAATTTATTTTTAACTTTTTGGTTTGAACTGTAAAATAAAAGCGTGTTAATTTATTTTATTTGTTGTCAGTTCCCAATCGGTAAATGTTTTTATTAATTTAACGCCATCTTCTGGCAGTGTTATAAATTAAACTTCAGATGGCGTTTCGGCAGAATTATTAATTTATTTGATTGTACATTCTGTACTTGTTAAGTTAATATAAAGCGTATAAAAAGCAAAAAGCCAACGTCACGCGGTGTTCCCAGGCGGTCATCCATCCAAGTACCGACGCTGATTAACTTCGGTGATCGGACGAGAACCGGTCCAAAAACTCATTAATCCTGAGGATCCTGGTAAGGACAATGATACAAACTATAAAGATTATTGCACTGTCATCGCTCCTTGATAAGTGCGTACAGTTTCAAATCAATCTGTAATTTTGAAAGGGGTGAAAATCACGTTCAAAGATTCCGTTACATAGATTCATAGATACATACCAAGTTAATAAAAGCGTGTTAAAAACAGACATCATTCGTTTTAATAGGATCAAAGGATACTAATGTAATATATATTGGTAGCTTAATAGTTATAAATATATTATATTAATTGAATGCTAAATGCTAATCTGCAATGTAGTGCCAATCAAAGACGAAAACATGCTACTCTCTACTCCATTTCGTTCTTCAATATTACTTCTAACAAATAACTGTTTTTAGGTATATATTTCAATTGCATATATGTATTTTATATTTGTATATTAATATGGTATTTGCTGAAATTTTCAGGCAGAAATAAGTTTACTTCAAATTTCGAAGAGAGTAAAATCAAGGCCAGGGTTTTTCCTTGATAGCAATATTGGGTAGATTTAGAGATTAGGAGATGATTTAAATTTCAAGCGGAAAGTAAATCGGTTGAAGTGTTTTTTGGCAGAAACAATAATCTTATCGGGACTGATTTAACGGCTTATCTTCGGACGTCATCAGATTGCTGTTATGTGGATGAAATCAAAATGACAGCTTGAGGTCATGTGAATATTATCAAACAAAAAGCAATCAAAACATCCCTTAGAGTAATATTGATAACACACACATAAACTCACGCTAGAAAGTATGTATGTAGCCTAGAATAATTGCTTATGTTATTTTCTGAGTTAGATTCAAACAGTTGCAACGCAGGTATTACTGCAATCTTTGCAGTATTTTGTTAAATTTATTAACAAAAATCCAATTAATATCAGAATCATTTCACATTTGGTCCTAATGGGGTTTGAACCTGAAATCGAAAATTTAAGTTGTTCGAAGGCTACACTGATAAGGATACACTGCCCATCATTTACTTAACTGGCGAAAAATAAATGTTTTCTTTTGTTATAGTTACTATTTGGTTATTTCGACACTCGCAGGGGGCGCTTGCGTTTACTGACGCTGTACTATCTGATACATATGTATTATCAAGTCTTCGCAATTTTAATTTAGCAGCTGTGTTTCACATAACTCTAGTTACACAATGGTTTACGCAATGCTCATCAATATCCCATCAAATAAAGCACCGTGTAGGCTTTGAAAACAGCCGGAAAGCGCTGATAGTATACAGTACCCTGACAACAATAACGGGGCATCGGCAACAATGTTACATATACGCAACACATCAAAATGTCAACCGCCTGCCCACTGAGTTCTATTCAAGGCCGTATGTACACCTACGAGCAGAGAAAGGTATATCCATTGTGGTAGTTTTAGACGTATGCCTGGTTAATCTAGGGCTATTATGCACGCAGTTTGCATTGTTACGGTTATTGTTTGGTGTGTAGAGGCCCCATTATGAACTGGAACTCATGTCAATTTAACCTTCCACTTACAGTGAGTTGTGACAGTACACGAAATAGCTAACGCAAAGATGATGATGAATTAAATATACAGTGATATTTCTAACAGCGCCATTTTGGATTGCTATGTAATTGATTTACAGCAAGTATTCCATAATTCCTATTAAAATTTTGTAAAAAGGTCTTTTCAAAAGTAATTAATACCTAGTCGTAAAATAATTCACATTATGTTTTAAGTGTTTGGTACATAGTTAATGCTTATGTTGTTGTTATAATTTTGATATTTTTACCATTCGTTTCCTAAATTGTCATCGGTTCGGTTTTGACAACAGTGATTTTAACATTAAAAAGTATTTGATTCCTATTGAAACTTATGTTATTAGTATAAGCATATGCAGATTATGAAATACGTTGAACTCTTATAATAATAGAATGTTTTTCTATATAATTATACGTTTACTCTACTAGCTGTCATTAATTGCTGTCAAAAATGTCACCTACTTCTTATGAACCTTAAATCGTTGAATGCACGATCTATAATTATGGGCATTGCTACATAACATTTGAATTATGGCTTTGAATATTTGGACCCTTTAATTTTGTTGTCATTAATTGCTGTCAAAATTGTCGTTGAGATGTCATTAATATCTGCAGTTGCAGTGCCCTTGACATCGATGCACGTGAAATGCTTAACGAGTGACAGATATTACGCCATATTGGTACGTGCCTATTGAATTCTAATCAGTTGCTTGAACTGGTTTTGAGCCTGGTATTCTTGCATTGTTTTCGCCGTTTAATTTATTAGCGATTTGTTTTCGTAAGATGATTTTAGGAGAGTTTACGGGCTTGTAACGACACAAAAAGTGTTCTTACCATTATTCTTTGAATTGTCTTTTAACTTTATTATTATTTTTCTTTCAAGCGTTCCATTTCAGTTATATTTAAAAGTGTATTGTTGAATAGGTCTGAAATATGAACATATTTGCTTCGATAGAGATGATCACTGGCATTTAAACATTTCTATCAATAAAGCCGTGTGTGCACATAGATCCATCAATTACATTCGAAATTTTATGAAATATTTCGTAATTAGTAATAAGTAATAATACAATTAATATAAATCAAAGAAATTTGATGGCTCTATGTGCACACACGGCTTTATTGGTAGAAATGTTTAAATGTCAGTGATCATCACTATATATAAGTGTATTCATGGAATTCAATTTAATTCAGTGTTGAAATTTTTTTTATTAGCTTAAGATAGTTATCTAATTACCGTTTAAATCTGACGAATTTTATCAGCGATACATTAACCCTTATCTAAATCATTAAATTTATTTGACCATTTTAAACTCGTTTGTTATCAATAATTGTAATTTAAACTAACAAGCTTTGCATCCATAAACTATAATTTTGCAGCTCGGGGATACTCTGTTTTACAGAATAGCACCCGGACAATCTATATAAGACAAAATTTCAGCACACCGTGTTACGTTAGGGCAGGTTCACATGACAAGCGCTTAACGCGCGTTTTGATTACGCGCGTTTATAACTAGAATTCTATTCAGGCCGTACACATGCTAACGGGCGTTTTTAGCAAGTGCGCGCTGAACGCTGCGCTAGCGCTCGACTGTTGTCAACGCGTGTCAAGGCGCGCTTTGAGATCATTTATTTTCTATGTTACCGTTCAGTTGAGCGCGCGTTTTTGACGCGGTAAAACGCATTTTAGGTTCGCTCAGTTTATCCAGAAATCGTTCGAAATGGAAACGGAAGCTTTTAATACCGAATTATTTATAGATGAAATAAAGAAACGTCCTGCGATATGGAACATGACAAGTAGTAGAATTTATTCAGATAGGAACGCAACGCGTGTTCAAGCCTGACAAGCGAGCACCATGTGAACACTAAAAAAAAATTTGCGCGCATTGAACGCGCGTTAAGTGTTTCTCATGTGAACCTGTCCTTAGTGTCTCCCAAGGACTTCTTTATTGTCTATTAATTTTTCGTCTTGAATAAAACTGCACTAGGAAATAGGATAAAGTATTTAAAATGTGCGAACAATAATTTTAGATTATTAATAAAAATACATATATACATTCAAAATAATTAAATTAATATTTAATTTAAGTATTTTGAATGTATATATGTATCAGAAAATTATCATTATAAACTAACCACTGAGTTGAATCCAAGTGTTCAAAGAAGAGAAAGACTGCCTTGAGTCTTTGCCTTTCCGTGTAAGCTTCTTCTTTTATGAAAACACGTAGGAGGAGATACATGAAACATATTATGTATGTTTTTAAATTTGCTTATTACGCATTTCACTATATAATCTCGAAAGCTAAAACCGAACGATGCTCTTTCTATTCTGTCAATAAACTAACAGGAGTTGCTTTTTATAATATCCTAAAAATAAAATTTAAAGAATTCTTGCTTTTGACTCACAGACCATGCTACCTAAAAGTTTGTTGTTGAATTAAAAAGATACATCTAATCATGATAATTGTGCAACCAATAATAACACACATTTCCTAACCTAATTGGAAAAAAATATGATAAAATGTTAAAAGGTTACGGTTCCCTTATAAACGTGGTATGCTAATTACGTAATTTTAATCAGAGGCGAAATTACAAAAGTTCAGTTTCCGATACGGTTTATCGTAGTTTCGATAATGTTCCTCATATTATGACGAGTAAATAGGTGCCAGTCGAATCGGTAGGCCCCTCTTATCGGTATTGATTCGTAGAAATTTCTCAGAGACGTTATTGCTCACTTTGAACGTGTAATGAGAAGCAGATAGAAAAAACAGCACATTCGTAAAAATATCTTTATTTCTACGTAATACAAAATTTAGGATCGTGTTATGAACAAGCTTACGTTTTCGATGTGAATAAATAAATGAATATATCGATCCGACAATCATGTTATTAGCAACATGTAGTTACTTAAAACGACTTGTTTTACCAGGTTGTATTTCATATCTCTTTTAACTTATTGAACATTTTAGCGGGAATATAACCACGATTAAGGAAAACGGACATTAACGGGTTTGAAGCGTTTTCCTTTATTTTATTTTATTCGGAAAACAAACAGTTGACATTTAAATAAATAGCTAAATATATATCTATAACCGATTATATGTTTTCACATATATGTAAAATAAAACTAACGTGAACGTTAATCACCATTAATATATTTCATCTTCACTTATCAATTATATTTCTTAAACTGACTATTTTTTAGTATTACACTGTCTTATCATATTCTGTCGCTAGTTTTTTATATTCCGTCGACTGGTGTCTGCCATTACTTGGAAATAACCAAAATTAAATATCAAAATATTTATAACAGAAACAGAAACAATTCCCCTAGTTAATATACGATATATAGCAAAATTATGATATTATAATATTAAATTAAAAATATGAACATAAAATTATTTAGGCATTAATTATTATTATATTATTTCTATAAGAATTTTGTATTAATTTTGGTTATTGGTTTTTTAAACATTTACAAACTTCCGGTTAGTTTATGTTAAGGAAACCTATCTACATTTAGGTTATTTAAAAATTACATCATAAATTTAAGAAATATGTATACTAGAATATATAAGTTAAACTTGAATTTAACATATATATGACTAAATATAAAACTGTTATTGTTTAAGCATAATCAAGCCAAATATTTTATATCATTTATCTTCATCAACAATGTGTGTGGAATAATGAACATAATTACCAATTATGAATCCACTATAGGTCGCACTTTATTGCTTGATTTTTGAGCAGCAGTTACTTGCAAGAGCGGTTTTAAGGCAATAAACTAAATCCAACGACGACGACGAGCTTCCAATAACGAGTGGTGGGTAACTACGCACAATATTTATACTGATCGATATCTCGCGAAATATGCAGTTTCATCCCTATTCATAGAGACGCGGCTTCGAGTTTCTTTGTTTTTAGATTTTAAATATGGAATTAAGAAATATGCTTTAAAACCGGCGCTGGAATATTTTTGATATTTTATGCAAGTTAAAAAATTATTTTCAATTTAGGTATTACCATCATCGTGCATTGCGAGAAGTAATGCTTTGTCGACTTACGGCGTCCGTAGGAGGTTAGGATGACTTTTATCCTTTTGGACCCCGCAGCATAGGTCCATTCTATTTTTTCAACATGATATTTTCCCCGGAATTCGTAAATTATTTGCTGCTGCTTTCAGTTGTTACAATTTGATAAGATGTTATCTTAGTAATAAAATTAGAAGTTGTTAAACTATTATCAATAAAATAATGTCGCTTACTTTGAAGTTTTTCCTCTTTATTGCTTAACAAGCCCTATTTGAAGTCCATTCATGTTTTACTACTTATTGTTGCAGTAGTAGTGTAATAGATTCGAATAATTATTTTATAGCGTTGTAACGTAGAAAATAAATTGTATTGTAAATTTAACTTACTGCCTTCATTACGCCAATCAAATAAATAGACGTGAAGAATATAAATATTTTATAACTACCCACAACTACTGCCTGTAAGGAGTATGACATTCTTATACATAAAGTTGTGATATATAAGTAAAGTTAAAAGTAAGTTTATGATTATTGTACTATAATTGTGAATAGAGTTCTAAGATATTTTGATTCTTGAATTTGATTGACTGTAGTACTAAAGAGTTTAGTTACTACTGTATTAGTGCTATATAATTTACGAGGCTGCATGCCTGTTTTGATTTCTAGTTTACAGATCAGATATTGGAAACATATGTCTTGTTTCCAATATCAGGGGTTTAACAGACAAGCACTGAAATCAGTCAGTTTGGTAAAGAGCGGAAACACGTATAAAATACTTAGCTGGGCATTGTGGATAAACATGTTTTTTTATTGCTTTAGGACAGCAGACAGGCTGACGGCCCGCTTAGAATCTAGCAGTTATCGTCGCCTATGGGTGTTTGCAATGCCAGTGGCATCGCGAACACGCTGTTGTCACATAAGAGTACAGGAACTTGGGTCACTAATACCGGAACACAACAAAAGGTTATTATGGCGGCATACTTAAGACCAAAGGTGGTCGCCATCCAGACGGGCTCGGGGCCCTAGCACGTAGCTAGGGTGGGTTGTTTTGTCGCCTTTTACGACAGGCCGACCCCGGCCGCAGAGGTTAGTATTCTTTCTCCGCCTCTGCACGGATAAAACATTTAATGGAAACGAAGGCATTTTAGAAACTCACTTGATTCATTAGTACATATTTTAAAGTATTCTTTTGATTAAATTTGCGTACAAAAGATACAATGTTTATTCTATTGTCGTGGAATAGCGGATAGGTTGACAACTCATTTAGTGGTAAGCAGTTATTATTTCCAATGGATGTTTGTGACGCTAGTGGCATCGCTAACACACTGCTGCCTGCGTTGGGGAAGTGGAGTTACTTATGCTGAAACACAACACAAATCTACTATGGTGGCATAATTAGAAGCCAAGGTTGGTCACCATTCAGATGGACTTGAGCCCTACCACCTAGCTCGGGTTGTTTTGTCAACTTTTACGACAGGCCGCCCTCAGCCAGTTAAATTACATAAAGGTTAAATATAGATAAAATAGTAAATATTGTTGAATGTGGTAAGGGTGTCAGATACGCAACGAGGCTTACAACCGCCGCATCTCAGTGGTAATATGATATGCAAGGAGCTGGCCGACCACAAAAGTGGCGTATACATCTATTGGTTATGTGCATTATATGTATAAATATATATGTATTATAGTGTGACAATTCACTCAGTGCCATCTAGTGCCAATGTAACCAGTAGTTCTCTTATGTTAAGGGCGTGTTAATAACTGATATAGTATTATACTCATATACTTTTCTTATATGCAACCAGTCTTGTAACTCTACAGCAACTAGTAATTCTACAGGAGTTCTGTCGTGCGAAATCAATTGCGTCACGGAAGCCGTCAATATATCAATACAAAATAAATCATGTATGCCCGTGAAAATTATTCCTTGACGTCAAGCCAAAGTGCCGACTTTCATGCCGTGGTATCGTAAAAAATATTGTCAAGCACTGCGTCAATAAGCAAAAAATATTGATGAGTGCCATCTTAATTTGTATGGGAATGACTTGGTGTTTTGATAAAAAGAGAAACGCGTTGTCATCCATCTCAATGTCAACACTGAGCTGGCGAAAAATTGAATAGCCTGTTCTGGCAGCCGATCATATTTTTTATTGGTTTTACGTTTCTTACTTATGATAAGAATCAAGTTATCCTCTATAATGTTAATATTCCTCAATGGCTCGCCAATGTCCACGTATATCACTTTCGAATTTATTCACAGGGGAACAGATGTCGCTCGCACTCATCCGTGCCTCTCGACAGTAACAGTGACATCTGGAAAAACTATACATAGATACACGAAAAGTGTAGGTATGCTATAAATGATTATCTATGCAGGGGCGGAGAAAGAATACTAAACCCTGCGGCTAGAGTCAGCCTGTCGTAAAAGGCGATTAGACCCAAGCCAGGTGGTAGAGGTCCAACCACGTCTGGGTGGAAACCACCCCTAGGTTTTAAATATGCCGTTCCAATACCATTACGCAGATGTAAGCGTGTTAGCGGTGCTCCCAGCGTTGCCAACACCCATAGGCTACGGTAACTGCTAACTACTAAGTGGGTCGTCAGCCTGTCTGCTGTCCTACAGCGATAAAAAAAAAAGAAAATACATACATACCTTAGACTAAATCAGATATACTACATCACTTTTTAACTAGGCAGTTCTAAAAACTGGGGGCTGGCACTGAAAACCAGCGCTGTGTGGAATAAGTTAGATGCAGCAAAATGTTGAGTGGCCAACCCTATTTATTGAGATTGCGGCATTGGTTTTGTATTTAATAATATAAATTTTATGTAATAATGTATTTGATTAGTGTCGTTTGGCAAATAAATGTATTTCTTTTTTTCTAAAATGTGACACTCTGAATGACAGTTGTTAACAGGCAGCGAAGGAAGGTTTTCCTTTTGGGGGAGGACGGGTCAAACGGCAGTCGCGCCTAAATAAATAAATTTAGTGACATTAATTTACCCTCTTAGTAATCGTTTCTCAGTTACATGCTGTGTCAGGAACGTCAAGAGGGTTCGAAGCGGTTGCATTCGAAGCTTTCTTTTCGGAGTACGAGATTTTCTCGAGTTTTGTTCATACACATTAGTGTTGCGACCGAGGTTTTTCTTGGCTGTCACCGGCCTTCAAATGTCAAAGGCATTAAGGTGACCGCTGTATGGTTAGGTCGATGAGATCGACATAACCACGTCGGCTCCCTCTCCAAGTCCAGTGTGCTCAGTGTGTAACTCGATTTCGTTTCTTTGCGTCGATGCATTTTTTTCCTGACTAAAAGATCGAAAGCACAAGATGCGATTAATTTTATTTTCTGACGACCTCCGTAGCGTGGTGGTTAACGCATTTCGGTGTGCTTGCTGGGGTCGCGGGTTCGATTTCCGCCTCGCGTCTGGGTGTTTATGTATATTATGTATTTATTTACAAAAAAAGGATATAAGTAGTATATTAGTTGTCTACCCATAAGTGCTATCCTACTTATTTTGGAACTAGATGGCGCTGTGTGAATTGTCACAGAATATTTATTTATCTAGGTTTTTATAAGCAGACGAGAGAGTAAAAAGAAAGAGGGATTATTACATATCTTGGTTACTATTTTTATATTGAAGGCCGGATTCGTTTGACAGGTCTCCGGCTATCAGATCGATGGCAATTTTATCGTGTTTGCTGCAGTTGCGGAGTTACTTTCCGTTTGATAAACCACTAGATTGATGGTTATGTGTATAAATTGATAAATAATTGGAGAAATTAGCAACGGAAGTTAGTTTATAAACTTATCTTATTTTAAATTTAGAACGAAATTAATTTATTTGTAATTTAGTTTGATTTTTTACCTACATATAATATTAGTTGATCCGGCAAATGTTGTTTACCCATATGAATTAAAATGCCTATGTCCTTCTCCAAGGACGAATCTATGACTATACTGAAATTCATCAAAATTGGTTCACCAACTTAGGCGTGAAAGCGTAACAAACAAATAAACTCACTTTCGCATTTATTATATTAGTTTTATAATTTATAATATTAGATTAATTTCTGATAAAGCAATAGTTTGAAGAAGTAGAAATATATATTGTCTTACAGCTTTCACTGGAGTCCTAGGTCTACTATTGAGTACTATGGTACCATGAGTTAAAACTACTTATCCGTGCATGGGCGGAGAAAGAATACCAACATCTGCGGCCGAGGTCGGCCTGTCGTAATAGGCGACAAAACAACCCACCCTAGCTACGTGGTAGGGCATCAAGCCCGTCTGGATGGCGACCACCTTTGGTCTTAAGTATGCCGCCGTAATGACTTTGTGTTGTGTTCCGGCATTAGTGACCCAAGTTCCCATACCCTTATGTGAACTTTAGCATAGCTCTTACTGATGCAAATGCTGCCTGAACTTCTCCTTTCTCCAAAGTTCAGTTTATAATTAAGTTGGATGCGTCGTGGAAGGAAGATAATCATAGGTTCAGTATTTATTAGCTATATCCTTTGCACCCTAAATATCTTTTATTAATAAATTTCAATACTCATATCAAGTTGCAAATAGCTAAGAGAAAGTTGTATTTTATTGTTTATTGAACAAAAAAATAAATGCGATTATAAATCTACATATTTATAGGATTCCAACGGTCAAAAGTAGATGGGGAGTCAGGCAAACGTCACGCTAGAGGGAGCAAGTCGGACAGACGCGACACGGGTGGCAAGCAGGGGACTACCTTCAAATAACTAATGACGTAACGGCCGTCTCGCACAAAAACCGGCCCACGGGTGACATTGATCCGAAATTTGAACTTGAACGGAAGAGTTGTTTGTTACGGTTGTGGTTGAACCTTAACTGACAATACTTATATACTCAGTAGGGCTATCAGCGGTCCCATTAAGAGTTTTGCCACACAGTAATCTTTACTCTGCTGGTGCTCCGTGTTAAACACGCGTCAGGATTGTGATTGATTTTGTCAGACGCTTATATTTCACTTGTTCTTTACGGACATAATTATCAGCTTAATAAAATATCTTCAATGAGCACCATCGATCTAGGCGACTCGTACCAATTTTAAATTTGTGAAATCCATCATCCTCCTACACGCTATATCGTATCACCGGCATTTCTCTTTTTAACCCCAGAAACTTGTTGGATTTGGGATATAACAATTGGGGTCTTGATACCCACTAAGCCGCCGACAGGCTCACAGAAGCCGTTGATGGCAAACGAACTGAGCTAAAATGGGTCAACGTTGAGCTACAGTGAAGCAAGTTTTTGCAGAATAGTTTTAAAAAGCTCCTAAACAACAGATAGGCGGGAAGAAGACCTGAATGCCCAACGATATCGTTCAGCATACCTCAGGCTCTCAAATGAAAGCTTTGGATATGATAATTACACTCGTGAATTCATTTGAAATGTGATGTATAGAAACATTATTGGGAATATAAGCCAAACAACGGTAGTTTTTGATTCTTTTCTGCTTAATCATCATTATTATACAAGTTCATTACTTGATATGCGCCTCTATAAATGCTTGCTTTATCTAGCTAGGAGAGCACTTATTAACTGCTACGGGGGTCAGACAGTATTGCTTTTCTTCAGTAGTCTTTTGTACTCAATGTTATGCTTTTTGTCATGCGTTCTCAAAAAAATATCACATTAGCAATTGAAAGTGCATGTCATAAATATAATTACAATAAAATATATTTAAATTATTTATTATATTAAATGATTGATGCTATCTGTCTCTTTACGTTTGTATCTTTTAAATCTGCGGATGGTTGATTGCTTCTTTGGAACTCAAAATGATGAGAAGTTATGTAATTTTTTTTAAATTGCTGTAGGACAGCAGACAGGCTGACGGCCCCTTTAGAACTTAGCAGTTACCGTCGCCTGTGGGTTTTTGCAAAGCCAGTGGCATCGCGAACACGCTGCTGTCTCATAAGGGTACAGGAACTTGGGTCACTAATGTCGGAACACAACACTAGGTTATTATGGCGGCATACTTAAGACCAAAGTTGGTCGCCATCCAGACGGGATTTGGGGCCCTACCGCGTAGCTAGGGTGGGTTGTTTTGTCGCCTTTTACGACAGGCTGACCCCAGCATCTAGCTTTCACTTCAGAACTGGTGTTACTTGGCTAAACTTTTGTGTGATTGCGTTTCTGTGGTGTCCTGGCTTCCTTCTGATTCCTCAACTCTAGGAAGAAAACCTTGTGCCAGAACCTCGACCATTTTTTAGGAAAGCAAACCGATTACTTAATCTCTAAAGGTCTTGGTGGGACTTCATACAACCCACTGAACTTAAGCTCGTTTTCCACTTAAGCCGGATGTTGTGGTTACTTCACAGTTCCCAAACACTTATAATCAATGGTAGTCCATAGTTTACGCATCGTTTCATTTGATTTGGCACTTAATTTGGAATTGATCAACGGTATTGTTGACCGTTTGGTGTGGTTTTTTGTAATTAAACGCCGGTTTTGGAACGTTCATATTGTTTTTGCTTGATCACGAGGTTTGGATGCGATAATCGAATCTTATTACATGAAATAACTTCTAAACTAAGTAATAAACATCTCTATTAGATAACCTAAAAAGACAAATAATAATTATTAAATCGTCAGTGTTTTAAATACTAGTTTTTGTAGTAAACTCAGTTAGGCACAGTTTCAAGAAACACTTCAGAAATTTCAAAGACTACGGACGGCAAAGAGATTCCAACCCCATGGGAGCGGGGTCGATCAGCCGTGGCAGCGTGCTTAGGGGCGCGACTCCTGTGGGATGCGTTTCCGGCTCGACCGCTGCATGGGGGGTACCAAGCAAGATCAGCCACGAATGGCAGAATACTTTTAATTGGGGTCATATCGACTTCACCGGTGAAGACGATCCTATTCTAATCTACTACCGTTTTAGAATGCGTATAGCTGTGGGAGAAGAAACGGCGAAAGAAACTCCCCCGCAACACGTCTATCTACTTGTTCACTTGTGTAGTGTGTGAGTCTATAGGTTATGGGGGACGGAAGGCATCCCTGAACCAACTTCGTCGGGCTATGCAAGACTGATTGGGATCCTTAGTGTAGTATAAATTGCGAATAGATTAAAGAGATATGTAATCCGTTAATCCGCTTTGGACAAGTGCGGTAGTATACTCGTGCTATCACTCCAGGCAGAAGATTGAGCCCAGCAGTGAGTCGTTATTGTGACTTTTGTCATTGTAACGGTTAAGGGTAAGGTTTTCCGACGAGTAAAGCAGAAACGTGAACATTTGTAAACTGTCAAATGCAGAAAAGTGCCTTACCTAGGACATGTATTGAAACATGATAGGTACGTACTGCTACAATTAATCAATCATCATCCCAGCGTTATGTCCCGGTTGCACCCAAACTTTCGTTTCGGTGCCCGGGGTCCGCTTTCCGACTTTTTCTTCTCCACTTCGTGCGATCTTCAGCATCCCTGGTAGTGAGCCCATTGGCACGCATATCACCTCTTACGTCATGCCAGCACTTTTTGGGTCTACCCCTCCTGCCGGGGTCCGGCGTAGGCGGCATGGCCAGACATTTGTTTCCCACGTAATCATCCGGTTGCCGTAAAACGTGGCCGTACCAACGGAGCCGACACTCCTGCAATTTATCCGCAATGTCTGCTACAATTAATCATGATGGAAAAAATCGCGGACAAGACACGTGCCGGTCGGAGAAAGAAATCTTGGTGGCGTAACATTCGTGAGTGGACGGGGATAACGAGTGCAGCCGAACCATTTCGCCTCGTTAAAAACAGAAGTGAGTATGCGAAACTGACCACCAACCTTCGCTAGTCGGAGAGGCATCTCAAGAAGAAGAAGTCATTGTAACATTGTTTTATTATTTGTTACAATTTTTCACTTAACTAAAAAAACTGTGCAACAACGCCTATTAATTTCATTTGTCAAATTTAAAGGACCCTTCGGGTTTGCGGTCAGTTCAATCGTTTGTCGGAGCCAGTTTTTGTCATCTGCCAAATCGCGCGTGAAAATTACACAGTGTCAAGTTAAAGTGAATTCGAATGACGGATATACTAAGATTCTAGTTTTAGAGGCTTAATTGTTGTTGTTTATGCTATGTTGTACTTATGGAGTGACAATATTTTTAATAAAGGTTTATTAATGAAAGTTTAGAACTTGCCATGGGTATGGTTAAAATATCCCATAAGGGTACAGGAACTTGCATCACTAATATCGGAACATAACACAAGGTTATTATGGCGGCATAGTTAAGACTAAAGGTGGTCGCCATCTAGACAGGCTTGGGGCCCTACCACGTAGCCAGTTTTGATGAATTTCGGTATAAGGATAGATTCGTCTTTGGAGACGGACATGGCTATTTTTTTATTATATGACAGAATGACGTTTGTCGGGTTAGCAAGTTTCCAAATAAATTTTAATATAAACATAGTTTAAAATGAATTGTTGATAAGCACGAGAGCAATAAATTATTATAATTATTAAAAAAAAAAAAAAAAAAAAAGCACGAGAGCAAATTTTTTTTAAATTTTACCACTGATTGCTCCCTCTGTATTCCCTCGTGGATTAGCATAGATTATACAATTATATTAACTTTGAAATATTTAGCTATTTTTGCATCATTTTAATCATCATTCATGTTCTTCATTTTACACATAATCAGACTATTTACGGTAATGCATAATTTGCTGACAAATTATTTATATAAAATTTCCCTTTTTACACCTGACTAAGAGGTATTCAGAGCCTCGATTGATTCGTGTACACCTAGATGGTTACTTCAGCTCATAGGATTTTGATAAGGTATTTTATTGTCTTCGCACAAACTGTACGTAGTTTGTTAAAAGCTTTATAAGGGCGGTGAATACCTCCCAAATCGTTTCGGTGACAACAAAATGGAAGCAGTTTGTTACTCATCCGCATTAAATGTCAACAGATATAGATCGGCGTTTCCATTTGATCGATGGTGTTTAGATATTAGATGTACATTTATAATATAAATATTGCGTTAATGTAAAATTTATGATGTGAGATAACTGTGATTTGTTTGACTGTAATTTCAGCGTTATTTACTTTATCTAATAGAGCATAATAGAGCATAATAATTATGGCATATCAAACGATTAATTCCTATGGCATTGGCCTGCATTTTGGAGTTAGGGAACCACTATTGTGATAGTGGAAAATTAAAATGTGCTTTTAACTAAGGAGAGGCACAAGGAAAACAAGTATAGGGATTTCTTATTGCTGTGAAATAGCAGAGAAGCTGACGGCCCATAATAGTATGCAGTTAAGTTCGCCTATGGATGTTTGCTAGGCCAGGGATATACCGCACTGCCATTTGTGTAGCGAAACTGGAACCTCGGTATCTTATACCGGAACCCAAGACGAGGCTATTATGGTGGCGTATTTAGAGACCATGTCATTTTATTTGTTAAGTATAAGAATTAAAAGTAGTTATATTTAACTTAAAATATCAACGATTAAGGGAAGAATGTTGATGAAAAAGATATAATGATTGAAAACGACGTTAATATTGAGATAATAGCTAATAGAGAAAATAGAAGTAAAGAATATCTTGTGATGACCTCATATAATGTAGAATAAGGATAGGAAGAAGATTGAAAATTGTCTTGTATCAAATGCATATCGATGGTCACCAAGACGATTTATGCACGAATATATCGATATTCGTGCATATATCGTCTTGGTGACCGAAATCTATGCAAATAATATGATATATTAAAGATGAGTTCATCTTGGAGGCCGACAGCCTCAATTAACTAGCAATAATTCTCGTTCCACTTGTGTTACTTTCTGTTGGCTGGCGTAACGGTGAACGCTGCTTTGTCTCAGTCGCCAGTGTGTAGCGGCCCTTACGCATCGGATAATAACGGTTTCTTTTATTTTGGATTGTAATTACAACTATAATAAAAATAGGAGGGTTAGAGCAGAGGATTGTGTAGATCAAAGAAACATTACAAGAGGATATTATTAGATAAATTGTCTAATTGACTGACTGAAAAATGTTTTTACACGCTTTATAATAGCTTCACTTGTATGTTTGTAACCGAATCCTTTGGGGGTGATTTTGACCCACTTTGAACGGCCAGATTCCGTTCAAACTTTGTAGATATATCGGGGGCCGATGACAATTTTTAATGCTGTAGGACAGCAGACAGGCTGACGGCCCGCTTAGAATTTAGCAGTTACCGCACCTATGGGTGTTTGCAACGCCAGTGGCATCGCGAACACGCTGCTGTCCCATAAGGGTACAGGAACTATTTATGTAAAAATATATTGTCTATTTATTTTAGGACTTCCACAAGGACTTTCGCATATTGAAAGCGTAAAGCGGCTGCAAAAACGCCCTTACGCAGAGACTTTTCAATGTCAATGTCGGAATAAAGATTTTTATAGCTTCGGTTTGATGGCCTGGCCGGACGAGTTATAATGCTTCCGGTGACGCAACGAAAGCCACTATCTTTTGCACTTACAATTCGCCCAGGCAGCGTAATAAAACTGTACGTGGATGTACAAGCTGAAAACAAAGTAAGGGCTTTCTTTCAAACTCTCTCTCTTTCTCTCTTGTCTTACCACACCATTGTTTTCTTGGGCAGTTGGAAAAAACAGCAAGCCGATTAGTCTTCATAACAAAACATGGGAGTCAACATTCAGGTTATCCTCTCAGCGTATTAGATTAAGATGATAAGAGGTGTGTAGTTAATATCGTTCTGTGACAAAACAAGCGGACCCATTGCTTAGAACTGAAACTCTAGATCCAAATCTTTATAAAAAGTTATAACATTAGAAGAAGTAGTCGAGAATCTATCGCTGGTTCCGTGACCGCTGTCCGTCATTGCTCTGTGCGAGCGGAGCCGCATTATATATTTACGCGGGAGTGGCAGAGACAGATAATAAATAACAGGTCAACGTACGAAATTCTTCCTGCTCAGCGTCCGGAGTATACATTATTTGACATTCTCCTTGACTCAATGGCTTTAGCCCGTCGGAACGTCTAAGGGGTTCACGGGTTGGATTCCTGTCCTGATCCCAGAATCAGGCTTATGTATAATATTCGGTTAAAACTGGTTATAGCGATAATGATAAGAACAACATACCGGTTATATTAACTAACATCATTTTTTATTTAGGACATTAATATTTAGGACATTAACACATATGTAATAAAGTGGCTCAAATATATGTCCTAAACTGGACCTAGCTCAGAATGTGCTGATTTCATAAAAGTTAAGTTAGGTCCGCGGAGTAATGCCATGGAAAGACGTGAAACATTAACGAAAGTATATAAAAATATCAATAAAAACAAAACAAAAATTACGCATAAAGACACATAAACAGACAAAAAATAATAATACTGGTATACTTACTGAAGCTATCGATTTCAACAACAAAAACAAGTGAAAGGATACAAGAAATCACACATAAACAATTATATATATATATATATATATATATATATATATATATATATATATATATATATATATATATATATATATATTTATATATATATATATATATATATATATTTATATATATATATATATATTTATATATATATATATATATATATATTTATATATATATATATATATATATATATATATATATATATATATATATATATATATATATATATATATATTAATAATAATAAAAAAGTTACGAATATTTGGTTTTATGAATAATTTTGAGTAGTCTCTTCGATGTCGTCATAAGAAGAGTATATAAACTGTACATCAGTTGTCTAGTACCCAAAACATAAGCGCTCTGCTGGTTACTTAGGGGCTAGATGGCGTTGTGTGAATTCTAACAGAATATTTATTTATTATATTTCAAAGGTCAAATTCATTATAAGATTTTAGCACAATTTTCACGCTCTCGCGAAAAAATTACTGAGTCAAGTTAAAATCAGGAAGTCATGTAAAAGGCGTGGGCTTCAGTTATGTTTGACATCTCTTTTAGATATGTACATAGCAACATTATTTGCTCAGTGCCGAAACGGAAGTTGCAAGGCCTATAGATTTATACTTGTTAGATGAGGACAAGATCACTTATCACGTTTTTGTATCTTTGTGTTTAGGGTAGCTACGTTTATGATTTTATACTCGTATATTGTTTTAGAATATTTGAAATTGAAAATATGTTTAAAGGAGAATTCGTAGTTTTCTCCGTGTAGAGGCGGAGAAAGAATATTAACCTCTGCGGCTGGAGTCAGCCTGTCATAAAAGGCGACTAAACCCAAACTAGGTGATAGGGCTCCAAGCGCGTAAGGATTGCAACCATCCCTGATTTTTTAATATGCCGCCATGATAATTTTGTGTTTTATTCCGGCATAAGCGATCACGTTCCAGTACCACTATGTAGATAGCAGCGTTTTAGCATTGCAAACACCCATAGGCGACGGTAGCTGCTAAATTCTAAGTGGATCGTAAGCCTGTCTGCTATCTTACAGCGATAAAAAATATACTCGTATACACACACATATTGCTAATATGACAACCCTATTCTATATGTATCCTACGTTTGAAACATGAATGACATATGCCTAAATAATGTACGAGTATATTAACATAAACTGAACTGAAATTTCACTTGTTAGCCAACACATTTCACTCTCACTATTTTCACTGAACAATTTAAATAAATTCGACATTTATAATTAATCTATTTTGACACTTTATGTTGCGAGCAAATACTAACTCTATGGTTGCGAGAGACTATGGTTCTATTTTGGAATATTGTATCTTTTTGGAAAGAGCTTATAAATATTAAAAATATTTTCTCATATTTATTTTTATTGAAATTACTCCATTACAGCTCAATATACGTGTCTTTGAATAAACTATTATACTTCTTTTTAATCTGGAAAAAAATACATGAAATAAAAAAGGAGATATTGAAGTTGGGTGTGTTGCTTCTTCTACTTGAAATAACACGTTGTGAATCAGTGGGGATTTTAGGCCTTATTATAAATAAATTTAAAATACATAATACATCTAAGAATTCAAAAACACGTATCTAAACTCGAAGACAGCGGGACTAATCCGAGTAATTTTTTTTATTTACTCCTTGAACTCTGAAGAAGGTTTTTATGGAGAGAAAAAATTGAAAAATTTCACGGAAAAACCTAAAAACCAATTTTCTTTTTTTGTAATTGTGAACGCAACTTCAAATTGCTATTAGAAACTTGAACGCATCCGCATTACGATGCTGAATTTCATTTTTGACTTGACGCATGTAATTTTACCAAGAAGTGGGGCAAGCGGGTATGCGTACGAAAACTTCTCTTATTTTTTCGATTTACTTTTTTCTGTTATTCGACCATCTAAGCGATCGGGAACGGCTAGTATAGTATATATTATATAGGAATGTAAAATAGGTATAGGATGTATACAGTAAGTAACGTATTTTGGTTTAAAATGGTTTTGTGTTTGATTCTCACGTAATAAATCTATGGTACTAAGTAACCTTGAACTCGCGCCCTCCAGTCCGTAACGCCCTCACCCTGGAAACTTTCCCACGGGAGCAGGTGCAATTGTTCCATTTTAATTATTATGCGTAAGATCATTGTTCGCCTCACGTTCGCTTCGGTACTTGTTTGTTCGGTTAGGCTTCGCTGCTTTTGATATGCCGACGTTCATTGAACACTACAGATGCCATCAGTGAGATCGTTTTACCAAAAGAGGGTAATTCCAATTTTGATGTGAAACATCTGCAACAAACCTTCTTAATATATTTTTTAGGAAACGGTAGTTGATATGATATACAAGTATTTTGATTTTATGTTGAAATAAGTATTAACATATATTTCATAAATGATTGCAGTTGTACTCGAAAATGAAAGATAATCAATCAAAATAAGGTTATCTGTGCAGGAGCGCAGAAATAATACTGACCTTAGCGGCCGGGGTCGGCCTGTCGTAAAAGGCGACAAAACAAACCTAGCTATGTGGTAGGGCCGCAAGCTAGTCTGGATGGCGACCTTGTGTTCTGGCATTAGTGACCCAGGTTCCTGTACCCCTATGGGACAACAGCGTGTTCGCGGTGCTCCTAGCGTCGCAAACAACCATAGGCGATGGTAACTGTATGTTAAGTGGACCGTCAGCACAGATTAATAAATAGTTACTCCGTCAGTCTGTCTACTGTCCTACAAAAAAAAGGTAAAACAATGTAACCTTTTAATTTACATTTCGCCGTTATTGCCTCGAGTTTAAAAAAGTCTGTATATACATGTATGTATCTAGAAAGTTACGCAAGGTGTGAAAACTCCTTGCATATCTTTCCCGATCCATTTGGATTGCTGTTCGTCCTCACAGTATAACAGTAAAAAAAGCCTAATCCAGAAGTGCCTGCATATTTATTTTCATGTTACAACACTTTTACTCTGTCCTTAAACTACCTCGGTTTGCGTTTGCAGATGGCAGTAGAAGCAATATGACGATTTCATGAAAAATATGTTCTTTAATAAGTTGCACTTGTTACATTCCACGTATTAATGTGGAGCCTGCTTGGCATTATATACTGATAAGATATAACAAAATAATTTTATTTATTATATCTGTTTTATATAAATATTAAATGTGCAATGAACATCAGATGTCATACATGTCAAATTCTATAATCAGTTTTTATTATAATAGGTACATATAATGTAAACGTTTAGCGTTTATTCAGAATGATCTCTGAAAAATTCAGTGGCTTTTAATGAATTGGATTTGCAGTTTACCGCCAAAGCCAAAATTTTGATAACACGTCTTGGGGTATTTTAAAAGGGGCGTCATACTCATAAAGTGTCTCAACCGACGGCAGCGTGTTACCGGTGTCCTCGGCGTTGCACACATGTATAGGCGATGGTAACTGTTCACTATTGGGCCGTCAGTCTGTCTGCTGCTCCACAGAAAAAAAACACAACTGGTTCAGTTCACTTATAAATTTGTGTCTGTGAGTTTGTTCACCATGAAAGTCGAAATATTTGTATATTATTTGTAAGCGTTCTCAACTAAGTTGCGAAGGTACGTTAATTACATTGAACTTAGTTTTATGAAATTATGATGATGAAACACTTCCATAATTTACAATTTCATCATTTTTATTCTTAATAGGGTTGAACATGTAATTAAAATCTAAAAAGCAAAAAACCTTCAAAGCCCTTGTTTCGTCGAATGTCTGCAAATCTTCTTCTTCTTGACAAGACTTAAACTTCCGTCATCAGCCAACCTCTGTCGATTGCTGGACGAAGTCCTGCACTAGTTAGCGCCACACATCTCGGTACCGTGAATCCCCCCCCCGACCAGCAGCCTTTCATAGGCTATCGGTCCATTGGGCTGAGGGTGTCTTCAGGAAATAAGAAGTAACAAGTCAGGAGTTATTCATCTGTCGTTTTTTAACCCTAATATACCCCTTATTGCTGATCCAGACTTAGAACTTATGTTTGAAATTTATCGTTGGATTTAATTTTACAAATCTTATTGCCACTTCGATCATTTCGCTCTGTTATGTCGTTCTGACGCATGAATTGGCAGATTCACACTCGACGACTATACGTTAAATGTAAAAGTGTTATTTTATTATAATAATCTCACTAAAATATGTATTTAAAGTTTTCGCTTCATACAGTATAGAAATTGTTTAGATTGAGGCAGATATTTCACTTTCGTTCGTTTTAAAATTGCTCGAACTTTCTTTTAGAAGTTCAGTTGATCGATGATGGTTGCTTTTATGTTATAAATTATCAAACACCAAAGTTTAGACATAAGGTACTAGGGATCTCTTTGTTTTGCACGAAAAAAGTTTATGATGTGTCAAATATTATGATAGAAAAATTGACAGAATTGTAAAATATTTCTTCTATATTTTTAGAAGCCTTTAATGACATTTTTTATAACTAAATGCTTGCCGGATTATTGAAATTACAATATTTAAAAATTATTATTATTAATGGTTTAGTGTCAATTATTTATTTAGAAAGTTATCATATCAGATATCATATTTTTTTTTTTTGGTGTCGGGGAAAAACCTCTTTTGACGGGTTCCCCCGGCCCGGGGGGACCGAGGGATATGTGGGACTCCGGGAAAGACGTTTGGCCATCCGACTACCCACTAAAAAACCCCGCTGTTCTCCTATCGCCTACGCCCGGGCCCACGGATATATGGCCAGCCGATCTCGTGGCCCGGGCCGGCGCCGGCCCGCCCTTTGTCTTGAGGCGGGCCCCTTCTAAAGTGTTGGCGCCAGGGGGTCAGGATTTCGTCCCCCCGGCGCTCTCCTAACAACTCTAGGAGTTGAGGGGGGCCGCGGAACAGCACGCAGCCCTCACCCTCGCGGCAATGATGCGGGCGGTGGATCCTCCCCCGAGGGGCCGCCCGCGGCCGCTTTTTACGGCGGCTGGAGGTCGTTATTTGACCTCCGGCGCCGCCGACGTGGCCTGCGTTGGCGGGAGGGGAGTGTGGTGGTCGACTCCCGCTCCCGCTCCGCCGCCTCCTTTGCGGACGCGAAGTGCTTTTGGCGCGTGGCACGTTGAACTGAATCCCATTTGTCACCTCGACATATTACATCCTTTTGTTGTATTTTCTTTCATACTTTCTTATATATTAATGTATATTATACATGTGTAATGTATATGTAATATTGTTATGAATTAATTTTCACTGGGCTTAATACAGTATTTACTGGATCAGATTATCCTACCACAAATGTATGCCTGCGTATTTTATTATTACAGACTATTTTTACCACTATGACTGATTGTTCACAACAGTTCAGTAGAAATGTTTTGCTTTATCATATATCTTGACAGTAGAATATGTATTACATCCAGAAAGAGCAATGGCTCTCTAAGAAAGCAGATGAATTTATTATATATGTGTATCATATATATTAAGAAACCGATGGTTCGGTACATTAACTTTCTGGAGTATAAATGCCATATGCGCACAAAAACTCAATACCTAATAACACTTATTATTAGTTTATCAGCTTCCAGAAGTTTTCTGCTGGACATAGATATCTCCCAAGATACGCAACCTGGCCAAATCTTCAACATTTTGCATCTACCGCTTACTGGTCACTTTTCACAGAGGCGTCCTGCAGTTATCTACATCAGTCAAATGCTCTTTTTCAATTTTAGCTTGCTTGCTCGAGAACCACCTCATCAATTTAGATTATCCAAAGCAATTCCTCAGACATACTTCGAGCATAATGTCTCCGTAGATTTTTATTTAATGGGCCGTTCTAGTCAAATTTAAATGCCTATATCTCATTTATTTATATTATTATCCACAAGCAAACTGATTGAATACTTTTGTCATCAGCCATTGCGATATAAATATATTGGCATATTTCACATAACGCCATCTAGTTCGAAACTAAGTTGCATAGTACTTGTGTTAGGGGTACCTACTATACAATTGATATACTGCATATATAATTTTTTTTTGTAAATAAACACTTCTTCGTCCTGCCCTTATCCCACATTATATGGGGTCGGCACAACATGTTTTCTTCTTTCACTCCTCTGTTAGGAGACATCCCAACATTAACACCCTTTTACAAAACCCATCTATCTTTATTTGGTCTACCTCTACTCCATCCATCCACTCTCATTTCTATCATTTTCTTTATTAAATAAATATATATTATACATAAATGAGGATATTCTTCTTCTTCTTTTCCTGACGCTACAGCCGCGGGTGGGCCTTGGTCTGGTCGAGTAAATTTCTCCATCCGATCCTATCCCTGGCCCTTTCCTGATAAATGAGGAGATTACCAGAAATAATTTTTCAAAACGTTACCTATTATTGTTTAGTTTTGTTTGAAACTGTTTTTTTCAGCGTTTACTCCTTCTGCGTGATGCTGTATACATTCTCAAATAATGACCTTTGCAGATAGGAATGAAGCGTTTCGGTTTAATAGGTGAAATTGGGCATGTCGAGAGTTGTGCGGTAACCCGTTCCGGTCTATGCGATTAACTTTATATTACTTTCATTGTTGTAACCATAGATATAGAATTCTATATCTATGGTTAACGTTGTGTTACAACGGCGGGCGATGGGTCAAAGAAACAGTACTGTTATTTTTACGCTTTGAAATGGCCGAACTTGTTATTATGATTACGGTTATGTGTATATGCTGATTCATTAATTAAACAAAGTGAATTAATATGCACTAGAGACTAAACTAATGTCACCTACGCAAAGCCAGACATTTTTTATTGGTTGAATCATTGAAGTTAGAACCAAAGTAGAAATGGCTTTTGATACGAGAACATTATGGTCGTCCCGTCTGGTTTCTATTGCTGGTAGGCGATACATGCACAAGTAAGACTCAAGTTTACCTATATCAATCTGTATGTAGTAGAGTATGTCATAAATAGGCATCGATGTGAAAAGAAATGCAGAAGTTTTGCCACAATGACAAAACATATCAGTGTAACACGAGTATTAATGCGCTTGTAAAAATTATAAAAAAAGCAAATAATATGAGTTCCATTCTCCTCCTGATTCTGGGTGTTTATGTACAATACGTATTTAGTTACACAGGAAAAGTAGTATATTACTTCTTTAGTGCCTGCAGTACACAAGCACTCTACTGTTTTTTATCTGCTGTAGAACAACAGACAGCCTGCTTAGAATTTAGCAGTTACCGTCGTCTATGGGTGTTTGCAATGCCAGTGGCGTCGCGAACACGCTGTTGTCTCATAAGGGTACAGGAACTTGGGTCACTAATGCCGAAACACAACACAATGTTACTATGGCGGTATACTTAAGACCAAAGATGGTCGCCATCCAGACGGGTTTGGGTGGTTGTTTTGTCGCCTTTTACCACAGGCCGACCCCGGGCGCAGAGGTCAGTATTCTATTAATTTAGGGATATATGGCACTGTGTTAAATTTCACGATATATTCTATGGTATTTATTTTAATATTGACATCTGTTTTGTTTTTACCTAAGGGTAGAAAAGGAACCTTTCTTTGTAGACATTGTATGGGATCAGCACAATATATTTCTCATCTGCTTTGTTAGCTGTCATCAGCTTTTTCGTTATATATTTTTTTTTATTACGTAGGAAAGCAGACAGGCTGACATCCCGCTTAGAATTTAGCAGTTACCGTCGCCTATAGGTATTAGCAACACCGGTGGCATCGCGAACACGCTGCTGTCCCATAAGGGTACAGGAACTTGGGTCACTATATATATATATATATATATATATATATATATATATATATATATATATATATATATATATATATATATATATATATATATATATATATATATATATATATATATATACATATATATATATATATCTCTCTGGAAGAAATTCAAATCCCAGGTGAAATAAGAAAACATTTCTATTATAACCTTGATTATAATTCCAGTAAATAAAAATGAGGTAATAGTTAGAATTGCGTGTTTAGAATGGTACTCATACAAATGGTGTTCGGGCACGGAAGTTTGTTGACGCAAACCTTAACAATCTTAACCCTTACAGACGAAATTATTGCTGGTGATAACAACTTTCTAAGCTAATACGGATTTATTTAAGGATGTATTTACAATATTAGCATAGATTTGTCATTATTATTTCCTTAATGTGACCTACCGCCCACTTCTCACCAATTTTGTGAAACTATTTTATGAGATAGTTACAGTCTTAATAATCCGCACGATTTATTTTCCTAATTATTTGTCGAATGAGAGACGAATGTCGCTACCACAAAAGTGAAACTTTAAAATAGGTATATCCCTATTAAAGTTGCTATTTTAACATATTGCATATGTATCATGATATAACTTCTATCTTCTGAAAATTGGGCTCCACTTCAGTCGGGAGACCAGCGATGGTTGCTATAACCAGGTCTTTAAATATCTCGCCGCTATAACCTCGTGTTATGTTCGGCATAAGTGACCTAGGCTCTAATTCCCTTACGAGACGGCAATGTGTTAGCGGTATCACTGGCGTCGCAAACATCCGTAGATGATGGCAGCTGCATACCATAAAGTAGGTCGTCTGTCTGCTGTTACGTAGTAATCAAAAAAGGACCTACGACTGACCTAATAAGGCCTAGTAACTAAAACAAGTTTTCAGCGAACTGCTGAACATAGGTTTCGGTTAGACTTATACTGTATCCACTTTACCAAAAAATAAAATGTAAACAAACAAACCAATGTTTCTCAAACAAAGCTTGAATAAAAACAACATGGGGGGTATAATCCGATCGTAATAATAAAACACTCCTTCCAATCGACAATAGTACGTTGAACAGTACTCTTATAATTACCAGCGTATAAAACTAGTAAGAGATTTGGAAACATTGTCTTTTTAGGTTCTTTATAATGTAAGTTAGTTATTACAATTATGTAAATTTTGTATGCATTATATTTATCATTCATAATTGTAAAAATAAAATTATTTTATGTTTTTTTTTCTAAAAGTAAGGAATGGTAATATAAAAAAATAAGAATATAGGAGATATTTCTAATAAATAATTAAAAGTTGCTATGATAATTTTTATATCACGTTGATTATTGTAAAATCGAAATCCAAAAAACCCTTTTTACGATTTGTTTACATTTTATTTTTTGGTAAAACGGATAAGGTATAGAATATTACTGGAATTCACCGCCAATACATTTAATTAATTAACTAATTCATCTTAAGACCCTACCAACAGTTAGATATGCTTGCTGTTACTGTTATAATGTGTATTGTTACTACAAATATTATAGATTAGATTCGAAATAATTCTTCACATTACACATCGTAAAATTTGTGAAGGGAGATCGCCCATTATAATTACCTCTTCAACTCAAGTACTCTCGTAAGTATTTCTCTTGCATATCCACACAATTCTGCACTTGACCGGCTCTTCGCGAGTGGGTCGTGACGCGACCGTTTTTGCACCTTCTCACTTTCACAGTGTCCTTATTAGTTTGAATATTGTTCGAAATTTCATTTTCGTTTGACCGTTTCTGCTTTTAAGAATCGATTACAGAGTAGAATTACTGCTATTACCAAGTATCTGTGTCACACCGTCTATGGCGATTCGGTTGGATAGTTTTCGTGAATTTTTATGGTTGTAATTTCATTCTACTTTCGATATATTATTTCCTGTGCTAAAAGACGCTGTCTGTTATAAATTCTTGGCTAAGCATGTTCGCGTGGACTAGCGCGGTATAGCTTGCGAATGAAGAATGCCATATAATAAAGAAATTCTAGAAATGAGAGTGGATGGATACAGAAGGAGGGGAAGGAAACAAAAGAGTAGACGGATTAAGTAAAATATGTGTTAGATTCCATTGTAACTTAAATATTCTGGTATTGACATTTCTTAAATTTGTGATGTCATTTTTAAATACATAACCTAAATGTATGTAAGTTTCCTCAACATAAACTAATCGGAAGTTTGTAAATGTTTAAAAACGCAATAACCAAAATTAATACAAAATACTTAAATATTTTGGTAGATATTTAATTTTGGTTATTGGCAAGTAATGGCAGAAGGGGAGACACCTGTCGACGGATATAAAAACTAGCGACATAATATTATAAAAGATGGTGTAATACTAAAAAATGAACAGTGTAAGAAATATAATTGATAAGTGAAGTTGAAATATATTCATGGTTCATGGCCTTTCATGGCCCGAGCCACGAGATCGGCAGGCCATATATCCGTGGGCCCGGGCGTAGGCGATAGGAGAACAGCGGGGTTTTTTAGTGGGTAGTCGGAAAAATCCCGGAGTCCCATATATCCCTCGGTCCCCCCGGGCCGGGGGAACCCGTCAAGAGAGGTTTTTCCCCGAGACCAAAAAAAAAAAAAATATTCATTCATTCATTAACGTTCAAGTTAGTTTTATTTAATCATTTTTATACATGTTAAGGCGAAAATGTGTGTGAATGGAAGGAGTGAACATAATTATTGTGCCGACCCCATAAAATTTCGGATTAGGGCAGGAAAAGAAGAAGAATCTTCGAATATCTAGTTATCTATACATTTAAATAAGATTAATTATTTGTGGTGTATATAAATAGGTGCTCAAGACGGAGTAGAATTATTGTCAATTGTAAAAGTACCATTTTTGAGGTATGTGGAGAAAGGAAAATCCGGAAAATATGCAGTTCAAATAACGTTGTATTATATTTACGAAAAAAATATTCAATAATAATTTATATCTGTCGTTCCATATTTATAATATAGTTCCCTGTACTATTTATAAACCTGTATCTTAGGGACGTTTGTGAAATCACAAAATTGTTGGAAACTTCTTCTTCTTGTTCCTGCTCTTATCCCGTATATGGGGTTGGCACAACATGTTCGCCCCATCCACTCTTTTTAAATAGTTTATCCTCTATCCGTGGGGATCGAACCTACATGCAAGAGTGTATAAGACTGCTTGCGTAGACGCTAAGCCAGTTGAATCATCGGTGGTGATAACTTTGACATTCAAATGTCACGATCACAATATCATTGTGCGTAATACACGTTTGCGATAATTTTCATATTTTTAGCGTTAATTCACTAATTAGCTTGACATTTATTATAATTGTGAAAACAAATGAATCCTTGATAACGAGTAATATTGTTATCAAATTATTATTATCGCGGAATGAAAATTATTAATTTTATATTCACAATTTAAATAATAGTCGCGTAACGGCTAACGCATATCGGTACGCTTGCGGAGGGCACGGGTTCGATTCCCGTCCCGCGTCTGAGTGTCTTTGTATAATATTTATTTATTTACAAAGGAAAAGTATATATTTATTATACTAGTTCTCTAGTACCCATAACACAAGTCCTATTACTACTTAGCTTGGGACTAGATGACGTTGTGTGAAATATCCCAATAATATATTTATTTATATCGCAATAGCTGATGACAAAAGTATTCAAGTGTATGGCTCGGGTTTACACCTGGATGAGACAGATACTATGCCCATCACCCTTGTCCAAGGATTGGCTTATACATACTGAGGAACATGCAGGTTTCCTCACAATGTTTTTCACTACCGTTGGTACCTGGCAATTATGATATATGTACGAGTATATAAGACAAGAAAACCTATCCAAGGGGCATGCTATTTTGGGATTCAAATTGTTACGTTAGCCTATAAGTGGGACACCACTTGAAACTGCCTTAAAAAAGTTATGTCTTGTTCAATTAATTGATATTTAGATACTTAATGTATTAGCTTTCAAGCTTTCATGTTAATATCACCTGTCACAAAATCAGACCGACGGCCTTTACTGAAGTTTCTAGATAGTAAAAACTTTCGTATTTACCACGAGGGAATGTTGCTGGTTTTCTTTTTGTTTGTGCATTCGATGGAACGAAAGCTCTTTCTTTACTAATAAGCTTTCATTTTACATTGTATGCGAGTGTTTATAATTGAATAAATATACTTTTATACACTATTTTCTCCCAGTCTATGAATAAGGATACCCAATTTCTTTCTTAGGTAAAAGTAATAAGGTCTTTGTATTGAATGGTAATTAATCGATTAAGCTTAGTAAAAGAGAAGATTTTCCTTTTTGATATTGGACAGTAAGACGATAGACAAAGTTAAAATAGATCTCTATTTTAACGTCTTTCTTAACAGCCTGGTAGTTATATAAATCATTGCATGAAATCTAAATAATATTTAATAGCGACAAAAATTAATCTTCTTCTTCCTGCCCTCATCCTGCATTTTAAGGGGTTGGCACAACATGTTCTCTCCTCCCCCTCAGGGGCGCTCCTCTGTCCGAGAAGTTCACGAGTGTGCGTACCCGAGGTGCCCGAGCATCCATCGCCTCACTCCCCTCTCCCCTTTCCGTCCGAGGCGACAGAGTCCTACCTTTCTTTCCGTCTACCTCCTACATCCTTTCCAACTTCGCTCTCTGTTCATGGCGTGGTCCCGGGTTCTGTCCCGGGCCCTGATTTGGTAGTCGAAACCATGCCTATTTCGACTACGCCTGCGTAGACGATAGGAGAACAGCGGGGTTTTTTAGTGGGTAGTCGGATGGCCGAACATCTTTCCCGGAGTCCCACATATCCCTCGGTTCCCCCGTGCCGGGGAACCCGTCAAGAGAGGGTTTTTCCGCGAGACAAAAAAGAAACATGTTCTCTCCTTCTACTCTCCTCTGTTAACCGTCATCTTAACATACACACTCTTTTTGCGTAATCATCTTTTACGTAATCCATCTTTTACGTAATCCATCTTTTCTTTGGTCTAGTTTTCTTTATGTATCCATCCATTCTCATTTCAATAATTTTTCAACTTAAACCAATCCATGGCAGCTAAATTTTATAACCGTTTGAAATGTACAAATTATAAGATAAGATAAGCTAAAGGACCGTAAACACTGGGTACTACCTGTTTAGTAGCCATTTGTAATCTTGATCATATACAATGTTGTAAATTCACGTACTAAGGTGCCGGTAGGAGTTTCAGTAATCAATATAGTTCAGAGGTCTCATTGCATCTTAAAAAAGTCTACTAATCTAATAAAATGAATAGTTACAGTCCATAACGAACCATTTCTGGGTTCGTATGAGAAAGAACGGACTATATTACCATGCCTTACAAAGGCAGGTTGGAAGATTACATATATCGGTGACCTATGTGTACAAGTTACCTCACAATATTAGAAGGAAGAGTTAGTAAAATCTATTTATTTGCAAATACTATGCCTTATTCGTAATGTCACGTTGTTGTCCACTTCATTATCATTTCCAATTGTAAATCTAAAATATTCTACTTACACCCAAACAAAAAGGAAAAAGTGATTTGAACACTCGTACTTAATATATTAAGTATTAATAAAAACAATACGTAATTAAATTATTGGATCTCACTAATTAATACATATTAAATCTGTTGGACATTTTATGACTAGTTTAAAAAAAATGGCGCATACTGGGTGACGTCAAGGGCTATTGTAGATACCCTGGTGCCATTGCAGAAGTGTTTTTCTCAGATATGTAGCTGTTAGGGGCGTTTCACATCATTGCCATAGACCAGCCTTGTGAGTGGGAAATGCAACAAACTAATATATCTATATATTATATATTTATATTGTTTATTGCCCCTATATTTTACATTTGTTTTGTTTTTAAAACCATTTTCCTTAAATGTTTGTTTTATTCGTGGCTTGTTATAAATGCTATTTTTCACAATGACTCTTGTACTATATACATAAACAATATAGAAAGACGTCCTTACTATTTCGTGTCAAGCTCCACTTTAAAGCCTCCAACGGCACAAACTATTACATTTTTATTAATTAGTTTGTTGAAGGCCCAAACACGAACAGGGTAAAAGTTATAAAAATCGATTTTATATAATTATGTACAATATTATATTTACATAATTTACATTTTTTACAGTGTACACTAAAAACAAATCACATACATATGTAATCTAAAACCTTTGTGGTTCATTAGAGAATTTATTTTAATTAAGGCAGGTAAAAAAATTGTTGATATCTTTTATTTATGAAAACATCTAAAAGTAAGTATAATACAATGAAATGAAAGGAACATTGAGTATGTACTTAGTGACTGATATGCAATGCAGGGAGCATTTTCTTTCTGAGTCGTTATAACCCATAAACGGTAAGATTCGTCCTTGATATAGCCATTATCAAAGTAAACACACGCTATGCGCTTATCTTATCGAATATCACCATAGTGCACATTTGGGTCAAGTGACGAAACCGCGACTTGGGTACCGCCCACTTTCATAGTTGGACTAATTCAAATCAAATATGACAATCATCAGATCAGAGATTCATTGTTAGCTGATTTTAAGATATTGCAAATAGCCTACCCCACTTTGCGTATGCAACTTTGCTTACTTCCTTTTCTCCACTGCACGGTTAGCATCCTCCATCGCCCGTCGGTCTTGATAGATGTGATTCGTCCATGCTGCTTCAGCTTCTACGTTACGTTGATTACTTTGCTTTTTTAGTCTGTATTAGTGTTCTCCTTCTTTATTCTTTTCATTTTGAAATCTGCGAACCAATCCCGCCTTCAGTGTTTTTATTTTTATCCTTTAAGTTTTTACTTATAAATTACATTTTTAAAGAGAGCGATGGTAGAAATAGTTAATAAATTGAATATGAATTGAATGATGTTACATAAACTTGACGACAAAGAAAATACTAACAATTGAAACGAATAATAATATTTTTTTTATTGCTGTAGGACAGCAGACACGCTGACGAGCCGCTTAGAATTTAACAGTTACCGTTCCCTATGGGTGTTTGCAACGCTAGTGGTATCGCGAACACGCTGCTGTCCCATAAGGGTACAGGAACTTGGGTCACTAATCGCCATCCAGACGGGCTTGAGGCCCTAACACGTAGTTAGGGTGGGTTGTTTTGTCCCCGGTCGCAGAAGTTAGTATTCTTTCTATGCCCCTGCACGGATAATTATTATATTATATTATTACATTAATACCAATTACGATTAAAATAGAGATTGCAATGGAATGGTATCATTTGGTTAAAATTTAGTTCACAGGTTGAAGAGCACGCTCTTGACCAAGGAAACACAGTAAGCGCTGAAATAGATGTAGATAAAATTGGTTTTACGAGAGTGATCACCGTCTAAACCGAAACTAAAAGGAAAAATTCACAGTGACTCCATAGGCAAGTTACAGTAAGTGAATTCTAGCCTACATCATAAAGCTAGCAAACCTACTAATGGCAGGTCAAATGACGTACGTGACAATACAATAAGCTATACAGCTTTGAATGTTTTAGAAATTAAATATATAATACCCAAAATTTATGAAGGACTTCATTTTTTCTGCTAATTGCTTAAACATCCTGGCATTGTACTACTTACAAAAGGAATTTTTGTTCACATACTCGTATTAAATGTTGACTTCGCCAAAACAAACATACCTGCTTTTGTACAACGCGACATTGTTTTGAAGTGGCGTTTTTGTTGTGGAATTCATTTGGCCAACATTACCTAGTTTAATGTGCGCATTTTAAACGTTCTATTTAAACAGAAGCTCTTTTATAATTTTGCATTTCAGATAAACTTTTATATTGCCTTATTTAGCTCTAAATATTTAGGTGTTTTCAATCGTATTATATATAGTTATTGTCTACGAGTACATTACTTATTGTCGAGACCATCAAGAGCTACAGAGCCTAGAACTTGCCCTTTTAAAAACTGAAGGAAGGTTTATTTACGGGGTTGAAGTCAGGCGGCACTGGTACATGCAAATACAAATTTTACTAAAGCTATTCCATATAATGTTTTTCGCTGATTAACTCAACAAAAGCAAAGAAAATATCGTGGGTACTAAATTCGTCCTTTTTCTTTACTATCCTCCAGTACAACCCAAATCTTCTTATTAGTATTCCTTTTGCCATCATTTAGCTAAATAGCGCGCGTTGGCAATGCAATTTGTATTATGTTATAGTAATATGTTATTAGTACCATCATATGAAATGACCACCCTTTTCATTGTTAGATTTCAGCAGACTGGCAAACGAATTAGACAATGCTTATCGTTACTTATGGACATTTTCAACACCAGGGCTTGGCAATGCGGTCCTCAAACAATCATTGTGTTTTTGAAGAAATTCTGTTTTTTGTCCTTCAGTAATTTTTCACTCAAATATCATAATTTTTCCTACTGCTGATAGCTGCGATGTTTAGTTGTTACGAGAGCTAATTCAGCGGCAGTTCTGACATACAAACATAATGAGATAATGTAATTATTATCTGAAAACAAACAAAATGATATTTTGATATACTAGTGAGATACCCGATAAGACTTGAAAAGAGGATATTCTTAAATGCAAAAATTGTTACGTTGTCACTACTTTCTTATCGCTATTTGATAAATTGATAATTAGAAAATTTTGACGGGGAGGGAAAACTTTTAGACGGCTATGGCTATTTTATCATAGTTTTAAAATTTAATCATAGTTCTAACATTAAAACTTTTTTACTGATAAGCGTGTTATTTTCATATTCGTTGACGGAATACTAAAATTATTTTAATATATTCAGTATAAATGTGACTTTAAGAAATATATTGATTTACTAGCTGACCCGGCAAACGTTGTTCTGCCATATAAATAATAAAATGTCAAAAAATTAAAAAAAAATTTTGGGGGTGGGTCACCCCTAACATTTAGGGGGATGAAAAATAGATGTTGGCCGATTCTCAGACCTACTCAATATGCTCACAAAATTTCATGAGAATCGGTCAAGCCGTTTCGGAGGAGTATGGCAACGAAAACTGTGACACGAGAATTTTATATATTAGATATAATTTACAATTTGCTGGCGTAACTTAAAATTATAAAATTACCGTAAATGTACTGCTGTGTTATGTCATTTACTCTATAAATTTAGAAACAAGTTTTGAAACAATATTAAATAAATTGCCATATCTTGCTGTAGTCGATCGTGGGTTCTTCTATCCCTTGTGCAGATTTGGTTGAGGCAGACTTTTTACCCCAGATCGCCTCGTCAGCCACTTGTGCAAAGAGGGGCCGGACCTGGACAACAACCAATTTGGTTTTCGTCGGGGGCGCTCCACCATAGACGCCATCATGCGCGTGAGGGCCCTGGCGGAGGAGACGGTGTCCCGGGGTGGGGTGGTGCTGGCGGTGTCTTTAGACATCTCCAACGCATTCAACACCCTACCCTGGAGTTGTATTCGGGAGGCTCTGAAATACCATCGCGTGCCTCCCTACCTCCGCCGTATGGTAGGGGCTTATCTGGAGGGTAGATGCGTCACCTATCGGGGACGTGACGGTGCCGGTCGGCACCTCATATCGTGCGGTGTTCCGCAGGGATCGGTTTTGGGACCGCTCCTGTGGAACATCGGCTACGACTGGGTGCTGAGAGGTGAGCTCCCGTCGGGCGCCGACTTGACGTGTTACGCGGACGACACGCTTGTCACTGCCCGGGGGAGCTCGCACAGGGAGGCGACGTTGATAGCCACGGCTGCGGTGTCACAAGTGGTGAACCGCATCCGGCGCCTGGGCCTGAAGGTGGCCCTTAACAAGTCGGAGGCCATGGTGTTTCATGGCCCCCGACGTGCGCCGGCGCCGGGATCACACATTGTGGTCAGTGGGGCCCGGATAGCTGTCGAGTCCACCATGAAGTATCTGGGATTGGTGCTCGACAGCCGATGGGAATTTGGGCCCCACTTCCGGCGGCTGGCGCCCAAGCTGATGGGTGCAGCGGGCGCGCTTTCGACGTTGCTTCCCAACTTGGGGGGCCCGAGCGCCGCCTGTAGGCGGTTGTACGTGGGAATCGTGCGGTCCATGGCCCTGTACGGGGCCCCTGTTTGGGCGTTGGACATGACGGCCAGCACTCTCGCCATTCTGCGCAAGCCGCAGAGGGTGATGGCCGTCAGAGTCGTCCGCGGGTATCGCACGATTTCCTACGAGGCGGCTTGCGTCCTGGCCGGATCCCCGCCCTGGGACCTAGAGGCGAAAGTACTCGCGTCGTTATATCGATGGCGCGAGGAAGAGCGGGCACGGGGCTCGAGGCCGGCGCAGCGCCAGATCGCGCTGCGCCGAGAGGAGCTCCGTCAGGTCTTGGTGGCGGAATGGCGGCAAAGGCTTCTGCGCCCTACCGCCGGCCTCGCTACCGTCGAGGCGATCCGGCCAGTACTCGACGACTGGCTCGGGAGAAGGCACGGCTCCCTGTCGTTTAGGGTGACGCAGGTGCTGTCGGGGCACGGCTGCTTCGGCAAGTACCTGTGCCGCATAGACAGGGAGCCGGACGCTCGGTGCCATCACTGCGTCCACGGCGGGGAGGACACGGCGCAACAGACACTCGCCGAGTGTGTAGCTTGGGAGGAGCAGCGCCGTGTCCTCACAAATGAAGTAGGAGGAGATCTGTCGCTGCCGGCCGTAGTGCGGAGGATGGTCGGTAGCGCAGAGTCGTGGGACGCAGTGGTGTCCTTCTGCGAGGACGTGATGTCGCAGAAGGAAACTGCGGAACGGGAGAGGGAGATCTCGACTCCCTTCCCCGGCCGCAGAAGGCGCACCGGGCGCAGGGGAAGGGCGGATAACGCCCTTTTCCGGCCCCCATGAATGGGTCCAGGGGCGAGGGACTTGGGGAAGTCCCCGCCCCCTATTCGATGGACCCGAGGCGGAGGCGCGTGCGGGTGTCGGCGCGCGCCTCTGAGGCGATGCACGGGGTAGTTAAACACCTCACTACCCCGTGCAGGAGACGAGGCCCGGACAGACCGGGCCAGCACTAGTGTGGGGCTGCGGAAGAATCTGGATTCCCGCGGCCCCGCGCGCACGTGTGAGGAGACACCGGGGTGGTGGTTTTAGCCGGTAGGAGTCCGGCATGCCCCTCCGCCTTTCCCCAGGCGGAGGTAGTCCATGAGGATTTCCCCACCCCGTAAAAAAAAAAAAAAAAAAAAAAAAAGACTTTTTACCCCGATATAAACTCGGGGGGCGACTACCCCCCGGTGCCCTGGAGTTGGCCACCGGAGCATGTTCGCCTATGCGAGCGGCGGGGCATCACGGCGGCCCTTGCTGTTGTTACCAAGTTAGGCTTTCACAGATGCAGAATTTATGCTACTATAGTTATCAAGTGCATATTTCAAAATTACGTTTGTATGATGCATGTATAACATATATGATGTTTTTGCTGGTGGTTTGTGAAATTATATGTCGGTTGAAGTTGAAGATTAAAAATTATCAAACAGTAAGTCTCCGTCTCGACAGTTCATTGCGGTCATCTTGTAAATGTTATTAGCGAGTTTTCTAAAAGGATACAAGTCGTTACGATACCATCTCATTGCTATTGTTTCACTTAAATAGAATTAACCTTATTATGATATCTTTGAACAACGAATGCCTTGGTACATTTTCACGATCCTTGAGTAGCTTTTATAGAATTCGGAATTATAATATTTTAGGTAATGCTTGCTGAAGAGAATTCTTTAAAGATTCAATAAAATTTTATCGTTTAGTAGTAGTTTAAAACTGACTAATATTTTATAGATATGTTTAATGTTCCATATGTAATATCTTTCTTTTTTCTTCTTTTCATTCCTATCTTTTGGTGAGCCATGATGTATGTAAATTACTTTTTTTATTATTGTAAGACAGCACACAAGCTGACGGCCCGCTTAGAATTTAGCAGTTACCGTCGCCTATGGGTGTTAGCAACGCCAGTGGCATCGCGAACACGCTGCTGTTTCATAAGAGTACAGAAACTTGGGTTACTACTGCCGGAACATAACATAAAGTTATTATGGCGGCATATTCAAGACCGAAGGTGGTTGCCATCCAGACGGGCTTGGAGCCCTACGATGTAGCTAGAGTGTGTATTGTCGCCTTTTACGACAGGCCGACCCTGACTGCAGAGGTTTATTCTTTCTGCGCCTCTGCACGGATAACTTGTATAAAGCTAGTAAATAATTATGTTTGCAGTAATGTGATCCAAGAAATTAAGTTATAAGCTAGAGGAGGGCCGGCTAGATCTTATTGGTCTGCCTATGTGTACCTAATATGTGATTTATGATAGCGAATTTGAAAATTGTGTTGCTGGTTGCAAGTATGTTTCAGTATATAGCCGTTCCGACGTTTTCTGTAGGTCGATATTACGACGTACCTACTAAAATACAAGTACTAAGCTATTCAACTGTTTTGAAATAATTGCTGTTTCCATGCATACGTATAATGAGTAAGTAAAAATCATTGTGATCCTGTTTTTTTAACACTTCATATTTTAATCTAATAATGGACACAACATAGAATATAAGAAATCAATCACAGTTTTTAATAAGCAGTGACGAATTCGAATTTAGGAACAGTTATCCATAAATATTTGATTTGTAAAGATATTAGCTATAGTTTGATGTGGTATGTATGTATTTTAGTAAATAATTAAGTAAAGAAAAATATTATATTGGAATTATACCCAGACCAAATAAGTGGGTAATTTGTTAAGCATATCATATCCGGTAACAAATTAGGCTTAATTGAATATAAAATTAAGGATTTATTAAATTTCTAAATCTAATTGTGAGATTTGTTCTCTAAATGAAGAGAAATCTAGAAAATAAAACGTTTACTAAAATATTTGACATAATGAAGTAATTATTCTGCCTTAGGTGCTTTTAAATTTACTTGGGCATACCAACAACATTTATATAATTTTATATGTAAATATACAGTGGTTAAGTTATAAAAATAAATACTTATTTTTGTTTAATAATGATATAATAATCTTATGATATTATTACTAGTGTTGTAAAGACAACATTCGCAAACGTATTCTACCTAAACCCTTAATATTAATAAATCTATTAAATTAGTAGTAGTCATTATAAATTCGCATTTAAAGCCCTGCTATAGTTGAGAACAAGGAAATTGAAATAAACAATCCACGTAATTGTTTTCTGTTTCTCATCATCATCCCAGCGTTATATCCCGGTTGCTACCTAAACTTCCGTTTCGGTGCCCGGGGTCCGCTTTCCGACTTTTTCTACTCCACTTCGCACGGTCTTCAGGATCCCTGGTAGTGAGCCCATTGGCATGCATAATCACCCTTTACGACGTTAATCCAGCACTTTTTGGGTCTACCAGACATTCGTTTCCCACGTAAGCATCAGGTTGCCGTAAAACATGGCCATACCAATGGAGCCGTCACTCCTGCAGTTTATCCGCAATGTCACGGACATGAAGACTGCCGCGAATGCGGGAGTTCCTAAAGCGGTCCTTCCCGCGTTACTGCACACATTCACCGCAGCATATTCATCTCCGTGACACGGAGTTCTTGCTTGTGTCGCTCTAACACCGGTCATGCTTCATAGCCGTATAAAAAGACAGACAGTAATTGTTTTCTGTTTCTAAATGCATTTAATCAAATAATTATTGTGTGTCTTTTATTCCTCATAAGTACTTCAACTACTAGGTGATAAATTCACATTAGTGGTATTTAGCCTGGCAATATATTGGAAGCATTTTGTTGTTGACTGAGGAGACCAGCATTAGTCGTTGAAAGCCTGATTTATATGTAATCACATACGAGTAATAACCCCTTCTGGCGGGGGCAAGTAGTGAGCTAGCCTGTCTGTTATTTATTTTAGCATTCTAGGATATTAAGGTTGTCGCAGAGTAATGACCAAAAGTTGATCCCGTGACCTCCCACACAAGGCTTAAGTTCATTCCGACCGCCGCTCGTCATTGTATCCCGGTTAGCAGCATAAAGGCGCCTGCCCTAAGTTCAGAACGATGAAGCCGACATAAGCATTTCGTCTTTCTCTTGAAGTCCGGAGTGATAGTGGTAATTCGGGATAAAAAAAGACTATGACTTTAAAGCTGTACCAATTTACGATAATAAACTATGATCTGATATTGATTGAGAAGCTGAAAAGTTATTGGCTAGCCTGGTATGGAGAAGAGAATGCTAGAAATTAGAGATAATGGATGCAAAAGGAGAGGTAGACTAAATAAAAGATTGTGTAAAAGATGATATGGCAAAAAAAGATGAGAATGTTGAGATGACGACTAATAAAGGAGAGTAGAAGAAGAAAACATGTTGTGCTAACTCCTCATAGCTGGGATAAGGATAGGAGGAAGAAGAAGAAGCTATAATGTGATATGAGATATTCAGTTGCTTAAAGTTACTACAAATTGATATTTTAACATTTATATTCTGTATTTTATTATAATTTCCGACAGCAAGGATAATACATTTTGTTGTTTAATATATACAGAGACATTAGCGGAGGCGACAGACAAGCCAAAAATGAAAGTAAAATTAATATTTGTACCAATTTACGATAATAAACTATGATCTGATATTGATTGAGAAGCTGAAAAGTTATTGGCTAGCCTGGTATGGAGAAGAGAATGCTAGAAATTAGAGATAATGGATGCAAAAGGAGAGGTAGACTAAATAAAAGATTGTGTAAAAGATGATATGGCAAAAAAAGATGAGAATGTTGAGATGACGACTAATAAAGGAGAGTAGAAGAAGAAAACATGTTGTGCTAACTCCTCATAGCTGGGATAAGGATAGGAGGAAGAAGAAGAAGCTATAATGTGATATGAGATATTCAGTTGCTTAAAGTTACTACAAATTGATATTTTAACATTTATATTCTGTATTTTATTATAATTTCCGACAGCAAGGATAATACATTTTGTTGTTTAATATATACAGAGACATTAGCGGAGGCGACAGACAAGCCAAAAATGAAAGTAAAATTAATATTTTTCTTTAAACGAAACTTGTAATATAGGTAGTATAAATTTGGTAAACAAGTGGGTGTTGCGATCCAAAAAATATTTATTTATTAGCATGAAATGTTTGACTATTACACCTACTTTTGGCTGATAGGCAGTGATCACGTCATTTTAAATCGAACGTGGGTAAAGTTATTGAATATTTTCACAAGAAGTTATTGCTGCAAGTCGGTGCCTTTTTGTAACTGACTTTTCCTGATCAAAAAGCCTCAAGATTTGGTGCTCATGAGGATCTTTTATCCTCCAGGTCCGAAAGGAAAATCAACGATGCTTTTGACGGCCTCTGGCGCTACGGCTTTCACATGTACTCGCATATGTTAAGTATTATTTACCAAATAAAAGTGTAGTAGTTTATCTGTTATTTAATACTCATAACACAAGTGATAGGCTGCTTAATATGGTAATACATGGCGTTATATGAATTCTCACAATATATTTAATTTTCCACACTGTTTGTGAACTAGCAGACGAATTATTTCACGACTCCCTGAACCAGGGTCGCGGTAAAAGTACCGCGACTCTGATTCTGGAATATAAAGATACTCTTGGACCACACGCCGTCGTATTAATTCCAATTACACTATCTGCTGCGATCGTATTTAATTCTCAGTAATACAGTCTGAGACTACTTGTACTTTGATTTTTGCATTACTAGAAATCTTACTTGTGATTTATTATTATCTAATGAGCGGTATTAGCGAGTCCTCGTTCTAATATTAATAAATCCGAGTTGCTAACACAAAGTTCCCTGAATAGATAACTGGTGTGCAGATAAATTCGTAAGCTGATAGGCGTTGCAAAACAAATGATGTCATTGTGTCCAGCGAGTCAAAGTTGGAAATATCACGGCCATTTAAAAATATAATCTGTTTTAGAGCTAGTTCATAATTTAAGTGCCTAAATGAGCCTATGCATAGGAGTGGATTGATAGGTTGACTTCTGGTTAAATTCAAAGTTTTGTAGATTTGAACAAATTGTCATAGACGTAGCGTCTGATGACGTTCGAATGACGGTTACTGATTTAGTTATATGAAGTATCAATAATTAGTTTTCCCGGCGAACGTTGTTCTGGCATATGAATTTAAAAAAAAGTAGCCTATTTCCTTCTCCAAGGTTCAATCTATGACTATACCGAAATTCATCAAAATTGATTCAGCGGTTTAGGCGCAAAAGCGTAACAAACAAACAAACTCACTTTCGCATTTTGCATCTAACGTCGCAAACATCCATTGGCGACGGTAGCTGCTTACTAAGAGGCCGTCAACCCGTCCGCTGTTTCTCAAAACAAAAAAAAAATAACATTATCTTGTTTCAGCGTTTCTCTATGATAATCAAAAACACCGACTATTACAATGTTATGACTTGCCAAATTATGTCTTCACGGTTTCCGCTAAAATTATAAGCCATTATCGAGTTCAAGGAACTACTTAAATGTAGTGTGTACAACACGTAATAATATACAAATAAAGTTATAACATCAAAGTTGATGAGGTAAAGTATAAAATACTAGCTGTACCCTGCCACGCTTCGCTGTGGTACATTGTGACTGTACCCTGCCACGCTTCGTTGTGACACATTGTGATTGAATGTTTGAGAAATGAGAAACTAAAAAATAGATAAAAACAATCCTTGATGCGGATTATAAATCATGCTAAAATTTCAGCTCGATCGGTGCAGAACTTTTTGAGTTTTTGAAGCGTACACAAACCAACATAACATTTTTATATCTTATATATAGATTTATGATCAGCGTAGGTTATTTATTGAGATGGCTATTTATTGATAAAATTATAGTTTAAAAAAACTAAATAACACGTTTTTATAGTTAAAGTAAAAAGTAAAAAACAATTCTTAAGATAAGAATAAAATTACCGATGAGAAAATTAATGTCACTGTTCTAAAAAGCGTGGGGTGTTCGATATCAATCGCTATAATTTGTTTTTACTATTTTCATTCCGATATGCAGTTTGTTTAAAAATATCGTACAAAGTACCCCATGCTTTTAAACAGTCACATTAATTTTCTCATCAGTAATTTTATTCTTATGTTAAGAATGATTCTTTACTTTTTAGTTCGATTAAATATAAAAGCGTGTTTTTTTTATTTTTTTTAACTATAATTTATTTGTTGTAATTTCCCAATCGGTAAATGTTTTTTATTAATTTGACGCCATCTTCCGGCAGAAGGGAGAAAAACGTTAATTCTGATGATTCTGATAAGGACTATCAGACAAAATTATTAAATTTGTGGATTGTCATTATTTTAAATTATGAATTTTTTTGATCGTTCAAAATGGGTAAAAATCGAGTTCGAAAATTTTGTTATTTAGATACAAACAGGTCAAGTTAATAAAGGTGTGGTAAAAAACCTTCATATCTATTTGATGTATATACTCGTATATCTTTATGAAACTAAGTATGCGTGTACATTGTAACATACTTTCTAAGAGTGGTTTGTTTAAGCTAGTATGGACCCCGACCTCGAGTGTAAATTTTTGATAAGATTGGGAAAACTTTTTTATCATTATTTTCCATTTACTTATATAATTAGAGCGCATACCGTCCCACTCCTGGCCTCCCCATATAGGGAACGGGCAGTAAGCCCTTCATGCTTGTCCGAGGCGGATTGGCTGATTATACATATAAGTAATTTCTGTATGCAGTTTTCCTCACGATGCTTTTCTTGACCATTGGTACATGACAATTATCCTATAATATGCACGTTTGACGAGAAAAACTGTCTAAGTCGTATATGCCACCGTGACACATCTAGGTTGATCTCTGAATGCAATACCACTGAGCCACTAGGTACCCTGTACCTGTCTTTAAATATTAAGGGAAGGAAAGGATTATCCGTGTAGGGGCGGAGAATGAATACTAACCTCTGTGGCCGGGGTCGGCCTGTTGTAAAAGGCGACAAAACAATCCACCCTAGCTACATGGTAGGGCCTCAAGCTCGTCTGGATGGCGACCACCTTTGGTCTTAAGTATGCCGCCATAATAAACTTGTGTTGTGTTCCGGCATTAGTAACCCAAGTTCCTGTACCCTTATGGGACAGCAACGTGTTCGCGATGCCACTGGCATTACAAACACATATAGGCGACGGTAACTGCTAAATTCTAAGCGGGCCGTCAGCCTGTCTGCTGTTCTACAGCAATAAAAAAAAATTAGCTTGTATGACTCTCTGAGACCATCCTAGAATTATGGCAGATTTCCCCGCCTAATATACCATGTTATAAAATAAATGCCGACGACAATGAAAACATCGTGGGAAAACATTGTTATAATGGTCGGGTAGTATTGAAATTTTCCTGTCTGAAGGTCTGAAGATCAATGTGGCGAAGACCGAGTACTTGGCCTGTAACTCCACAGATCCCACACCCGTACGCATAGGTGGCGACACGATCGAGCGCACGGACCAAGTGAAATACTTGGGATCTGTGTTCCATGCGTCTGGTGACATCGATTGCGACGTCAAGGCACGCATTGCTGCCGCGTGGGCCAAATGGCGTGAGGTAACTGGTGTCATTTGTGACCCCAAGATGCCGGTAAAGTTGAAGGGACAGGTCTATAAGACCATCATTAGGCCTGTTCTTTTATACGGCTGTGAAGCGTGGCCGGTGTTGGAGCGACACAAGCAGGAGCTGCGTGTCACGGAGATGAATATGCTGCGGTGGATGTGTGGAGTGACGCGGAAGGACCGCGTTAGGAACTCCCGCATTCGCGGTAGTCTTCATGTCCGTGACATTGCGGATAAATTACAAGAGTGTCGGCTCCGTTGGTACGGCCACGTTTTACGGCAACCGGATGCTTACGTGGGTAACAAATGTCTGGCCATGCCGCCTCCGCCGGGCCCCGGCAGGAGGGGTAGACCCAAAAAGTGCTGGCTTGACGTTGTAAAGGGTGATATGCGTGCCAATGGGCTCACTACCAGGGATGCTGAAGATCGTGCGAAGTGGAGAAGAAAAAGGAGGAAAGCGGACCCCGGGCGCCGAAGCGAGAGTTTGGGCTGCAACCGGGATACAACGCAAAGATGATGATGATGATGAGTATTGAAATTTTCCTATCGGAGGGCAAGGCTGATATGGAAGATGACAGAAAAGAATCTTTTATTTTCTTAGAACAAGCATGTGTCATAGAATTTTGAGGAAACAAATAGGAGTCTATTCTGGTTTCGATATTAAATTGCGTGCTTGGAGTTAGAATTTTTGAATTCAAATCCAGCCAGGACAAAACGATAAAACCGATAAAACCATAAAATTTATCATACTCTACTGTTTTAAAATCAACCAATAAGGTGGCGAATTGGTAATTAAAATTAGTCTTCACGTTGCTATTTCTATTATTCTTTATACGTTACTAATCCGATACACATTATAATGTAATGTGATGGGATGAGTTTGTCACGCGTTCGCTTTTGCAGGGGTGAATGTTCTGCGCAAACACGCCTGTTCCGTTAAAACGAATCCATTCATTTGCGCTCACGACTGAAATTGAATCACACTAAATCTACGCATTAGTTTATTGTATTGTTTATATATATTTTGTAGTTTTAACTGTCTCATCTAGATCGTAATGCCACCATCTTTCGAAACATTTTTAAATATAAAAGTAATTAATTAAAACATTTAAAGAGAGTTTTGTTTATCATTTTATTTTAGGGCAAATTAACCGACATGGTCATGTAAGTGATAATTAACTAAATAATAATAGTTATTAGGCTACATATGGACCCAGTCGTGGTGTAAGCAGCTCTTTACAGGAATCTTCCCTGGATACCAGCTACCAGATACTATAGCAAACAATTTCTACGAGAAAGAGTTTTAATATGATATATACTTGTATATTGTATACTTGTAGTATATTCCTTGTTCGTTCAAGAACTTGAAATGGACGTCTTTGGTACAATATATTAAATAAGCCTATTGAATAATTAATGGCGTCGTCTCGCAAAACCGTCCCCTGGTTAAGCGTTAATTCGGTCCTGTTCTTGCGGTCAGAATTAATTAACTTTGTAATTGGTTTGTGCCGTGCTTTTAACATTTTGCTTTTAATTAATTGGAATAGTTGATTACGGTGGAACCTGTATTCTATGGTTTCGGATGAATTGCTTTTAAAACTTGGCCTTAATACAAGGTATTTGTTGATTGTTATAATAAAATTTCGTATGTATAGTTGTAATATAATTTATATAATTTAGTTTTATTCATAAATCGATGATTAGTACTTAGCAATCTATAGAGAGAGTGTATTTCTATATGAAGTGAAACGAACACAAAAAACTGTTAAAATGTAACACTTGTTCAATCAATCTATCGTTATTTGTTTGTTATTCTTTCACGCTTGAACCGTTGAATCAATTTTGATGAATTTCGGTACAGTCATAGATTGGACCTTGAAGAAGGATATAGGCAAATTTTTTTTAAAATTCATATGGCGGAACAACGTTTGCCGGATCAATTTGTGTATAAAAAAGCTTTTATTATTAAACAATATATTGATAGGATTATTTACTTTCATTTATTATGTCGCAATTTTTTTACTATAATGAAATATAGAGTTTGATGATATGGGACAAATAAACTCGTTTTTCTTTAAATGTCTGAAATGAGTAGACAGTATATATAGTCATAATTCGTTGTTGGTAAGCGGTGAGTTTTAGAAATCAGAACTAATTTCTTCTTTACATTTGTTTTTAGTAAATACATCTGTGCAGAAAATGTAAAAAGACGGAATTTGCTAGCAGAATCTATTGAATAAAAACAAAGAGCCCCCGATGAAAATGGATATTGGCACATTTAACGAGATAGAATAGACTAAATCCTTTTGCATTCATCTACTCTCAGTTTTAGCATTTTCTTTATTATATTTTTATCTTCGCAATAACCATACCAGGCTAATCATTAGATGAGCAGACAAAAGTGATAACTTTTCAGCTTTTTCAATGTCGTCCTAACCAATATCCCATCATCATCATAATTTTATTCTTTCAAAGTAGCTAGTGAACATAGGTCAACGATATGGTACGAATCAGACTGTGAAATCTGCGAATGACGACGCCTAGTTGAGAATCTGTCATGTGTTTTAGGGCATGGAGAAGATTGCATTCAAATAACTGTACCCCGGTCTCCATTGTTAGCTGATCAAATATGTAGGCTTAAGAAAAGTTGAATGAATTTACTTTATTGTCCGCATGGTTAATATTTTTATTTGTGAACATATATTTATCTAAATGTAATAATTACAAATATTGACAGGTTCTGCTAGTAATGGCATTGTACGGATTCAAACTCCATATAAACATACTGTTTGGATAATTTAAGGTAATTAGTAGTAAGTTCCGCATATTGATATAATGGTAAATTTTACTTGTTCAAGGTATTTGTATGCAACCAAGTTATCCACTGCGAAGTTGAGTTACATAATAAAATAAAAAACTATCGCCTTATCTTCCAATCCCGGTTATAATATCAATCATATTTATGTTTTGGAGTTTATACGCCTGTGAAACGTGGGCGCTGCTAGAGCGATACAAGCAGAGACTGCTTGTCATGGAGATGACGATGCTGCGGTAGATTTGTGCATTTGCAGCAGCCTTCGTGTTCGTGAAGCGGTTAAATTGCCGGGGTGTCGACTTCGCTGGTATGGCCATGTGTTGCGACAGTCGGCAACTTGCATGGGGAATAAATGTCTAGCCATGTTGTCTCCGCCCGCCCCAGAAAGAAGGATAGATCCAAAAAGTTCTGGTTTGAAGACTCACTATCAAGGACGCTGAACACCGTGTGAAGTGGAGAAGCAAAAGTCGGAAAGTGGACCCTAGGCACCGAAGCGGTGGTTTGGGTTGCAACCCGGACTTAGTGCTAGCACGATAAAGATGCTACGTTCCGGAGCAGGAGAGTCCATTTTCATTTTTGCGTAATACTCCACGGTCTTCGGAATCGCTTTTAGTGAGACCTTAGTAGATCTTGGCTCAACGGAGAAGGCATGAATTGTCAACCCACCTACCATTTGCTATAAGGAGCAGCTATAGGTTCTAGACACAAAGCTGTTATGGATGGAGGAATTCCTATGAATGTTGTTATATTCCACATATTCACAACAGCATAACTTTAAATTTTAGTTACTAACTAAAATCAATACATTTTAAAGCTATAACATTTTTTTTAAATATATGAAAACTCTTCTGATGATGTGGATCCCGTTTGCTAAACTTTTCTTTATTGTTACAGATGACAGCAGTAGAGAGGAGGTTTCTTCGGAACAACAGGTATGTTGATACTAAATAACTTAAATTTTATTATTATGAATCTTAAACTAAAATCCTTACATAACGATCTAATATTAATATTTATTTTAAAAAGATTGAATTATCTCTAAACATCCCCCGTGTAAATATATCTTGGAAGTAATACAGCAGTTCAACATTTTTGATTTAATTTTTCGATATCTTTCTTATCTACCTATACAATATATTTAGGTTTATTATTAGGTATTATATTAAAATTTCCTAACAGAACTAAAATGGCTATTAATAAAAATAAAATTGAGCATTCGTTTATATCCTAAAATAAACTTAATTGCTCTTTTTTTGGATCCTAAGCGGACATGTTAAACATTCATTCATACATTGCAAACAGCAATCAAATACGCGTGCAGGTATGCGCGTGCGATCGTTCAGCTGTCTTTAGTACACTCAGGTGCCAAATATTATAAATTTTATAGTTATTGTTGGAAAGAAAAATTTATTCAGAGCTTAGAATATAATTACTATAACTAAAAAATATTAATAAAAAAGTAACACATTTGCCTTAGCTCTAAAAGGTTGGCAGTGTAAGGTGCTTGACCCTTGAACGTGATGATATACTCGTAGTAACAATTATTTATAACGTACTTATAACGAAAAATTTAAAACATTAAAGAATAAAAAATTGTAACATAAAGAAAATCAGAATTAAAACACTTCAATCCAAATTTTTTTTTATTGCGTAGGGTAGCAGACAGGCTGACGGCCCGCTTAGGATTTAGCAGTTACCATCGCCTATAGGTGTTTGCAACGCCAGTTGCATCGCAAACACGCTACTGTCCCATAAGGGTACAGGAACTTGGATCACTAATGCCGGAACACAACACAAGGTTATTATGGCGGCATACTTAAGACCAAAAGTGGTCGCCATCCAGACGCGCTTGAGGCCCTACCACGTAGCTTGGGTGGCTTGTTTTGTCGCCTTTTACGACAGGCCGACTCTGGCCACAGAGGTTAGTATTTTTTCTCCTCCCCTGCACGGAAAAAAAAATTAATCAAAACATTAGGTGTAAGTGTTAAAAGATTGTAAGAAGAAAAATTCATACTAATTTTATAAACATGAACTTTGTCTGTCTGTTGTTTTCACGCCTTAACCGCTGGACCAGTTTTATGAATTTCGGTATACACATAGATTGAACCTTGAAAAAGGACATAGACTGCTTTTTGTCGCGAAAATGAAACTTGGAGGGCGTGAAATAGGGGTGAACGTAATTAAGTTTTGTTTTTTTTTAATTATATGGCAGAACAACATTTGCCGGATTAGCTAGTAGCATACCTATATATGTATGTTGTATTTTTAGTGTAATAATACATTTGTTCGAAGTCATTCGAAGTCCGTACTGAAATATAAAATGCATGTTTATTACTAGTAGTTTGTAAAACATCTGTCAAGATTCGTAAATACACCCTACGAGCGGTTCTCATGGTCGTTTCGCGGCCGGTGCATCGATCACTTTGATTTATGTCAAGCGGTGCGCCGGAGTTGCGGCGACAGACGTCTCTAACTCGCGACCTGTCGTGGTACCGTTGGATGGATGTTTATTTGTTCGGCAATATATCCTAAGTATTGTATGAGTTCTTAAGAGCTAAAGAGGCCGTTTACACTGAATTGCTTTTCGTGAATGAATATAAATGTAACATTTGTAACTGTTTTATTTTATTTTGGGGAACAGCAGACAGGCTGATGGCTCATTTAATAGTGAACAGTTACCGTCGCCTATGGATGTTTGCGACACTATACGTCGCGAACATGCTGCTATTCCATAGGGATACAGGAACCTGGGTCACTAATGCTGGGGCACAACTCATATTATGGTGGCATATTTGTAGACCAAGTTGGTTGCCACCTTGCTTGGGCTTGGAGCCCCTACCTCGAGGCTAGGTTGTTTTGTCGCCTATTACGACAGATCGACCCCGACCGCAGCAGGCAGAAACTCTGTCCCTGCGCTGTTAGCTTATAACTACTATTTTCTTTTACGTATTTACTGTGCCTGTTTGTATTTCAGTATTTTACTAAAAGATTGTAGCTTAGGAAGCTTCATATTATTTGGGGCTCGAAATGTAATGCTAAATCATAGAGGTAAACTTTTACCTGTTACCTTCAGTGACTTTCTTTCTTTTACTGAGCGAAAGGATAAAATAGATGAAATAGAAATGGCAATGTTTAATTTTTTTATAGGAGCAACTGCCACCCGATTCTCCTTACTCTAAAAGGAAATCCGTATTTACCTTGTCCTGTGCACAGACAATGCAAGACAAGCTATAGAATATACGACCTCCCCGGCGCAACGGCTTTTGTACGTCGGTATGCTTGCGGGTTCGATTCTCGTCCCGAGTCTGGATATTTATATGTAATCTATTAATATGGTAAATCAGTTGTCTAGTACCTGTAACACAAACGCAACTTTGGGTTTAGATGGCGGTGTCTAAATTGTAACTTACAATATTTATTAAGTTATTTATCTATAGGACTGTTTTATTATTCTGAAATATTTTATTAAATTTTTCTAATTTCTTATCATAAAAAATGGCTCATTGTTTGTTTCTTTAAACTGGACAATAGTAAATCAATCACATGTTGATAAAATTTTATTCTCCACACAATGGACAAGATTTATGTCAGAGATGTGTGTGGTCAACCCCTTTTTGTAATAGATAGGGTGGTTTCCCACGTTGGTTATGTGTGGGCTCGTCGTAAATTTGGACTACGACTGGTCCAGGCGTCGTCATATATTTGATAAGGATCGTTAAGATTGAAGTTTGTTTGTACATTACAATGGCTATAGTGGGTCTAATTTTGACAAATTTTGGAATATAATAAGGTACCTATGTATATTTATTTGAATTTTTTGCAGTGGAAAGTTATTATATGCATCCTTTATATTGTTTTTTCGAATGGCAGACTCAGGATATTTTGCTTTTTTATTGAAAAATTATTTCCAGCTCAAAGAATTACCTATGTTCAGTTTAGTAAGCGATTTAACGTTTTCACCTGATTGCAACCTAAACTTCCGTTTCCGTGCTCGGGGTCCGCTTTCCAAATTTTCTTCTCCACTTCTTACGGTCTTCGGCATCCCTGGCAGTAAGTAAAAAAGGTATTTCTTTTTTTATGCCTGCCAGTTGGATAATTGTTGGTCTTTTTCATAATTTACGAACAGTTAAAGCGTATTAAATAACGAATTATGATTAACAAAAGAAAAAATATGTGCGTCTCGGGACGCCCGACAGAAGTGATAACTTTAACTTAAACTAATCTAAGTTGAACTATTTAATATTGAAATTAGAAGAAAAGCTAAAGGTTATTACTTATATGTTATGTTTATTAATATGATAATGTAAGGAAAAGTTATTAATTGTTAAAACCAAAAATAACTAAATTTACGAATTTCCAATTTTTCCAAAAACTGCTTCAAAATTATATTAAATTAAATTATTCCCTAATGCAGATTCTTTATAAAGAAAAAAAACTCAACTGTATTTCATTGTAATAAAGTCGGAATTCGAATAGATCTAGCGCTGTGGGTTAGAGTAAGAGAGCCTGCCTACCGCTGCCGTGTGCATGAGAGAAAGGGAAGCCAGACAGGCTGGCGCCATAGCGCGTTACGAAACGTTACGTACGTGCGGTTTACCCTCTCATAAGAAGTTATAACTTCAAAATTTATTCAAACTTCATTATTAATTTCGGGTAAGATTAAGCGTTCACTTTATCGGGTTTTCGTTGCGCGGCTGTTGTAGAATAGAACCCTTTACATATAGTTCCTAGCTTTTTGTAACCCTCAAACAAATTTTTTCAAGTAGTAAACTAACCATTTTTTTTGTCAGTTAGCCTATTATTTTCCTCTATAGAGGTTACAGGTGTTACCCAAGAGCGCTGACCTATAAAGCTGTGCAAAAATTCGTAGCATCGGATCTAGGTCTCCGAAGTTAAAATTTCGGTTGCAATCACGATAATTTTCATGATATTTTACATTATCTTAGGCATATATAGCAAATAAAGTTATTTTATTATGAAGAGGCGGTAAGTTTGCTTATGCGGCATTTTGAATATAACGATGTGGGATCACAACAGATTTCCCACACAATGTTATTTTCGTGAGTTAAAAGTCAATAAGTGTCAGCACGAGAATTTCGCGTCGCTTTTATGTAACACTATATAATCTCGACCAGTTCTCAAGGATACGAACAATCTGGGTTCAATCACATCTGCTGCGGTGAATGAAATACAATCCGGCAAATATGAATGGTTGGCTTTTACTAATGTTTCTTTAGTAATCAGGTGCTTCTACATTTTGTAGTGTTGTGCTGTAAGGAGACGATGGAACTTATGGAGTTATTGCTTGGCAGGTACTTTGCGATAAACATCGGAATGGTGAAAGTATATCGATTGTTAATATTCGATTATAGCAATAAATTATTCGTTATTCTGCTGCCATTGAAATTACTACATTCAAGTATACTCTTGCAGGGGTATAATAAATAAATAATTTCTGTCGTTTTGTAAGCAAAGAACTTTAAAAGTTATAATTTCACTCTAATTTAAGATTATTGGACTAAATCATTTGTATAAACCAAAATTAAAACATACCTGTAATAAAATGACGTAATTAATAAAGTAGATTTAATGATAAATTATAATAGCAATCTATGAAAACTAGCTGTATGTTATTTAAATTATGTTATTCAATTGTCACTATTTATTGGAGTACCATTAAATTTTAACATAGATCGATATTTGTATTTATTTATAATTATATTCAAATGTATTATATTATGTAAAGTATCGTTTCTGTTTAAAACTAAGAAAAACCAATTAGCCTTTTATAGGTCGACCGATTCAATTAGTACTCGTAATAAGCATTTTTATTGATTTCTTTTATCAAACTATTATAAAATAGACGCTAAATCTAAGCTGTCAACATTCCTAACAGAACTTCGTGTTGAATTCAGCTTATATGTAAACTGATATCGATAATTGAGCTATCTTTTTAATTGCCGTTCACGTCACTATCGACTTTGAGTATAAGATATGGGAGGCGGCATATTTCACAATTTATATTGTTTTAAGTTTTTTTTAAGAAAGGTGGCATATTTTAAAATTTATATTATTTTGAAAAAAGAAATTTAACGACTTTATTTGCAGTTTCGTTTAGTTTTGTACAAATGTCAAAATAATTGATTATCGTTTCATTGGAAAATAAAAGCCAAGTGGTAATAGAAAACGGACTTCGGGTACCGAAGCTTTTCATACTTTGAGTTTCAAACTCGATCTAATGCTAAAATGATAAAGATTATTAACGCAATAATAATCCTCGTGACAGTATCAATCCGTTTATTAAGACTCAAATTGTAGTTAGGCTTTTAAATAAATAAAAAGTTTTTACTGTCTTGGTTATGACCAAAATGAGCATATAATTTCCCCATTTCGAAGCGATGCTAAAAACTATCGGAGATATTATAATTGGTACTCGTATGATTTAAAGCACCTGTTTATAATCAGAATCATGTTTTGATAGTTTATCCAGGCTCGCTTTGATGTCTGTAATAGTTCTGCGATAGATGTTTCACGCCGACATGTACTGAGTTATTACTTTTAATTAATATAGGTATTAAAATAAATGACTTATTAATATATTTATCTTGTTCATGACTTATTTAGATTTAAATGTTTGTCGATTGGATAAGATTATTGTGTATGCTATTGCAGATGATTGAAACAGTCGATTTGTCATGCTTAAAGACGAAAGTCTTTGAGCAATGGTTTCTACCAGTAATCTAATGACCGCGTGACTTATCCACAATCTTCAAGTCAAACTAAGTGAGCCTTTACTCGTCGTAGTTTTTTTTTAATGCTGTAGTGCAACACAGGCTGACGGCCCGCTTAGAATTTAGCAGTTACCTTCGCCTATGGGTGTTTGCAATGCCAGTGGCATCGCGAACACGCTGCTGTCCTATAAGAATTCATAGATATGGTGGATAAATGTGGTTTTTATAGAGGCTTCTTAGCAGACCGACACTGCAATTAATCCAGATCCTAGGCACCGAGGGAAGGGAAGATTGGGTTGCAACCGAGATTTCAAACTTTCTATCCGTGCAGGGGTGGAGAAAGAATACTAACTCCTGTGGCCGGGGTCGGCCTGTCGTAAAAGGCGACAAAACAACCCACCCTAGCTAGCTACGTGGTAGGGCCCCAAGCCCGTCTGGATGGCGACCACCTTTGGTCTTAAGTATGCCGCCATAATAACCTTGTGTTGTGTTCCGGCATTAGTGACCCAAGTTCCTGTACCCTTATGGGACAGCAGCGTGTTCGCAATGCCACTGGCGTTGCAAGCACCTATAGGCGACGGTAACTGCTAAATCCTAAGCAGGTCGTTAGCCTGTCTGCTACCCTACAGCAATAAAAAAAAAACTAGGATGACGTTTACGAATACAGTAAACTTTAATTTTTATTGCTGCGGGACAGCAGACAGGTTAACGGTGTCTTCAGTACTAAGCTTCGCTTTAGGGCCTACGCAGACCGGGACGGCATGGCAAGGGATTTAATTTTTTACTAATGGACATTCAAACGTTTCGATATAGAAATACTACATAAATTGCTATGCTTTAAAATGATGCCGTGGCATCGAAAGGGATTTCATTGCACGGCATTGAAAGACGCGCCACAGGCTCCCGCGACGGGATGCCGTGGCGTACTGCGGGTAGGCAACGGCATGCCATGGACTCCGGCGTTCGTTTTGACTTGATCAAACGCAACTGAAGACTAAAAGTGTATCGGGCAGCAGGAGCTGCCGAGGCGTGGTTTGTCGCGCCGTGGCATGCCGTGGCAAGGCGCTGGAATGCCGCGGTATCTAAGCGGCTAATGTGCGCTGACTGACGGCAAAATCCCTTGCCATGCCGTCCCGGTCTGCGTAGGCCCTTAGGATGTTTGCGATACCAAGGGTACCGCTAACACGCACGAATCAGGACCTGTTCACTTATGCCGGAACAAAACACAAGATTATAATGACGACATACTTATGCCATTCAGCGGGCTTGGAGCCCTACCTAGCTTAGCTTACTTTTTTTTGTCGCCTTTTGTAATAGGTCGCCCCTGGCCGCAGTCAGTATTCATCGCTTCTGCACAGAAAAACTATTTATAATAAACAAACAGTACCTACTTAAAATGGCCACCTCCAGAATGCAGTTTGTACTACTATAATTACAGGTTTGAGAGTAATCAATGAATTAATTAACTTGTGAAACGGAGGTTGACTGATAATTTTGAGTTAAAAACCGTTAGACAGTATTGGGTGTTTCCAAGTTATCTTTAAGAGATTAATTGATTTTGTGATGTAATCTAGGGCTTAAAATAATGCGGTTGATGTGATTATTAATAAGGTTCTATGAGTTAAGTTATCGGGTTTATGTATTACTAGCTATTGATTAATTATTATTGATTACACATCTCTTTTCTTACACGTTTTTAAACCTGTTTATATATTTAATAACTTCGATAACAAATTCCATGCAGGGGCAGAGTAAGAATACTAACCTCTGCGGCCAGTGTCGGCTTGTCGTAAAAGGCGACAAAACAACCCACCCAAGCCCGTCTGGATGACGACCACCTTTGGTCTTAAGTATGCCGCCATAATAACCTTGTGTTGTGTTCCGGCATTAGTGACCCAAGCTCCTGTACCCTTATGGGACGGCAGCGTGTTCGCGATGCCACTGGCATTGCAAACACCCATAGGCGACGATAATTGCTAAATTCTAAGCGGGCCGCCGGCCTGCCTTCTGTCGTACAGCAATAAAAAAAAAATAAAAAATAAACATCACACACGTAATTCTAAAATTTATTGCTTATAGAAACAATGAACAATATCAACTAAGTGGAATTTTAGTACTTACAGGTCATTAGGTCATGTGTGTTACATAGTTTCAAATTTTAATAGATTCTGTGTCCAACGTGATGTAATGATCTTTTTTGTTTAACTTGACAATGCGATTAATGGGTCCCAAATGAGGTAACACCGTTTCCATCCGTAACTGCGACCGCTTCCTGTATCCAATTGCTTCCGGCCGTATGGTATAATGGTTTCCCTATTTTTAGTATATTTTTATCGGAACGCAGATAGGCAGTTAGTTCATCAAACAGTAAGGGATTCGGAATGGTCTATCGTCCCACTGTTGAAGAACGGATAGATGCGCCCCTTTGGTCCAATTTGAGTAGACCAGGGATCTCAGTGGGAAGATTTTCTTTTCCTTACTCGTATAAATAAAAATAAATAAATATACTAGGACAATTCATACAGCGCCATCTAGTCCCAAAATAAGTAGCGTAACACTTATTTTATGTGTACTAAATAACTGATAAATTACATATGTACTTTTTTTTATAAATAAATACTTTTGTAAATAATACATAGATAGTGATAGTGATCTGGTCTTGACGCGTCCGCCTAGGTCTACCCCTTCCAACACTTCCATTCACACTCGCCTTATACACTTTTTTCGTCAATCGTTCTTCATTCATTCTCTCGACATGGCCAAATCATCTCAGCATACCTTTCTCAATTTTTGTCACTACATCTTCTTTTAGACAACAACGTTTCCTTATCTCACTTTATTTATTTCTTATCCTGTCACTCAGTTTAACTCCTATCATACTTCTTAATGCTCTCATCTCAACTGCATTTATTCTGCTATCATGTTTCTTCTGCCATACCCAACTTTCAATTCCGTACATGAGTGTCGGACGGAACCTGTAAATAATATATACATATTATACATAAACACCCACACGCAAGACGGGAATCGAACCCGTGAGCTCCGCAAGCGTACCGAAGTGCGCTAGCCGCTACACCGCGGAGGTAGTTTCTTTATTTGCTTTCATTATCAGTACCTACGTAGCAACGATGATATTTCTGTTATTACAAGTTAAATAAGTTGTGTTAGTAAAGTTGCAATGGCTCACCCACGTAATTGCTACTGTCTATGAAGGGAGATTAGACAAGGAAAGAAGAAGAATTTATATTATTTTTAATGTTCTTTTCATTAAATGAGAAGTTCCAGACAGGAACTTTTTTATTACCTAATTTGTATTATAATAATTAATCAGTTTCACCGGGGTAAGTTGCATTTTACAGCATCTCCTGCTACCTTTGTTTAAAACTATTCCAGATACAGCCTGGTAGTTTTGGACAATATTTCAGCTAGTGTCCGTTTATTAAGTTTCGTTTTTATTTGTATCTCAAGGCCGCATCTGAGGAGAAATAAAAACAGGCTAATTTCAATGTTAAGATTATCCTTTTGTTGCTTATCATGACTCTGAAAAAGAGTAAAAGCACGGTCTTAATATCGGCTTATATGGCTCTCCTTCTTTATCCTCATCTATTCTTCAATTTGTCCTCATTGAGAAGGCCTTTCCTATAATGTAATGTATATTTATTCTACATGTTGTAAATTCATACTGATGTGATCAAATACTTTGATAGTGTTAATTAAATTACAAAACGATTCTTGCACAGTACATACCTGGGAAAAATTCTATACAAAATATAATAATAATAATGAGGTACCTGGTATTAAACTCGGAGAGTAATGTAAAGGTCGTGGTTCCGAATCCCACGGTGGCGTAGACCACTTAGCAAGTTTTTCTCGTCTACAAACCTACCCTAATATACTCATTTCAACAACTTATCAAGATAGAAGCCACGTACGTCAGCCAATAATCGGTTATGGTCTGTGTTTTCTCTTACACATACATGCTTCGCGTCCGTTGCTGTGAAAGCAGTAAACGTATCTCATTTGAAACACACTCCAAGTGTAATAGGATGGCTGTTGCTGGATCGATCGTTTACGAGTACGCGCTGAAAGTGGGTCAAGGCTTTCAATTTGCCCACAGACGTTAGTGCATCGCGTAATACTTTCCACACCACGACACGCTTTTCTAAACTATTCATCAAGATGTGTATAAAAACACTATATACTGTTTTAATATTACCTATTTAACGACACTAATAAATTTTTTCATTGTTGAGGAACAGCATACAGGCCGATGGCCCACTAACAGTAAGCAGTTATCGTCGGGGGCACCGTGAAACGCTGCTGTCTAATACAGAGTACAGGGACCTGGGTTACTATTATCGAAACACAATATGTTATTATGGACTTATAGACCAAGAGTGGTCGCCATCCAGAAGGGTTTTGTCGCCTTTTACGACAGACTAACCCCGGCTGAAAAAGTTAGTAATTTTTATTCCGCCCCTGCGCGGAGAAAATCTAAGTCGTTTATAAAAATCCGGTACTATTTTTTATAGATAGATTTCAGCAGACACCACCCACCCTGGCAGATGGTCACCGTCGCCTACGGACATTTGCAGCACCAGAGGCCTTACCAACGCGCTGCGGGCCTCTAAGAAATTTTATAACGCCTTTTTTGAAGAATCCCATATCGTACCGCGCTGAGAAAACCTCAGCCGGCAGCTCATTCCAGACCCTGAAAGTATTTCCTAGATGCGTGGTAATACTCGGAAACGAACTCGAAGGTTACGGCTTTGAATCCTCTTAGGCAGTTTTTATCGCCTAACGTGCATATGTTAATTTCCACCAAGTACCGTTAGTGAAGAAAAACATAGCGTGTAATCCACCATTCCGCCTTAAACGAGCGTGATGGGTCTACCACACATTTCCTCCAGGGGGAGGTCCGAGCCCATTAGGGAAACGTTATGGGCTTTGTTACTATATATATATATATATATATATATATATATATATATATATATATATATATATATATATATATATATATATATATATATATATATATATATATATATATATATATATATATATATATATATATATAAAATAAATTGAATTTAAATATCTTTGTTTTTAATAAACTGAAAATATCGCTTAGTTGATGAACATGTGTTTCAAATATTTGTATGAAACGGTTACGCGTCCATATATATCAGTTGCGAATCGTCTTAAAAACGTGACCCGCGATTGTCTTAAACGAAACACGCAATATTTGTAATAGACGACCTCTAATTTAAACCTCATTCGGGTCAAATAATTGTGGGACCGCAAACCACCGTATTGTTCAATACGCATAATAATTGTTGAATGCATGCCGGATTTATAGTTTGTAGTGAGTAGGCAGACATAATGGTTTGTCACATGGTATTTAATGGATTTGAATGTTAGGATATTAAGTCATTATCCACGACATCCCACGTCCCATCAATGTAAATTTTTTATTAACTATGGTTGATAGTTTATTAATGTTTTAAGTAAATTTTTAAGTTTAAATATTATTAGCGTTTAGTGTAATTAGTAAATATAGATATTTCAAATAATATGTATGTAAAATAAATACATATGTATCTTTGTGTAAATATTCGTATAAAATTGTATCATTTTATTTATAAATTCATATATTTTTCATTTTCATTTCATTTCACTTTAAACAATCATTTTCTCTTGGTTTGCAGTTAACTGGTTAAAATTACTGTCAACATTATTTCCTGATCCTTGCAATTATTCTCTTTTGCCACCTGCCTTTTCTAATTAAAATTCTATAAAATACTTTGACATTGGCAAATCAGTGCCCAAAGCATTGGAGCCACTTAAAAAAAAGTCATTATTCGTGCAGGGGCGGAGAAAGAATACTAACCTCTGCGGTCAGGGTTGGCCTATCGTAAAAGGCGACAAAACAGTCCACCCTATCTACGTGGTAGGGCCTTAAGCCCGTCTGGATGGCGACCACCTTTGGTCTTATGTATGCCGCCATAATAACCTTGTTTTATGTTCCGACATTAGTGACCCAAGTTCCTTATACCCTTATGGGACAGCAGCGTTTTGGCAATGGCTGTGGCGTTGCAAATACCCATAGGTGACGGTAACTGCTAAATTCTAAGATTTTTAATTCCCACATACCCCTTGATCCCACCGCTTCAATGGTCAACCGAAGTTTTTCCTCGAAAAGAAAGATGCTTTAAACAGAATCTAGTTCAGTTATTTATTAAAAATAAAAATTCCTAATCCCATATATTGGTAACAAAACTCGTTTATGAATGAACACTTTTATTTAAAAAAAAATTCACTATTAATTTATAACCACTGCCTAACATCTACCCTACCTACAGTTATAACTCCCGATAGCAGACCAGTTGGTGCCAATACCGTTAAACTGTTGGTAACTAATAGGCACAAAGTACGAGCTCTACTAATCTAGCGGACAGTTATATTGTTTATCCCTGTGGGCCATCACTTCTCAGATAGCTAACTGCAATGCTTGTTACGGTAGCATTTTCTTGGAGTTATTGATGTACAGATAAATCTTTAGTGAAGTAAGGAATTCGTGCCGTGTTTTTTTGTTATGACCTAGTCTTCTAGGAAATAATTATGATTTACGACCTACATGATGAATATAACTTCTGTCTTCTTCTTCCTGTCCTTAGCCCACATTATGTGGGGTCGGCAGAACATGTTCTATCTTCCAGTCTCCTCTATTAGTTGTTATCTCAATGTTCACACAATGTAATCTTTAAATTTCTTTGGTCTACCTCTCCTTTTATATTTATCTACGCACATTTCTAGAATTTTTATTATTGTGTGACAATTTTCTCTTGGTATTATATGTCCATATAACTCTATTCTGTTACATTTTAGTTCAAAAAATAGTCAATCAATCAGTCAGTCAACTTTCAAACTTCTCTTGACATACTTATTTTTAAATTTATAAATTTTCTTAATTCCATAAATCTATTTCAACGTTTGCATCTCCTCTTCAGCTAACAATATCCTTTCATCCTTCCCCTTTATGGCCCAATATTTCAATCCATACAATATGTCACAACTTATTCAGACTTTTACCATAATTTTACCTTAAGGTCTAAGCGGATTTTGTGGGTCGCAAATTGCTCCTGAGACCTGTCGCTTCATTCATGTATGAATTAAGAAACTCATGTATTAGGAAAATTGAACAGGGTTAGAAAATTCCAGATCAGGTAGATCGTTAAAAAATCTGACTTACATATGGATTAATAATAAGTCTGTGATTACTGGAGTACTGTACATGTCGACGGCCAATCGTTTTGTAAAGCAAACCCAACTTTAGGATCTCCGACACGGCTTCAATGTGTCGATATTGATTGCATCGTTATACGAAAGATATTTATCTTAAACATTTATTTACAAATAATGTCACAAAGAATATGCTTCGTTTTCCACTATTTGAAAAAGTATATTAACCGTAGCTACGATGCCATTATAAAAGTCGTTTTGTATTTCAAAGGCTTCATCTCCAGTCTCCCACGGTGTCACGAACATAATCGGCGTCCATATTATTGTCGGTATATTTTGAGACAATTCATAACCTTGTTCTATTTAGATGTTATATTTTGTTGTTCTAATTATTTTTACAATTCATTATTCGGAAATATATGTTGATGACTTTGATTTTTACAAAGTAATGGTCGAATTCCTTAAACTTCCTTCGCTATGTGTTTACACACATTGCTTACGCAAAAAGAAGGAATCCATTGTCTTTTAAGACTCAGAGTCACGCAGCCAAGAACGTAATTTGATAATTATAGTAAAAATATATCTTTTGATACATCAATATCAGTAGTAGTCTACAGAAATATGTGCTTCTTATGCTTTAGAATAAGTTGTTCCAAAGATAATATGTATAAACCTCTTCAAAATGTTTCATCATTAGTTTATACATTTACAATTATCAATTGTATCAACACGACCTTATCGTCAAGCAAATATTATCCAATTATGCAATGTTTTTTTATGTTTCCGAGAGCGCATGCGTCGCTGGTCTTATTATTATCTACTATTACGTGTACCACAAATAGCCGGCATCTATACTTTCCGATACTTACAATCTTGTTATGGCTAGCTGAAATAATACACTCCCGACCACAAAGTTGTTTAGTATTAAATCGTTACACTAAGCAAGTAAATTTGTAGTGTAAAGAGCCGCTAGACCCTCGAAGTCCAGGATTAGGGATGAAGTAAGCTCTGATGCAGGTTGATTTTTTCGTACTATTAGGAAAGATAAAAATGAAGAAAGGAAGATATAAGTGAGTTCCATACCAAAGTGGTAATTGATTACTCGTATCGTTCACTGTTGAGTACTGCTGCAAGGACTGTCATACTTCGTCGAATTTTTTTACTTAAGATCATAATATTAAGGGCTTACATTCCTTTCATATTAATAATCACGTCACATATATAACTCACTTTATACCAATCACAACTTCACAATTTGCGTAGGCCTAAAGTGTTACTCATCGTCCCAGCCATTCAAATCAAACAATGTATAATAATGAAATCCAAATACAACCTTGACAAAAGTTCGTTAATACAAAAACTCGACTCGAAGAAAACACGAATTAACATCTAATTTGTTTGAGATTCGTTTCTAATCAGTGAGCGAGCCATTACATAAGTTATCGTCATTCAGTCACAAGTCGGTGAACTTTCGCGGGCCGATAAAAAGCGAACGGCTAGCCTTGACCGTGCGCACGCGCAGGCAATGCCGCGCGCTTACGATCGGCGTGTTTCGTTCGCGCGTCGCTGACTTACGCAGCTAATTAACATTGTTTACTGAAGCAGATGATAGTTCGATTACCAGGTGGCGCTGCTGTGCAGGAGCACGACATGCTTATGCGGAACTCGCTATCAACAGCAGTATCCGCTGGATAGCAATTAAAAGTCCTTCTTCAGGTCCCTCTTTATCAGCTTATACTTAATACATATATCTCATTCATGTAATACCACAATAAACTTGTGTAACGATTGCTACATATTACATTACTTATCCCCATTAAATTCCAGGATTAGCTTACCGTCAAGATTATACTAGTACGACACCAATGACTTATCACAGCTTTTTTTACTGCCGAGGAACAGCAAACAGGGTGCTGCTGCTTAAAAGTGAGCAGCTACCGCCGCCTATAGATGTTTGCGGTACCCTTGGAGTCTATTCGCATAGGGGTACTGGATCCTACCTGGGTCACTAATGTCAAAACACAACACAAGGTTATTATTGCGGCATACTTTTGTAGACCGGAACTGGTTGTCATCCAGACGGGCTTGCGACCTACCACCTAGTTAGGGTGGCCTTTTGCGACTGACCGATCCTGGCCGCAGAGGTCTGTCTTCTTACACCGCTCCTGCACGGTGAAAAAATACTACCATAAAGAGTTTTAGATCGCTTACTGCTGGACAAACGCCCCACAAAGTGATAATTTGCCTTACTTAACCATCAAAGTGCCCATCTTTTAAAATCAAATATATAATTACATAAAATAAAATCAATTTCGTGTTTTCTTAATTTCGAGATAAAGTTTCTTGCGTTAATCTTGACCCATTAGTCTTAAATGGCCAATGATGCAAAGTCATAATACAAAATAACATTAAAAACGATTTTTTTTTATCGGAAATATAATTTTTAAATTGTTGAAATTTTATAATGATTTATAATAATAGATGCAACACTACGAGTAATATTGAAATTTCAGACGTTGGGAGAACGGTTGTAAAAACAAGAATGTGTAAGAGTTGGTTGACCAACTGTTTACTAATTCATTATCTATATTTTATATGCAAATGTTTTCTTTGCAATATTACCATTTAAACATTTACGCAGTTTGTTATAATCAGATTTGCGTAAATAGTATATCATGAATCGCATTAAAATTAATTATGTGAGTGTAAAATGTTTCTTTTCTTAAGAATTTACAAGTCTTTGATTTCTAGTTATCGAGTTTTAATAACTTTTTTCGAGGAACAACTTCGATTGATGAGTGTCTCCAAGGGGATCGGGGGGTATGTGGCACTTCGGGAAAAATATTGTCGACATCCGACTACCCACTAAAAACCTTGCTGTTCTCTATTGCCTATACCGCCTGGATCCACGGATAAACGGATAAACTGGCCCGCTAATTGTGTGGCCCAGACCGGCGCCGAGCTTCTTGTCACAGTTTGCACCGTTTCCTATGTTGGCGGGATGGGAGCTGACTTCTCCTCTCCCGCTACCGCCGCGCTGCTTCCTTCGCGGATATAACTGCCTCGCAAAAGGAGGTCATGAGTCCATCCTGGTTCACTCCTGACCATGGCCAGTACCAAAGCCGAAAGCGATAAGTCACTTTAGGTATGGGCGACAAGGGCACGCGCTGTTCGCGCCATACAGGGCAGGGCATACGGCGACCATGTCGTCCACCGTGTTCTCCTCGTCGCTCGCGACACAATCGTGGCACCCTGATATAGCCTCCTGCCCTATACTACACAGGTACCTGCCGAAGCAACCTAAGAGAGGTAAAAGATAAGGGCGTCATGGCACTGGCCGAATGTATCTCACCGCCCCGATGGTGGCGGGACCCGTCAGGTAACATGGGAGTTGCTGTATTTACTCAATTTATTCTAAGTCTGTTTTATATTAAACTATTAAATAGTTGACTTTCAGTATTTGGACGATCCTACGTCACGTGTTTCAGCTAACAAATGGTTAAAGGGCAATGTGGGTGTGGGTGTGTTGTAATTGCCGAAGCCCGATACGTTCCCGGGAGCTCGCCCAACCCTATTTTTAGATTTCGTTATACCTGTTAGTCCTTGTTTGTGCTTTATTATATCATATCGTATTTTGGGGAAATTCACAAAATTTATCTTCTTTTCGACATGTTTTCATGTAAACAGGGGCGGTTTAATTAATAAACATAAGGATTGAATTAGGCCTGTCCTTTTATACGGATGTGAAGCGTGGCCGGTGCTGGAGCGACACAAGCAGGCACTGCGAGTCACAGAGATGAATATGCTGCGGTGGATGCGTGGAGTAACGCGGAAGGACCGCGTTATGGACACTCGCATACGCGGCAGCCTTCATGTCTGTGACGTTGCGGATAAATTGCAGGAGTGTCGCCTTCGCTGGTATGGCCATATTTTACGACAACCGGCTACTTACGTGAGGAACAAATGTCTGGCCATGCCGCTTCCGCCGGGCCCCGGCAGGAGGGGTAGACCCAAAAAGCGCTGGCTTGACGTTGTAAGGGTTGATATGCGTGCCAATGGACTGACCACCAGAGATGCCGAAAATCGTGCGAAGTGAAGAAGAAAAATTCGGAAAGCGGACCCCGGGCGCCGAAGCGAGAGTTTGGGCTGCAACTGGGATTCAACGCTAAGATGATGATGATGATGAAGGATTGAATTTTATTTTCTCCCGTTATTTTCATAAATTTCAAGTTTAAACTACTCAACTATTCAAGTATGAATTATGTAGTTCAGTTTAAATATCAAAGCGCATGCCAGTTAAAATATTATGTAGAACTCTTTGTAAAATTTCACTTGTCCTTGCGACGGATTAAGTTTCTTCCGTATCATTTGCGTGTTGAACACACCTACAAAACGCCCATACCTGAGTGTTAGGGTTTTCAGTATTATAAAAAAAGAATTTGCATATAAGTTCATTTCTATGAAATTCGGAACTTATATCTTAGGGCTCATATATTTATGTGGCAACCCTTTTGCCAAACTGTCTTAATTTATAGACAAGTACAAGGAAATTATGAAAAATATACGGCTTAATTTTATTTCTATATATCTCTGTGGACTTCTGTATTCACAAAAGGCGCACATGAGGGAAACAGAAAAGATAGAAAAAAGAGTCACCGTAAATCTGGAACCGGAATTTTGTCTATCAATTTTTATTAAGTAATAGACATAAACTTAAATCATTAACAATTAATGTAGATTTAATAAGTAAATTATAATAATCACTGATTAGTTGTGAAAAATAATTTCTGTTCGTGTAAAAATTCATTCAAATCTTAGATAACTGAATTAAGAACTTGAACGCAAATTAGGTAAAATACATAAACATACGAATAAAAGGTATATTTCTTAGAAATAAATATAAAAAATGTTATGTTTTATTATTTTTACTTATATATATATATATATATATATATATATATATATATATATATATATATATATATATATATATATATATATATATATATGATTATGAAGAGCCTAATTCAGATCGGACAGCCCTAATGAACCCGATCATTACCGATTACACGCGAAGCAGGCTGCGCGGGCGCAATGAAACGAATAGTTTCATAAAGGACGTTAGCTTCGACGTTAGCATTCTTTTGTAGTTTTTTTTGCTAACTGTTGTTTTTTGTATGATTATAATACTCAGATATTCAAAAGATACATTACTCAATATAGCAATATTATTTAAGCATTCCCAATTGTCTTTATCTGATCTGAGTTTTGACATTTCCGAACTATATTTGTTGTTGTTTGATGTCAAACCTTTCTTTTACTTATAGTTGACAAATGTTATGTTTATTTTTAACCGACTTCAAAAAAGGAGGAGGTTATCAATTCGTCTGTATTTTTTTTATGTTTGTTACCTCAACACTTTCGACTGGGTGAACCGATTTTGATGATTCTTTTTTTATATGAAAGCTAGTGCTTGCCGTGTGGTCCCATTTTAATTTGTTCCAGTTCTGACCATGGCATCCATGAGAAAACCATATAAGTCTTAAATTTGCATTAAGTATGTTCGCGACAAATGGACGAATAACGCGAACCGATTTCGAAGATTCATTTTTCACTGGAAAGGATGTACTTCAAATGTAGTTTGATGAGAGTTTGGTTACGTTCTGATTATGGGATCCATGATAAAGTAACGGAACTCTTCAATTCTTAGGAGCAAATTAACGATACTCGGCCGAATCATATCTCAATTTTAATGTATCTATTTTTATATTGCCTTAGGACAGCAGAGAGGCTGACGGTCCACTGAGTAGTTAGCAATTACCGTTGCCCGCCTATGGATGTTTGCAACACAACACAAGGTTATTATCCCGGCATATTTAAAAACCAGGGGTGGTTGCCATCCAGACGGCATTAAATCCTTACTATGTGGTTTGGGTTGTGTAGTTGCTTTTTAAGTTTTTACGACAGGCCGACTCCGGTCGCAGAGGTCAGTATTCTTTCTCCGAACCTGCACGGATAAAACTATATTAAAAATACCGATAAATATTATTAAGTTAAGTAAATAATCTTATTATAAAGTTACCAATATAATAACAATTTTTTAATTAAATGCAGATAAATTTAAAATGTTAAATATATTTGACTATATAAGTGATTACACGCATAGCAATATTCTCACGCGCTCTTGACATGGCGTAGTGAATAATGGTGGCAAGTATAAAATTATAATCGGCTTGCAACAAGCTCATTTCGAATAGCTTATATCTTTATAACCTATAGTAATATTTTATAATTTCGAATTGACTTTCATGAATTTTCTTTAAAGCCGTATTGTCTGTCCATTAGCTCTTATTATTCTGCCCTAAAATTATATATATGCCCGATCTTGGCTCGCTTATAACATGCAGCTCTGCCTAACTAGTACGGAGGCGCGCAAAGTACACATTAAAAATCTGTTCCACCAAACTTAAGCCACCACGAAAAGCAATGGGGCTCGCGAGATCCCCCGGTAGCCGGGAACAATCAATGCCCACGGTTTGTTGAGTATATTGTCGTTGTTAAACCAATATCTGATATGTGCAAAGTAAAATTTTGAGATATGGAGTAAAAGAATTATCATGTAACATTTTATAAGAAACAATTTCTTTTAAAGTGGTTTAAATTAAGTAATGATTAGAGCGGTTTTTATATATCAAAGTTTGGGTGGCAAACTAGTCTTAATAGTCAAAATATTGAAATCTGAAAAAGGTGCACATAACAGATATTGGTTTGATAACGACGATACATGGAATACAAATACTCTACAATAAGTAACAGGAAGACTGTGAATTAAAACAATTGACACTAGCTAAGATCACAAATCGTGTAGAGCCTTCATTATAAAATTAGTGACCCAAGTTCCTATAGGCGACGGTAACTGCTAAATTCTAAGCGGGCTGGCAGGCTGACAGCCTGTCTGCTGTCCTACGTAATAAAAAAAAAATAGAAAAACGGAAACTAAGGCGCGACAATATTGACAAGGAGCTTTGACAAGAACACTTGAATAAAATTGTTTAAGTTACAGTTGATCGAACTTTCAATACGTCACGTATAATATTAATCTACTAAAAAACTTTAAGTGGCAGTAAGACAGCAAGCCATACTTGCTTATTAATTTCCAATACCTAGTTGAAGTGAAAAATCGAAAAACAGATATAACTAGTTAATAAAACCGTTATACGTTATTACCTGGGACGAACCCTTATTTTGTACGGTAAATTGAAAATCAACCGTGGAAACCAGTTTAGGTGAAGATTACTTCGTTTTGTGCAACTTTGAATTGGCACAGTGTTTAATTTTATTTAAAATGTCCCAATACACTTTTAAGTTTTTTTGTTAGGTAATAACTGCTATCTGTTCATTGTATTAAGCTTATTTTATCACTTAGAACTGATGTTATGACTAAACAGCTAATGCTGTTTATTTAAATTTTCATATTAGCTTAATTAGCTTCTTAATGGGAGAAGAGTCGTTTATATATAATAATACCATATTAAAAACAAATTACATTTAATAGTATTTTTTTTTCATTAACTATATTGTACATAATTAAAATATCAGGAATGTGTCTAATTTTATTTTTTGCTTTCAAGTAATACATTCACAAAATATCTGAAAAAAAGGTAAACGAACATTGTTCCAAAAGAGTTTACGTATCCTCATGAAAAGTGCTAATGTGCTTATTTTATCTCTTTTTAATTTGTTTTTTATTTTTATCATAAAACTTTTTACTGTTTACACTTGTCAAACGTATTAATTTACAAATGCTATTTTTATAATTTTAATATCTTAATTATCGTAATTATTCAATAAATAAATATACTGCAACAACTTCAGACAGCGCCATCTATTCCCAAAGTAGGATAGCACTTGTGTTATAGTTACTAGATAACTGATATATGTACTACATATATACTTTTCGTAAGCGTATCGAAGAGCCTTTTTCACGTACCCCGTAGTACCCCACCGAAGTCGTCAAATAAATATTGTTTTGTACAATAACGTATTTGGGATTATGCCATTTTAAGTAATTGTTGAAATATGTATCTATGGTCGTGGAGTGTCGCTAAAAGCTATGTTTATACTTCAACTTGTCTTTTCTGTTTCCGTAAAGGTTGTTCCTGATAGATAGCACGAGTTCAGAGGAAACTGTTTTTTTATTGCTGTAGGACAGCAGACAGGCTGACGGTCCGCTTAGAATTTAGCAGTTACCGTCGCCTATAGGTGCTTGCAACGCCACTGGCATCGCGAACACGATGCTGTCACATAAGGGTACAGGAACTTGGTCACTAATGCCCAAACACAATACAAGGTTATTATGGCGGCATACTTAAGACCAAAGGTGATCGCTATTCAGACGGGCTTGAGGTCCTACCACGTAGTTAGGGTGGGTTGTTTTGTCACCTTTTACGACAGGCCGACCCCGGCCGCAGAGGTCAGTATTCTTTCTCCGTCTCTGCACGGAGATGATAGGCCTTTAACCAACCGTGTTTTGTACGGAAATATAGCCTTGGTGTCTCATTTATTTTTTCCTAATTTCCTATACTTTTTTTCTCTGTCCATTTATTCTGTCTGGTTTCCAATCCTGTTTTTATTTCCTATCTCTCTCGACCTTCGCAGCACCTTGGTAATACAGCAATATTGCAAATGTTTATAAGCAACGGTGTCCACTTAGTATTATCTGTTTTTAATTTTTTTTTTTATTGCTGTGGGACAGCAGACGGGCTAACGGCCCGCTTAGAATTTAGCAGTTACAATCGCCTATGGGTGTTTGCAACGCCAGTGGTATCGCAAACACGCTGCTGTCCCATTAGGGTACAGGAACTTGGGTCACTAATGCCGGAACACAACACAAGGTTATTATGGCGGCATACTTAAGACCAAATGTGGTCGCCATCCAGACGGGCTTGGGGCCCTACCACGTAGGTGGGGTGGGTTGTTTTGTCGCCTTTTACGACAGGCCGACCCCGGCCGCAGAGGTTAGTATTCTTTCTCCGCCCCTGCACGGATAGATTTCACCATAAATGTAGGTAATAATTAGTTTTGGGATCAAATATTTGTTAATTTATTTGTGTTTTTATTAATCAACTTTTTTATTAAGTGGTCCACCTGACTGTTCTTTACAGTCGGTTATGAATCATGAATTAATGAAAAGAATGCACCATGAACATAATATCTCTTTATTTATTACATTATAACCACAACTAGTCATATCTAGTAGTAGATCTGCCTGCGGTCGAGGTCCACGTGAATATCCCACACGTGGAACATCCTCAATGCAAGATGCATAGCGTGATATCGAAACCGCATCACGTGGCACTTATGCAAGAAGGGGATTTATTAAGTTATTTTTATATAAATGCATGATCTTTTTACACCCATACTATACACTATATTTTTTAACTTATATTATAAATGCGAAAGTGAGTTTGTTTGTTACGCTTTTACGCCTAAACCGCTAAAGCAATTTTCATGAATTTCGGTATAGTTATAGATTGGGCCTTGGAGAAGGACATAGGCTACTGTTTTCAAAGTTCATATGGCAGAATAAAGTTTGCCGGGTCAACTAGTATACTATAAATCAGAAAGTAACTCAGTCTGCCTGTTGATGAATTTCGATGAATTTTGATGAATTTCGGTATATATTGGACATTGGAGAAGAACCTAGATTTTATGCTGTGAAAATGAACCTTGAAGGGGTGAAATAGGGGTGAAATCACAAAATATTTATATATCAGATTAGCGTTTGCCGGGTCAGCTAGTTATTAAATAAAAGTACCAGCTGGTTAGATTTTGAACTTATTACGTTTGACAACAATGTCACGACAACAGTTGTATTCAGATTTAAACTTACATCGTGTAAACAACCTTTCTCAACTGCTTGATAGAAATTGCTCTTTACCATTGCAACTGGCCATCTTGTTTACGATATTAATTGGACGTTAGTGGCACCATAGTCAAATTTGCAAATTATATGCCATGTACCGATGGTGAAGGAAAAAATTGCGAAGAAATCTTCATTCCGCGATCACCGGCAAGTTTAAAAAAATAATGTAACCCGCTAATACACCTTGGACCAGCGTGACCAATATACTGTCTATTGCTACTTGGATGAGATCCAATTTCAGACGTGGGACTTTATGTGCAAAATTTTGAGTAGCATCGCGTAAGCGATATCGGTTTGAAGAAATCAAGAATGATTTATATAGAACTAAACTTAAATCTCTCATTGTACATGTTTGTTTTGTTTACTGCCCAAGACATTGTAAGAGTAAGGGAATTGGGAAGTGCAGAAGAATGATGTTTTATATTAATAAAAAATGTCACGTGCTTGAAAACTAAGCACATAAATATGTTAATTTTTATTTAGGTCTTATAATGAAAATGAACGTTATATCCCTAAAATTTTCTACATGTTAAATACTGTTTTACGGAGTAAAATATTTTTTCAGTGCGTATACGGGACTACTTATTCGCAACCATAATACCATAATTTGGTTCAACAGGTCGAGCTCATTCAAATTATAATTTGTGAATAATCTCTAAATCGGACACAGCCAAAATTGTGCCAAGTCCCACACAGCCCATCTCACGTATCGCCCGCATTATAGTTTCGATCAAAACTAAATTACGAAACAAAATTGCCGATATATTATCAAAAGGCAATTTAATAAATTGTAAAGCACCGTGCACATAATCTTCCCATAACTTAGCAAGTCAGATCGAATGGACATCTTAAAATTCTAACCGAGTTTTTAGTATTCCATCTTAATTTATGACCACGCTTGTGCCACTTGCGCGAAACCTGTTTGGTCAACACACGACTACTCGCTAGTGGATGCTACCCAAAGTTGGTACTTGATAGTAGTGATGCGAACTGCAAAGAAAACCAGACGGCTACGGTACTTGATTGCCAAATGCATGAATATAACTTCTATAGTCGAGCTATCTGCTTCAGAACCCAAAGATCGTGTTGGAAGTAAGTTTTTGCTATCTTGGAATAATCTATTCGAAATAGCTGCGTTGATAGAGATACATACTTCCTGATAGATCCGAACCTTCAACTTGGGCCATGGTATTGGCCATGCTATTTGTTCGTTGGCCCTGGGGGGGTTTTCAGTGGATAAGCGCGTAGAGTTCCACATACCCCGACTACTCGGTGTATGTGGGACACGCAAAAAATGAACTTGTCATTTCATTCAATCATTGATTGCCTATATTCCAATTTAAGCTAATGCTAGTTGAAAGTAAAAAATTATTTAAACTTATTTTTAACGGACAATTAGAAGATTATGCGTATTACTAAATTTTTATTAAAATGCATATTTTAATTGCTGAGGGACAGCAGACAGTATGACGGTCCACTTAACAGAAAGCAGTTACCTTATGGATGTTTGCTAGGGGCACCGCGAACACGCTGCTGGCCCAGTACTTGCCTTGGTCATTAATGCGGGAACACAAATATTACGGCGGCATGCTTTAGACCAAAGGGGTTTAATGCATGTAATAATTAGGTAAATTACTTAATAGTTCTTAGTCTAACGTAACTATTAACGATTATTACTAAGATATGTATATAACGTGTAATGTAAATTAGCTTTTTGATTACAAAAATCATTTAGTAACAATTGAAAAGGAAGATGTTGATTTTCAATAGTACGCTAACGAGTTGACTGTTTGTTAAAATCCAATTAAACCTATACAGAAATGACTAATACACTGTTATGGTATTTAATTGTCAATAACTTTAATGCAGTTAACTTGTATTTGTAAAATTCTTATAATATTTTAATTGGTATATTATAAAAATACAGTAAACTTGGAGAACCAATCATGAGGATGGTATAGATGTAAGATATTAATAATTTTATTTATTAAAATATGTTTAAAACTACTAAAATACTGTATAGAATATATGTATCATTAAATAATAAAGTAAAATTAAAAAAAATGGTTCTACCGGAAAAAAGTCTCTTGCTTTCAGCAACTAATTTCAGTATTCAACACTGATCCTCGGGACTCCAAAGTGCGAGCTTTGGATGCACGCAGAATTAACTACTTCGATGATTAAGATGGCATATAGGAGATTTTTGATGTTTCAATTTGAATATACTTGTATCATAATATACCGTACACATATATGCCCAATTAGCCCAACATTAAACTTCTAATCGTCAATATTGGTCAATTAACATCACAGTGCAAAATCAATCGTTCAATTTAAAAATTTAACGTTATAGTGTTTGAAACGAACTTTTAACGGTCGAACCGGTAACCGGTTTTTGTGTCAAATATGATTATATAGATGTTTGGTTTAAGTGAGTAATAAATTAAACTTGAATGTGATATGAGAAATTTAAATTTTTAAGAAAACAAAAGTTTTTTTTATTGAACGGTTGATATAGCAGTTATAATAAAATAACGTAGATATCTCACTACTAATTGTTTTTGGAAACATATAATTACTAGCTGATTCGACAAACGTTGTTCTGCCATATAAATAAATAAATAGGACTTAATTACGTTCACCCCTATTTGAAGGGGGTGACCCCCTTAAAATTTAATTTTCGCAACATAGTGTCGATTTTTTTTGCAAAATCCAATACCTCTATACCAAAATTCAGCCAAATTGGTTCAGCGGTTTAGGCGTGTAAACGTAACAGACAGACAGAGTTACTTTCATATTTGTTATATTATCATGGATATTTTCATGTGTAGTTAGCGGTGTGTGACTAAATTTTTAAAGTATTTCTTATTCGTTAATTATATTAGTCATATTATATATGTTTTTGGAATATATTTCTTGAAAAAAAAAAAACAATTCCTATTTGTGATATAAGTTTATAAGAATAATTCAACGCTTGCACCTTGTGTCTAGGATTCACAGTCATATAGCAGAATATTAACGCGCTTTTTGTATCAATCAATGCCTATCAGTAATCTTTAATTTTCTTAGGCAAGAAGGCACAGGAAAAAGCTGAAAAAGATGCTGATAAATTTGTTTTATTTTTTAGTCGCATCCTTGAAATTCGAAAGAATAAAACGAATCGTTTCCTTGTTACCTGCCCCCATTCTTACTTCTGCCTGTGACTACATTGGCCAATAAAAACTATTTTCACAGACTCGAAAATACGCATTAAATGTAACATAAATTAGGTGTGTCATATTAATCTATTTCAATATGAAAATTCCTTTTAATCAGAACGAAATCTAATTATCTAAGATATGAGCGGTGGAAACTGGTTGAAGAAGTTCGTTTTTTGAATAAAAACCGCGTATGTTTGAATTAATCGAACGTGCTTTATTGTCTGTTTTTACCGGTTTTTGAATATAAATCCATTTCCGTGGGCGTTGTCATTCAAATTCGGAATAGGAAAATGTACTATTAAATCAATTCAATTTCAATAAATCGGATATTTAAAACTAATTAAGATATAAAATTATCATAAATTACTGTATAAACTTTATAAATGGATACTTCAAATAGTTACGCGTTTTCACAAGTATTGGAAGATTATCAATTTTGTCGTTTTTCTTCTTAGATCAAACCGTAGATACTAGCTATCTGATAGATATTTTTCTGTTTATTGTCTGTCATTATAGACAGGTTTTCGTCAAATTTCTTTAATTTCTACATCCATGTTACGATACTCTTTTGCTACTACACACTGACCGATATTTTAGGTCCCCTATGATAACTACAGTTAGTCTGGAGCAGTTGATTTTAGTGTATAGACAATATATAAATAAACTTTTATTTTAATAGCGTTAAAAATACTAACAATACGATGCTTTTTGATGCCTCTATACAGATTCACGCATACGTAATGTAATAATTTTTCGTTTCACGGCGGCGTTTACCGCCTCAAGCTCCATACTTAAAAGGACAAGCTTGTTAAAGAGTTATATTCACTGTTCCTACACCAGGTTAAGTTAATGCACCGCACAGCCAATAAAAACTGTTCGATACAGTGATTTCAAAGCAGCTGGCACGTAGTCAATGTACAAGAATTCTCCATGCAGGGGCGGAGTAAGAAAAATAAACCCTGCTATGTGATAGGGCTACAAGCCTAAAAAGACTACCAACTATTCAGATTGATAACAATCACCCTAGGTCTTTATGTATGCCGCCATAATAATCTTGTGTTGTGTTCCGGCATTAGTGACCCAGGTTCCTGTTGTTACAAACATCTATAGACGACGGTAACTGCTTACGATTAAGTGGGCTACCAGTCCGTCTCCTTTTCCTCAGCAATAAAAACCATTCATTGGATTAGACTGCACTTTAAAGATGCCGCGTCAGGATTCCGGGTGGAAGCCGACGCGGATATAAGTGTGGAGTTCTTCGCTCTGCTACTATAACCACTCAGCTGACTAGTAAAAGATAGCCATCATAGTCGTGGCGGAATACCGACTAAAAGCCCTGGTCGTCACCTAGAGCCCTAGTGTTGCCAACCTAATACTACTTAAACGTCTCTATCACTGAACATTCACCTGTGCATACTCTAACAATAAAAACGCATTATTTACTTTTAATAATAACACTTTTAACTTTCCCATTACTTATTTTGCATGGTGAGTGTACATTCACTTGCTTTCTATCGAATTGTGTCGTCCGTCCGTAAGATCCCAATCGCTGCGTTATCGCTTCATTATCGCATGAAGCCGTCCATTTTCGCCCCTTTGTCTGACTTTATCGTCGAATCGCTGGAAAATATTAACTTCTGCTTGAAATTGTAGTGTTCGGCTGGCTTTAGCAAACGATAAACGTATTTTGCGAAAGTTCGTTTGCTGTCCTAAACATAGGTTTAGAATTTCAGTTTATATTATAAATGTATATTTGACATAACAACATTCACCACAAGTTGGTTACGATTCATAAAATGAAAACCCAAATTTTTTTTAATCATCGTTCCTTGATTTCGTAAGTGGCGTTCAATGCAAGCGATGATAGAACGCCTCCAATCAACCGCCGTCCATTGCATTGGCCTTGGCTTTCCGTCTATCTTTTACCTTGCCTAGGATCACAGGGACCCCTCCCTCTTGTTGGCGGCCAGGGTAAGACACACACCCCGGCCGGCACAGAGAGGCTGGCCATCGTAAAACACGACCGGCCCAGCCCGCCGGAGCGGGAGGCGCACGCGAAAGCACATCTCTCCCTCCCAGGCACCGGGCAGAAGAGAAATATTGGGGTGGTTCAAGTTCCAGCTACATGCATCCCCCTAGTCCACAGTGAGCGGCGTACGGGCGCATTGCACGGGGTTCCCCATGAGAAAAAAAGGGTGATGTCTTGCTGCTACTGCGTATGCCGAGATACACAATCCATTCTAAATATCCACTTCGTCACCTATTAGTTCTGCTGTATAATAATGGTTTTAAGTGTAAGTCAATCAAAGATACGTTTTTAGATTAGCAATTTTACAGCAGATGCATGCGCAACATTCAGACTGTTACCTGTTGCACGTGTTTTGCGCGCAAAAACTTAAAGTTTAAATTATTTAATTGGGTAGAGTAAGACTACTGACCCCTCTGGCCGCGGGTAGCCTGTCATATAAGGCGACAAAACAACCCTTGGTTGTAGGTCTTCAAGCCCGTCTGGATGGCAACCTTGTGTTCCAGCATAAGTGATGCAAGTCCCTGTTCCCTTATACGAACGGCAGCATGCGGGCGATGCCCGTGGTAACTGCTTACCATTAAAAATAGGCCGTCAGTTTGTCTGCTCTGCGTCAGCAATAAAAAATATTAGTAATTTAAGAACTAAGAACACTTTAGGTTCTAAGTATTTAGATGCATATCACTTGCAGATGTAAAAGTAATAGGAAACCCGAAAAATATTCAACAAATGCATTTTACTGATATCTTACTTATTTACCCATATTTGCATCGCCGTTGGCCATCAACTGTAGGTCAATAACCGTTACCTTTCGACAGGTTACGTTACCCTTACTACAGGTATTTAAACTTTATGAAATAAAATATTATAAACTCTCATTAATTTGTGTACAAATACATATAATATCCCATGCATATATTTATTGACAGTAACGCTGATTCCTTGTTTGCAATAGTTTGAATTATAAGGGACTTTGTAAATCCGATCCGATTCGATGACATTATAGATCAATGGGTTTATTAGACTCGAAATGAAGCGTGATCCTTGGTTTATTGATGTCATTAATACAGAAATAACCATATAACCATAAGTTTTCGTATTTAAGGAAACAACAGGATTCTAAGTCGTATGTTACATTCTATTAGTCTTAACATGACGCTGCATAGCGATGATATGACTAGTCAGTGTTCAGTGACTCGATAAGTGGTTTTGTTCAATTCGAATTCTTTTATAAATTTTACTATGTCAAAATACTTAAACTCTCCATTGAAGTTAGTGATGCAAGCCATAGTCACACCTGTTAAAAACGTATTTACCATTTACTCTTTTATGTCTTTTCACAAAAAAGAGAGTATCACGGAAGTAGCTTGATATCTAGTTACATTTTCTTCTTCGAATAGAGTTTTTCCACGATTTTTTATTTACGATAGTTTATTCTCTTGGCACCACAATCTTGAGCTGCGTCTATTCGTCTGTGTTTCAGTAATACCATACCATCCTGTTCATGTCATTCTTATATTTATTAGATATACCTAAACTAAACTCACATTTAATTTGATTGAATCACGAATCCTTAGTAGGGGGAACAGCCTCGTTTATGCGTACACGCAGTACGGTGATGAAAATTTATGGCATAATCATTAATAACAGCGTTTGTGTGTCATTCACATGTTGGTTGATATAAATTATTACGATTTTCGTAACACTTTGTTTATTGTAATAATTATTCGCGAAAAAAAGTTCAAGTTTGAATATCGCATTATGATGGAATTAAGTTTAAGCCGATTAGAGTTTTTTATAACTAATTTACACGGTTTAAGTATATGAGTCCCGGTTTTATTATGTGCCTGAGATAAATATAAATGTTAAATGGATAAAATTAGAAATGAGTATATTAGAGGAAGTGTGAAAGTAGCACCAGTGGTTGAAACATTAAAAGTAACAGACTAGCGTGGTTTGGCCATGTAATGCGAAGAGAAGAATGCCATATAACTAGGAAAATGATAGAAACGAGAGTGGATGGATACAGAATCAGAGGTAGACCAAAGAAAAGATGGATGGATTGCGTAAAAGATGATTTATGGCAAAAAAGGGTTTGAATGTTGGGATGACGGCTAACAGAGGAGAGTGGAAGTAGAGAACTAGTTGTGCCGACCCCATATAATGTGGGATAAGGGCAGGAAGAAGAAGTCCATATATATATATATATATATATATATATATATATATATATATATATATATATATATATATATATATATATATATATATATATATATATATATATATATATAAATATATATATATTGTATTATTCCTTTAAATAAACCCTATACATCCTTAAAAAATGGTTAAAGTTGTTATTATGAATGATGTGAAGCAAAACTATTTTGTGAACCATTAAAACATTCATAGCAGCAAAAAATTCATTCGGGTTCGTTACGACCCGTGTTCAAATTAAATTATACCTATTTCATATATAAATTAAGGCGTGGGAATCTCTTCAATGATTTTGATAGTGAATTTGTACTCATGACCGAGTTAAAGACAGGCTCATGCCAAACGCAGTTGTTATGTTATTTTTTGTTAAGTTTAAGTAAAGATAGACACACACACTGATAGACGATGGGTTGATCTTACGTTTGGTGATATCTGTAGTCACTGAAATTTAGCTTCGAGGTATTGTAGATATATTAAAAGTAACTGAATGAAGTGTTGGGTCTTCTATGGGTTTTTTTCCGTGCAGAGGCGAGAAAGAATACTAACCTCTGTGGCCGGGGTCGGCCTGTCGTAAAAGGTGACAAAACAACCCACCCTAGCTACGTGGTAGGGCCTCAAGCCCATCTGGATGGCGACCACCTTTGGTCTTAAGTATGCCGCCATAATAACCTTTTGTTGTGTTCCGGCATTAGTGACCTAAGTTCCTGTATCCTTATGGGACAGCAGCGTGTTCGCGATGCCACTGGCATTGCAAACACCTATAGGCGACGGTAACTGCTAAATCCTAAGCGGGCCGTCAGCCTGTCTGCTGTCTTAAAGCAATAAAAAAAATGGGTATCTTAGAATAATTATTCTAAGATGGGTATATTAGATTTATGAAACCGACATAAGCCCGGGCTTAAATGTAACTTATCATTCTAAAATTTGGCCCAATCCCTTATTAAGACTCCAGACAAATTTTGATACCAGGCTAGAATTTTTGATATATAAAGCATTTAAAAAATCTCAACAATACGTCCTAGGGTATAATTTTCGACCATTATAAAGAGGAGGAATATTTGAAAACTTGTTACAAAAATTAAACCTCACTTAAATTTTTTTTAAACAAAACTAGAAATTAAAATGTAAAACTGGATAAAAAGTAGTTTTCTATCCGTGCAGGGGTGGAGAAAGAATACTGACCTGCGGCCAGAGTCGGCCTGTCATAAAAGGCGACAAAGCAACCCACCCTAGCTACGTGGTATGCTTAATACGCTTAAATATGCTACCATAATAATTTTGTATTGTGTTCCGGCATTAGTGACCCAAGTTCCTGTACCGTTGTACACGTGTGTACCCATAGTCGTCAGTAACTGCTAAATTCTAATCCAGCCCGTCTGCTGATGCTGTGGTACAGCAATAAAAAAATATGCTATTCGCCAGTATCATTTTGAGCAACAAGTCAGCATGTATTTGCTATATTAATTTATGTTTTAAGAATTCGTATTGCTACCTAAATAAGACATCTGGAATAGACAATAATAATTCAATTTCGCTAAATTGTAAAACAAACACTCGTATAGTCTCGGAACTAAATAAGCTTATATGTAAACCATTCACGATAGATTTTACGATCCCGTAGGATGTAAAATGTTTTTTGTAATGAAATTTGTTATCTTTTCCTCTGCATATTAGATCATAGCGATGGTAGAATATATGTCGAAAATTTAAATTTTATGGAAAGGAATCAACGCAAAAAGGGATCCATTGACCTGAGTAAAAGCTTGGCATAAAAGCGATTTGACTGATTTTCATTTGATTTATTACGCATCGACGCGTGCCCAGCTTGATATAAAATATTATTGACACAGTATTCGCGCATGAGTCACCTAATTGTGCTATTATTATTGTGAATGTTTTATAGTAAGTGCCATGTGTTAGTTATCTCATATTGATTTAGGTACCGCCCCACATTTATAAATGAATTTAAATTAATGTTGTCATTATACTTAAACAGGGTTATTGGTAATTCGACGTATTCCCGCTAGGAGGTGATAGGGGTGACTATTTGCGATAATTTTAACTCCATGTGCATTATGCTTTTTTCAAAATAAGTCAAAAATACCAAAAATTTATTAAAAAAGTCTCAATTTAAATCTCATTTTTTCTTCTGATTCATAAAAACGATTAAACATTGGTTATTTATCAATATAAAAACAACAATTATGTGTCTAATTTTAAAAATGCCAGTCATAAACGATTTCAATATTTTTTTGAGACTTTTTCCATTAAATTTGATTAAAATTAAAAAAGTTATGAAACTTGACTTGCAGATTATTTTAAAAATATAACCGTTTTCTTAGCTTTCCAACAACGCATAACAACTAGAAAATTATTTCATTGAAACTGCAAAAAATGATGACAAAGGAAGCAGGCGGAAATTCGTATTCGAACTAAACTTAAAATCGCTGTTTGAATATCTTGCAAATAGGTTTAATGCGCACCTAAGTCAATACAGGAAGCAAACTGGCAGGTTAAGAAAAAAAAAAACAAAGTTTTCAAAGAGTTCTTTTTTAAAATACTTTTCACGCATGCATTTGTTTAGTTTTACAAATTGGCGCTGTTTTTTGAAGTAAATACACTCAAGATTTTTACTCATACAACATAAAAATGTTCATATATATTACGGGGACTAGTTTTTTCGTGTTCTAACCTGCTAAACTCTGATCGACGCCTATCAACCTAGTGACCGGGTGTCCAAACGTCTAGGACAGGTTGACGTAGCTAGCATGACCACTTCGTCGTGGTCATTGCAATGTAAATATATCGCATGAATATGTAAATTTCAAAGCATGTATTCCGATTAACATATTTATCGGAAACTAAGGTTATTTGGACTACATTAATAAAATCGAAAATATATCATCCACAGTAGATTGGATATTGTCTTTTTCTAATTGTGATAAAGCGACAATTCTGCTAATTTTCACCAGTATTCTGTATTTTTCTTATTAATGTTTTACGCCTATTTATATCCTTTTCGCAATAATTAATTTTTCTTAACAAAGAGCCGCATAAAAGTGACAACTCAGCTACGTGAACGAGTCGTGCGCCATCTAGTCCCATAGTAAGCAGTAGAGCTCTTGTGTTATGAGTAAAATACAACTATATTTATATACTTTATCCGTGCAGGGGCGGAGAAAGTATACTAACCTCTGAGGCAGGGTCGGCCTGTCGTGAAAGGCATCAAAATAACCCTAACTACGTGTTAGGGCCTTAAACCCGTCTGGATAACAACCTCACCTGATGTATAAGTATGCCGCCATAATAACTTTGTGTTATGTTGTGACAGCAGCGTGATCACGATGCCACTGGCGTTGCAAACACTCATAGGCGACTGTAACTGCTAAATTATAAGTGGGCCATCAGCTTGTCTGCTGTCCTACAGCAATAAAAAACTACTTATATAGTTTTCTTCACTTAAATATATAGTAACCGACTGTCTAACACTTTACTCTGAAGTTCAGTTATCTTCAGGCAGTTGTCGAAAAAGGCACCAACAAATTTTAAGTAGTAATGTGCAAAGAGGTGTGTCCTAGTTAATATTTCACCGACAAAAGAATGCACCTTTAGCAACTTGAACACAAAATCAAAAGATCCACTTTTACACGGCAGTAAAGTTTTATTGTTATTAAAACTTAATACATTTTAAATGGCATTTAGCGAACGAGGGTACCCAAATGCGCATTACGCGGCTCTTTAAAAAAATATTACTTTCCATATATATATTGTTGATTTCGCGAAACTCTCACCGAATGGAATCTGCGGAAAGACCGGTAAGGTGATCTGGGTCACTGTGCCAGGCTCCTGCTCGTTAATTCGCTAATAATCACCAATTTTAATATGAAATAAAAGCTTGATAAAAATTACCTCACTATCACCTATAAGAATTTTGTTCCTTGGGCTTAAGGGCTTTTGTCATCAGCACTGTATTTTGTCAATATAATTTACATATATAAGTGTTCACCTAAAAGTAAGTAAGGTACGATGGTAGCCTAGTCGTGTCACACTTGGAAACCAATCTAGAGGTAACGGGTTCGAATCCCACGGTGGCATGTACCGCTTAGGCTATTTTTGTGCATATTATAATGTAGATGACTGGAAAAAGTTTAACTTCCTTCTTCATATTATAATTGGCCATACGAATCATGGCCAACTTGATTCTAAACTAAAATATTCAAAATCAGATTTATAGGAACGTCCGTCATATAAATGTTAGTATTGTTAGTTGGTGTTTTATAATAAGAAAGAAATGTGTATTGTAATTAATAAATTTATTTTTAATTAAATTATGCAAACCATTAATATAGCCTTTTTTTACCGTATCGCCCCACAAAAAAATAATTGGCACGTATCAACGGTTAAGAAAAACATGGAGATAAACACTGCATAGTGTGCTAATATCTATGCTGAACCTGGTAAACCGCCTTGAATAACCGTGGGTTTGCTGTCCATTACGTCACCCCGTTACAATCGAATACTCTTGGAAGCCTTGTGCATTTCCTTTGTATACCAGTGACATCTGTGATCTACAGACATAATAAACAGTTAGTATCTAATTGTTATGAAAATTACTTATCGTAACGTACTCGTATGTTCGTAATCATTACGATGAAATAAAAAAATGAGTATGTCAAAGAAAAGTATGATGTTGGCCTGGTTTATTTCTTCTAGTATCAGTGTGTCCAAAATTAATGTTAAATATAATATAATTTTTGAAAAGGTATGGAACAGTAGATATACTGATGGCTCACTAAATAGTAACAAGTTACCTTCACCTGATGTTCGCGACGCTAGGAGCACCGCTAACAGGCACTGGAGCGTGGGTGATTTATGCCGGATTACAACAAAAAATTATTATGGTGGTATATTTAGAGTTGTAGTCACCTTTTACGGCATTATTATACCTATTACGACTTTGTCCCTGCAGAGAAATACATACGGCGAAAGAGATATCCGAATGATAAAATATAGGGTGGGCTTACGCTTATATCGATTTAGCGATATTACTACTCATCGTATCTAATAGATCCCGTATTACTGCTAATGTTCCTGACACTGAAGCATCTGGAATTTCATAACGTGTTGGATGAGTATGTAACATTGTGTTGCTTTCTTTAAAAATATTCTTCAATAATAAATAAATAAATGTTTTTTTATCAAACAATAATCGTAATGAATAAATATATTTGGATATTTAACACAACGCTATCTAGCCCCAAACTAAGTCGCATAGCACTTGTAATATTGGTACTAGACAATTGATTATTACATATATACTTTTTTTTGTAAATAAATACATACTATACGTAAACACCCAGGCGCTGGACGGTAATCGAAACCGCGATCTCCGTTAGCGTACCGACGTCTAGCCATTACGCCAGGAGGTCGTCTTAAATATGTTTTAAGTACCATGGTCTTTAGGGTTACAAGTCAGCCAGCCAACTAAATTTATGAACATAATTTTTATAGTTTTTCTCGAGATTAGAAAAAGATGGAAACAATAACAATGACGCGCAGTAGTGCGCTGTAACAAAATGCAGCTTAGGACTTCGAGGAGCCCTTAAGTGAAAGTCTTAGATGAAGCCGAGATTTACATATTTGGATGACGATAATGAGTAACCGTGACTCGAATTCGCCGATCATCGGCACAGAATGCGCAGGACCATGATTGTGCAGAAATAACATAATTTGAACCTGACATTGGAACAAGTGAAATTCTATCATCTGAATGGAGTCAATAGTGTGCAATAATGCCAATCATGCTTCACATTTATTTTTAATCTAAACATATATAAAAAATCTGGTAACACGGTAGATGTAAAAATACAAATACTCCTTTCAAATTTATATGTTACAAATGTTGCATTTAAATAAGAGAAGAACTATGCTACCGGCACGCTATGATGGCCGTTTTGACGTTTATCCACTCCATGAAGTTTCGTATTAATTAGTAATTACATTTGAAGGAGCAAATTGCTGTTCACCTGACCCATACGCGATGGTAACTGATAAATTCTAAGTGGGCCGTCAGCCTGTTTGCTGTCCTACAACAATAAAAAATTTAAAATACTAGGATAGAAGATGTGACGAATATTCACATGATGGTAAACGAACAGAATTGAGAATTAGACTTATGTAGACTTGTATGTAGTTGTGTAGAGTATTGTATACATGCTTTAAAAAATAATAGTGTCATTATAAAAATGCGTACTTGAAAAATAAAATAAATAATACATTGTATATGCTTATGTCCGGACGAAAGCGAATCCAATCACTTTCATCTCGTATCTTTTTTTGTACACGGCCCGTAATGAACGGTACAAAAACGATGTTTGCATCTATGAACTACACCTTTTTGTGCTGCCCAACAAATTTCGATAACTTAAAAAGTTTGAGGCGTGACTGTGGCACAGTCGAAGCGTAGTAGATGCGTGGCGATAACTTTTTTCATCATCTGTTTGATTAATAAGTGATCCAAGCACTATGTATTCTTATTTTAAACTAAGTAAATCTATGAATTGCTATTCTTAAATATTTTTCAAAAATAATATACAAGTATTTCTACAAAAGAGGTACATAATAAGATTCTCTTAAATCATTTTGAAGAAATAACGAAGAATTAAATAAATTACTAACAAAACCCATTTTTCTTAATATATTACATTATATAGATGTTAGATATTTTATTTTTAACTTTAAAAAATTGCTACTCAATGTTTTGAATCACCACAAAGCTTTCGAAAATAAGAAATATTGTTGTGCTGCATTTTTGGACATCTCACAAGCGTTTGACCGAGTTTGGCATGAAGGCCTATTATATAAAATAAAAAAACTACTACCAACAAACTATTACATATTCTTAAAATCATATCTTGCTGAGAGATTTTTCTGTGTAAAACAAGGAGAAGAAACAACCAGACTCCATAGGATCCATGCCGGAGTTCCTCAAGGGAGCGTGCTTGGCCCTACTTTATAGCTAATCTTCACTTCAGACCTACCAATGACCGACGGCGTTTTAATAGGTACTTTTGCGGATGATACAGCAGCTCTAACTGTCCACGACGAGCCTACACAAGCCAGAAACATGCTGCAAAGATACCTAGACACTATCACAGAATGGTTAAGTGCCTGGCGAATAAAAGCTAACGAAACAAAGTCAATACAGGTAACTTTTACCATGAGACGAGAAACATGTCCCCCGTATCGCTTAATGGAGTTCAAATAGCTCAATCAAACGTTGCCAAATACCTTGGAGTTTATTTAGACCGTCGTCTTACCTGGAGAAATCATATCTTCACAAAACGAAAAGCCCTGGGAATACAGCTAAGGAAAATGTACTGGTTGTTCAATAGGAAGTCACAATTGTCACTAGAAAATAAGCTACTACTATACAAGTGCATACTCAAACCAATTTGGACTTACGGAGTTCAACTGTGGGGGACTGCGTCCAACTCAAATATAGAAATCCTACAGCGGTTTCAATCAAAGATGCTTAGGATAATCACAGATTCACCTTGGTTTATTACCAACCAACAATTACATCATGACCTTGGAGTTAGGACAGTTCAAGAAGAAATAAAACTCATGATGAGATCCTACAGAATTAGACTAAACCACCATCCGTATTAGCATCGGGACTGATGAATATCAATACAGCGTTCAAAAGGCTGAAAAGAAAGTCACCTAATGACTTATAACTTGTAAGATAGACCTACCTTCATAAGCTTCACCACTTGCAATAAAGGGCAAATGTCACTGGACAGACCGCCCTCCAAGACACTAAACATGCTTAACTAGTTGCTGAATGTTAATAATGAAACAGATCGCAAAAATATATACAAAAAAAATGTTTCGAAGTTTCCGGATGTATGAAGCGGCGGATAGCGTACCGTCGCTTCATATATTCGCAAATATATTCGTAAAAACGTATGTATTATACTAGGTAATGCATTCTGCAACATTAGTTTGGTATATAGACGACCTCCGTGGAACGGCTAATGCAATTCGCCGTACGCTTGCGGAGGTCACGGGTTCGTTTCCCGTCTCCCCTCTGAGTGTCTATATCGTCGGCTTATTGCAAGAAGTCATTAAGTGACATTTCATTATTTTGGGAAAACAGCATTTTAGTTGGAATGGGTTAGTGGTTATGTTGATTAGCCAAAGACGTAACGGCTAAATTGGCCAGCTAGAAATTAGTGAGTTTTGCGTTTTGTAGAATATGTAAAAATGAGCCTATTATAGAGAAAAACCTATGTAGTGATTTTTTGCAGTTAGTAAGTTCTTGCAATAAGCCGACGATATGTAATATGTATTTATTTACAAAAGAAAATTATATAAGTAGTAAATCAGTTGTGTTAGGGTACTAAACCCATAACACAAGTGCTATGCTTACTTACTTTGGGACTAGATGGCGCTGTGTGAATTGTCACAAAATATTTATTTATTTATATTAGGAGTTAAGGAGAGAGTAAAAAAGACTGATTAGTAGAACTAGTAAATACAGACAATAATAGCATTTATTGGTAAACGAACTTGATTCTTTAAACCTGTTTTTTCTCGCATTCCCGCCAACGAATCATCAATCAAACTATGAACAAAAGCATCTGATAGCTGCAATCACGGTTAGTTCATTTGCCTAATGGGCCCTAGTTTTGATAGTTATTGTGCGAAAAAATGTTCATCTATATATAACTTTTTATGTTTATTTCTCAGGGTATGCTTTCTTTGCGTTAATTATTTGATATTCGTTTCATTATATTGTTAAGAAGATATACAATTCCTACGCGAAAACGGGACACCGCTAGTTTTTTTACACAATCAACACAAGCTAGGGACTAGGGAGGAGGCCCTCCCTAGTTCCGAGGACTGTCATGGTTGCATCGTTCGCGCTTATCTATACCGCTATTTTAAAAAGTGGATATAAATTATTTTTGCTCATTTTAAACGTCGGCTACCTATCTAATAATATGTATATTAACAAAAAGAGAAGAAAGAAAGAAAAACATTTAATAAATAAATATACAGAATGAGTTTAAAACTAATTTAAATTTATTTTTTTCCTAATTTGGCATCAGCTCAACGACTTGCTGATTATTTTCACCAAACAAAACACCCCTATCTATATAGTCCTAATAATAATTAGGAATAGGGCTTCTCTTCTTTGTTGTGGCACCGCTAGACCGAGAGAAAGGACGCCTTTAGACATTCCCTTCTGAATGTAGCAAGCTGAAGTATAAATACAAAAGTTGGATTCAGTAATAATACACAACAACGTATCATAAACGTTACAGGATACGTTTTGAGTGTAACCAGGATTAAATGTTTCTTAAAAGTAAAAAATAGCACGACTTTGGTTTTGTTCTAGTTTAATAAAATATATGATACTAATACAGTCTCTTCTTTCTGCTCTTATTTCCACATCAAGTGCGATCGGTACAACATCTCTCCTTCCGATTTCTACAGTTAGCCATCATGTCAATATTCACGCCCTTTTTCTTCTTATCATCTTTCATGCAGTCTATCTTTTCTTTCCCTCACCTTCTGTATCCATCTAGCCTCATTTACCTCCAGCTCGATTTGGACCCCTATAAATGATCGATGTAAAAATGAAGTGTTTACAATTAGCAAGGTATTCTAGGTACAAAAAGAAACTAATTTTGAAATGCGTGACCAGAAATTTGAAAGTGCCCTAATAATATTGATTATAAAACGTTTCCTACACATTTGTTCATAACAGTTGTGTGTTTATTGAAATAACATTGAAATTGTAGTGATTTTGTTATCGAACGACGCATTAGCCTGATTTCATAATTTACGCATTGCCTTTCATCTGTTTAAGTGATTTCAAAATGGGGATTTGTTATGTGTATTTCTTATTTCGAATTTCGATTTAGTTTTAAATTAAATATCCTAAATTGCTAAGTAATGTTTAAAGTTAAGTACTTCTTTTTGTATTCAAAGAACAACAAATGAAATAGAGGTGGGCAGTTTAAGAGATGGGAAGATGAAATAAAGCTCACTGGGGAAACATGGGCAAGAAAAGTACTAAACATAAGTGAGTGGAAAGACATGAAGGAGGCTTTTGTCAAAAGGGCCAAACAGACTAGATTTTTTGTGTAACAGACTCTTCAAAGTTTTTTAAATTGCTGTAGGCCAGTAGACAGGCTAACGGCCCGCTTAGAATTTAGCAATTACCGTCGCCTAAGGGTGTTTGCAACGCCATTGACGTCGCGAACACGCTGCTGTCCCATAAGGGTACAGGAACTTAGGTTGAGTGGTTGCCATCCAGATGGGCTTGGGGCCCTACCACATAGCTAGGATTGTTTTGCCGCCTTTTATGATAGGCTGACCTCAGCCGCCGCCCCTGCACGGATAAACTAATAAAGGTTTTTATTATTATATTGTTATTACTATGTCCACCTGACGAATATTATCGTTGTTTGCCCATTAAATGTTGTAAAAAATAATAACCCATAACGTCCTATTGCTGGGCTCAGGCCTTCGCTTAGTGGAAACAGTTTGATCTACAAAGCTTGTCTAAGAAGAATTGCTTACACTAACCAATGATCTAGGTATGCATGATTTCGAAGATGTTCTTACACTATTATGTACTTTATAACATAGTACGTGGCAACCATGTTAATATTAGGTGAGAGGAACAGCTTAAAAAGTTCTTGCCATCGTGAAATGGAATATAACGTTTGGGTTGGGCTTCGAGTGTACTATGTTACTCTTTGGCTACAAAGCACTATTTATATTTAATTTTTGTAAAAGCTTTGTAATAGAGATTGAATGTAAATTAATATAACATGACATCCAACTTAATATATAACTTTACATTTGAGTAAATAAATGCTTTGTTCTCTGTATAAGCACTTAAAAGCTTAGAAAGCTAAAATTGTAACTATTAGAAAGAAGTATATAAGCCAACACTTCCGCATCCGGGAGTGATAATTTCAAACTTCCCATATGTCGACTCGAAGTTATTATGAGATTTAATTATTGATTAATTAATACTCGTAACACTGTTACAACTTCTTTTGAATGATAGGTTATTGCGATTTTATCTTATTACATCATATATATACATGTTTTTATATTGCTGTAGGACAGCAAACAGGCTGACTGCCCGCTAAGAATTTAGCAGTTACCGTCGCCTATGCGTGTTTGCAACGCCAGTGGTATCGTAAACACGCTGCTTTCCTATAAAGATGTAATATTTATCTTATTAAAAAGTTGTTATATAACATTTAAAAACATTTCTTCTGTCCATCATTTTTATCCGTGAAGAGGCGGAGGAAGAATACTAACCTTTTCGACCGGGGTCGGTCTATCGTAAAAGGCGACAAAACAACCCACCCTAGCTGCGTGGTAAGGCCTCTAGCCCGTTTGGTCTGAAGTATGCTGCCATAATAACTTTGTGTTGTATTACGGCATTAGTGACCCAAGTTCTTGTACCCTTATGAGACAGAAGCGTGTTCGCGATGCCACTTGCGTTGCAAATACCCATAGGCGATGGCAACTGCTAAATTCTAAGCGGGCCGTCAGCCTGTCTACTGACCTACAGCAATAAAAAAAACATCTATAATTTATGTTTCTAGCCGTGTGGTCCGGGTAAGAATGTAAATATTATCGATAGTAAAATGCTTCTTTTCTTAGTTCAAAAACTAAGGATACCGGTTATAGTTCTTCTCTTCTTCTTGCCCCTATCCCACATTACATGGGGTCGGCACAACATGTTCTCTCCTTCCACTCTCATCTATTAGTCGTCATCTGAACATTCACACCTTTTTTGATATTATCATCTTTTACACAATCCATCCATCTTTTCTTGGATCAGATACCGGTTAATTTCGTTCTGGGTTTGAACAAAATGAAAAGAATACTAGATAGAAACTAACTAGCAATAGTATTTATTTTTCATTTTATGCCACTTTGGTTAAAAAAAAACAATGAGACAGACCCCAAAAAGATTGGCCTCAAAAATACCATGTAGACTAAAATAGAATTAATTTGTTATAAACATTTTCCACAAAGCCAACCGCCGTCTTTTCCTCCACCTAAAAAAACCTATTACTCTCAGCTAGTAAAAGATCTAGTCCAATTGTTGCCTTGTTCCTTAGAAAAGAGATTAGTCTTTTACTTAATTCTACAAAATCCTTTAAGGACTGTAGAAGTGAACACCTGCTCTTAGACTCTTTATTTACCAAAAAGTATTATATCAGTTGTTTAGTGCCCATAATCTGCTGCTTACTGTAATATAAGATGCCGCTTTCTAATTGTCAATACTTAAAGTAATTAAGGTATATTTTTTTAAATAAACGTGGAAATAGCTATAAGCTATAAAAGATCTATTAAATTTCATTAAATACTATAAAAGCAGCGACTTAAACTTAAAAATTAAACTTTCTTAAGAGAATTATAGATGTTGAATAAGTTTTATTGTAATGATCTGAAAGCTTTGATACGTAACATTACGAATTCGTTAAAGAACTTTCTTCGTTCGATTTTGGTCTAATCGTGAGGTAATTAATATGGTATTGCCGCAGGGAGTGTGAAATTTAGGCTCTGTGTACACTGCACATATTAAACGCCTGCGTTTTTTTATTTTCTATTCGTTGGTACTGTCTTACACTCTTTGAATGAGATTATTGAATGGCTATTAAAGTATTATACGTAACAGAGCCATCATTGCAACAATGAATGGATCTCAAATATGTGTCATATATAATAATTTCATAAAAAAAAAACTACAAATGATCTATAAATAGTTAAGAACAGTGTATGTTCTGAAGATTACAAACTTTGTTGTTGAAGATATAAATTAATATCAATAAGCATTTAATTATTTTTAAAATATATTATTTCGCATTAATATTTTTATACATATTTAATTAAAATTTATTTAAAAAAAATGTAAGTATAAGAAGAGAACGCGGCGTTTGTACGAATGTGCAAATAGCCTTATACTTAAACAGCCGATGCTTAATAGGAATTGAAAGTTGGATAATATTAATAAATATATTAAAAAGGTCCCCGTACGTCTGTTCATTGTTATCTCAGAGGTCGTCGACTCAATCATATAAATCGGAAGATTAAAACGTAGCCCCTAGCAGTATTTCTACGTTTAATTAATTTGGTGAAATGTATGATAACAAAAAAGAATTAATTGTGTATACAGACTGAACTTTCGTTTTAGAAACCTAATGTTGATAATTACTAGGTACTGAGTAAAAGTATATTGAATCGAAGAAAGTGCTGATGAGTATTGTATTGATAGTAATAGCATTTACATCCTCTTTCAAAATAAATTTCAGCTTAAAGTTTCGACTGTTACCACAAAATACTAATGTAACAGACATTATACGTATTGTGGACATCATTTTATTTTTTATTATTGCTGAGGAACAGCATACAGGCTGACGGCCCATTTAACAGTAAGCCTATAGATGTTTGCAACGCTAGGGGCACCGCGAACACGCTGCTGTCCACTTAAGAGTACGAGGGGTATTCAATAAATAATGATAATTCGATACCATTCTTCTTGAAAAGAAGAAATATAAATACTGGCAGACATAGCCCAGACATTAGATATAATAATAATGAAAAAGTAGTCAATTCTCTTTTGTTTTCTTAAAAACAGTCATTTGTTTGCAGCGTGTCGGAGCGTGTTCTTAAAAATTGTTAAAATTGAAGTTCGCGCGGTAATAAAATATCTCTGCTTGAATTTTTTTTTATTACGGAGCTGGTAAATCAAGACTTGAGAGCAATATAGGGATTCATGCTCCTCCATATTCTACGGTTGCGCGTTGGTGTTCTGAGCTCAAGTGAGGAATAACTTCCATTAATGTACGACCCCGCACGGGATGCCCTACATCGGTAGTGACTGAACAAATGATTAAAAAAGTTGAAAACATTGTCTTGGCGGATCGTCGTGTTACTGTTTCTTTTATAGCAGAAGAAATGAAGATTTCTATAGGAAACGTGTATAACTATTTTATACACCACCATTTGGGTATGAAGAAAGTGTCACCGCGCTGGGTGCCCAGAATGCTTTCTGACGCGCAGAAACAAACGAAACTGAGAATTTCACAAAGCTGTTTGGGTTTGTTACGACAAGATCTTGAACGATTTTTGGCTCGATTCATAACTATAAATGAAACATGGCTTCACCATTATGACCCCGGAAACGAAAAAAACAGTCCGTGACTTGGAAGAGACCGTCATCTCAACTTCGAAGAAATTTAAGGCGAATCCATCCGCTGGTAAAATCATGGGCTGTTTTTTCTGGGACAGCTAAGGGTTGATGATGATCAAATACCTTAATCATGGAGCCACTATTACGGGGACTTTGTACGCAGGACAAATAACAAAGTTGCGTGAGGAAATACGTCCAGAGTTGCGATGGCTGCCATTCAAGAAGCTGGCTTCGAATTGATGGAACATTCTCCATATTCACCGAACCTAGCTTCTAGTGATTTCTACCTATTTCCGTGGTTAAAGGAATATTTTAAGGCCCATAAATTTGAAGAAGATGTCGCAGTAGTCGCCGCGATACACGATTTTTTAAGGGATCAGGAAGAAGATTTTATTTAAAGGGGAATTTTAGCTTTAGAAAAAATATATACAAAGTGTATAAAGCTTTAAGGTGACTACGTCGAAAAATAAAATAACATTCAATAAAAGATAATTGCGTCATACTCATTATCACTTTATTGAACAACCTAGTACAGGAACCAGCGTCACTAATGCCGGAACACAACACAAGCTTATTATGGCGGCATACTTATAGACATAGACCATATAGTGATTATCAAACATGAGGGGCTTGGCGCCCTACTACGTAGCTAGGGTTGTTTTGTCGCCTACAAGGTTAGTATTACTGCCTCTGCTCTGATAAAGTATATTATAATATAAAGGAAATTATATACTGTACTTGTTTTCTATACTACTATTATAAAGAGGAAAGATTTGATTGTTTGTTTGTTTGTTTGTTTGCTTTGAATAGGCTCCGAAACTACTGACCCGATTTAAAAAATTCTTTCATTGTTGGGAAGCTACCCTATCCCCGGGTGACATAGGCTATAATATATTTTCAAAAAAATTAGGGATCCTTACTAAAACTCCAATAATGTAACCCAAAGTGTAAAAACATTACCTAAAATATTATTTAAATCGCGTGCGTTGCGAAAACTATTGATGATAGAATAAAATAATGTACTACAACTTTGCAGAACATATCATTATTTACAAAAAGTGTCGCGACAGCATATGTCTAACTATTATAGTTATGCCACAATAAGTGTTTTTTATTTTAAAAATTTAATTGAAATGCCGGCCCTAGAAAAGGCTCTTTATTTGGATCTTGGTATTAATCCTTATCAAAATAAATTACTTCATATTCAAAACGGCTTCACTACCTTCATATAACTTTTTGATTTATTCAATTCGGATATTCCATTCGAAAGATATCACGAGTTTAAAAATGTAAGTATTAGAAAAATGTTGCGTGGTAGCCGCTCACCCTGTTCGGCTAGCTAGACAGCACCTTAAGCAATGTAGGCGTGCGTCACTGGGGTTTTTACAAAAATTAGAATACTTATTAAAAAATAACGAAAAATAAATAAAAAGTAATAACAAAAAAATCATTAAAATAAAAGCACATAGAAATAATAATATTCAAATTTTCTTTATAATTTTATTTTTTTAGTAACCTGACGCAAATAGAAGGGTTTGCCCTCAGGGGCGCTCCTCTGTCCGAGGAGTGCACGGGTGTGCGTACCCGAGGTGCCCGAGCATCCGTCGCTTCACTCCCCTCTCCGTTCGAGGCGACAGAGTCCTCCTACCTTTCTTTCCGTCTACCTATTACACCTTTTCCAACTAGCTTAGCTCTCTGTTCGTGGCGTGGTCCCCGGTGGGATGGTTGCGAATACTGATTGGGGTCCCGGGTTCTACCCTGGGACCTGATTTGGTAGTCGAAACCATTCCTATTTCGACTGCGCCTGCACAGAGAGTGTTCCCGGGGCGGGAATAGCATCCTCGCTGTCGGTTGGTCTTGCTGGGCCGGCTACGACGTCAGGCGACTATGCTTTTTCTGGAGTGTCGTCTGGTAGTCGTACCCATGCCTGACTAGCATGCGACGGGGATGCGAGTCCCGTCCGGAATTGGCCGCGGACCTGTCGCTCCCGGCCCTGGTTCCGTCCATGGTCGGGGGCGATCCTGGATGGACGGCCGTCGCCTCCTTTTACGAGGCAGTAGTGTCTGCAAGAGAGGCGGCGGAACGGGAGCGAGAGTCCGCCAGCGCACTCCCCTCCCGCTAACGTAGGCCGAGTCGTCGGTGCCGGAGGGCGGGCAACGATCTCCAGCCGCCATAGAAAGCGGCCGCGGGCGGCCCCTCGGGGGAGGATCCGCCGCCCGCACTATTGCCGCGAGGGAGAAGGCCGCGTGCTGTTCCGCAGCCCCCCTCAACTCCTAGAGTTGTTACAAGAGAGCGCCGAGGGGACGAAACCCTGACCCCTTGGCGCCAGCACTTTAGAAGGGGCCCGCTTTAAGACAAAGCGTGGGCCGGCGCCGGCCCGGGCCACGAGATCGGCAGGCCATATATCCGTGGGCCCGGGCGTAGGCGATAGGAGAACAGCGGGGTTTTTTAGTGGGTAGTCGGATGGTCGAACATCTTTTCCGGAGTCCCTTATATCCCTCGATCCCCCCGGGCCGGGGAAACCCGTCAAGAGAGGTTTTTCCCCGAGACCGAAAAAAATAGAAGGGTTTAATTTTTTATTTTTTGTTAAATACCCGTGCGAAGCTGAGACGGGCTGCTAGTATATTATATACTTCTTCTTTGACATTTCTTAATTAATCTTCCACTCTTTTCTGTCTGATTAAGGAACAGAGTGCTTGAAAAATGTAAGCTTCTTTATGTGCAAGGATACAGAGATACAAAATGTAATGACTGACATCAAACCTCTCACGCAATTAAAATACTTTAAATTTGTTTGATCACGCTTGACGGTTACGTTTGCGTTGTTCACTACGAAATTAGTAAAAAAGATGTAGGAATATTACTAGGTGTTAGTTGTGGTATAAAAAGGCCATTTGCATTTTAATTGTTTCTTATGCAGTGGTATGTTTTCACTTTTACATAAAGGTCTGTATAAAGATATTAAATCCAACTGCTACTATGTGAACAACATTTAGTTTACTCGTATAAAGCTGTTCGCTAGCTGTTTCACGGATTAGAAAATAATGTTTCCGATGTTTTTTAAATTGATATTTAAAGAAACGAATCGAGAAATTACTTTCGCTCGAAATACTAAGATTGAGAAGCAATCTGATAAATGTGCAATAAATCGTATGAAACAATACATTTATTATGTACGTATTATAATTTGTTTCGTAACTTTGTTTCAAATTGAAATATGTTATTATTACAGCGATGTTTTGATTGTTTCAAAACTTTCAAATGATTGCATTTGAATAAAGATATATTTTAAAGTTATTAATATAGGCTTTCTCGTATTACACCATGTTTTTCTTTCTCCTAGGGTTTTATATCGGTTATATCGAAAGCTTTCATTTCCAAGACCATCGTAGGCTTTTGAGTACGATAATTGTTCGCGACACGACTAAAGGACTACTCACCGTGCAGGGGTTGAGTAAGAATACAAACTCCTGCGCCCAGGGTCGGCCTGTCGTAAAAGGTGACAAAACAACCCTAGCTACGTGGTAGGGCCCCAAGCCCGTCTGGATGGCAACCACCCTTGATCTATAAATATACTGCCTTAATAACTTTGTGTTGTGTTCCAGCATTAGTGATTCTAGTTTCTGTATTTCTATATCATCTTCCTCTATGGTACAGCAGCGTATTCGCGACAACGTTGATATGGAACGGGAACGCAGGGCATTGACGGTGCGATGCAATATGCTGGCCCGTAGATTTTCTCGCAGCTCTACAGAAGTTAAAATTGTTCTTTTCAAAGCTTTCTGTCAGACATTTTACTCGAGTAGTTTATGGGTCAATTATACGCGTCGTGCTTACAATGTCCTGCGTGTTCAGTACAACAATGCATTTAGAGTGCTTATGGGGTTGCCACGCCATTGCAGTGCGTCGGCCATGTTTGTAAATGCCCGGGTTGATGGTTTTAAGGCATTCATCAGGAAAAAAGCGGCCTCAATGCTACTGCGATTGCGTGGCAGCGCCAAGAGCATTCTTAAAATGACTTCAGCCCGCTACGATTGTGCTATTCAGCAACATTGGCATTGGATAGCTATTGTAACGGGGAAAATATAGTGTTGATTAATTTAGAATCACCTACTAACAATTCTAACTTACTGTTAAGAATTTTATTATATAACTAACCCACTAATAACTTATTGATAAAAATAATGTCTGAAATAAATGAATATTATTATTATATATGCATACAATGTTGTTGAATATATTTTTCACAAAGCAACCTTGAATGTACTTTAAAATATTAGTGTAATTATTTCACAATGAAATTATTTAGATGAAAAGGCAAAACTCGTTGTGCACAACAATGTCTAATTTCCTGAGGAAACTCACTCCCACGAACCGATTCAAAATAGTTACACAACAGTGAAGGGAAAGGTGATATTATATTATGTTCATATGACATGATATTTTTTTTTATTGCTGTAGGACAGCAGACAGGCTGACGGCCCGCTTAAAAATTAGCAGTTACCGTCGCCTATGGGTGTTTGGAACGCCAGTGGCATCGCGAATACATTGCTGTCCCATAATGGTACAGGAACTTGGGTCACTAATGCCGGAATACAACATAAGGTTACTATGGCGGCATACTTAAGACCAAAGGTGGCCGCCATCCAGACGGGCTTGAGGCCCGCCCTACCACGTAGCTAGGGTGGGTTGTTTTGTCGGCTTTTACAACAGGCCGACCCCGGCCGCAGAGGTTAGTATTCTTTCTCCACCCCTGCACGGATAAAAATATATATAGATAGTAAAGTATACATAGATAGTTTAGGCTTAAAGGTAAAGTATATAAGACCGTAATAAGACCTAAATTGATATTAAAATTAGAAATGAATATATTAGGAGAAGTTTGAAAGTAGCGCCAGTGATTGAGAAGTTGAAAAGGCCATATAATGCGAAGATTATCATGATCAAAATGCTGGATGCAAATAGAGAGGTAAAAGATGATATGGCAATAAGGTGTGAATATATTCAGATGACGACTAATAGAGTTGAAGAAGAAGAAAATAGTGAAGAAGAAGACACGTTATGCCGACCCCACATAGCTGGGATTAGGGCAGAAAGAAAATGACATGACAGTTTGGTTGTGTAATAACAGCCCATGGCGTCCCACTTCTGGGCTCGGGCATGACTATAGGGAATGGACAGTGTACGCGCCCTTGTTGACCAAGGCGGTTTGGCCGGTATGCAGGTTTCCTCGCGATTTTTCGTCACCGTTGGTACATAGCAATTATGCTATATGCACATTATTATGATATTCCCATTATTAACAAATTATGTTATAGGATCTCTAGCAGGACGCATTGTCGAGGACCTTGTCGCCTTTTCATGACCACGCACACTCGAACTAATACTGGTAAACGATTGCCACTTTATCGAATAGTAAATTCTTATAATTTCCTTTTTCACTCCATTGATATAGCAGCGACGAGTCCCAGTATTTATAAAAGAAGTGTGTTGAAGTGTCTCCAAGACAAATAACTGAACCTTTCATAGCTACAACGCACTGAGTATCTCACTCTGAATTAATGTATAAATATAATGTGTAATATATAGTATTCTATTTCCATCCAAATAATTATTTTTTGTTACTAGTTCTTAGTCATGTTAAACGTTTTAATGTGTAACCTGTGAAAAATGTTGTTGGGTTTATATTAGCATATATTCTCATATAAATACTGTTTGTGTGTCCAATAAATGAAAAAAAATTAGGTGTGAAAAGCTGCTTAAACGGTGCCTACCACCGCGAGACTTCTAAATTGGTCTCCAAATGTACCTCTGAGCTACCGGGTACCTGAATAAGAATAGGGGCAATCAATTTCCCTAAAATTCAAACCCTGGGCGGATAAATTGATCACTCATACTAGCTTGCATCAAAAGTGCCATTCGATTTTTATTTCTCGGTTTGAGGTGGAGGTTCTGGTGGTAGTTTTCTACGTAATAACAAAATTTAGCCATATTTTTTTTATTTTGTGTCTTCCAACCAAAGGAAAAAGTCTTCATCTTATTCTTTCTTTTTATTATATACTAGCAGCCCGTCCCAGCTTCGCACGGGTATTTAACAAAAAATTAAAAATTAAACCCTTCTAATTTTTTCGGTCTCGGGGAAAAACCTCTCTTGACGGGGGGACCGAGGGATATAAGGGACTCCGGAAAAGATGTTCGACCATCCGACTACCCACTAAAAAACCCCGCTGTTCTCCTATCGCCTACGCCCGGGCCCACGGATATATGGCCTGCCGATCTCGTGGCCCGAGCCGGCGCCGGCCCACGCTTTGTCTTAAAGCGGGCCCCTTCTAAAGTGCTGGCGCCAGGGGGTCAGGCTTTCGTCCCCCCGGCGCTCTCTTGTAACAACTCTATGAGTTGAGGGGGGCTGCGGAACAGCACGCGGCCTTCTCCCTCGCGGCAATAGTGCGGGCGGTGGATCCTCCCCCGAGGGGCCGCCCGCGGCCGCTTTCTACGGCGGCCGGAGATCGTTGCCCGCCCTCCGGCGCCGACGACGCGGCCTACGTTGGCGGGAGGGGAGTGCGGTGGCGGACTCCCGCTCCCGTTCCGCCGCCTCCCTTGCAGACACTACTGCCTCGCAAAAGGAGGCAACGACCGTCCATCCAGGATCGCCCCCGACCATGGACAGAACCAGGGCCGGGAGCGACAGGTCCGCGGCCAATTCCGGACGGGACTCGCATCCCCGTCGCGTGCTAGTCAGGCGTGAGTACGACTACCAGACGACACTCCAGAAAAAGCAGAGTCGCCTGACGTCGTAGTCGGCCCAGCAAGACCAACCGACAGCGAGGATGGAATTCCCGCCCCGGGAACACTCTCTGTGCAGGCGCAGTCGAAATAGGCATGGTTTCGACTACCAAATCAGGGCCAGGGTAGAACCCGGGACCCCAATCAGTATTCGCAACTATCCCACCGGGGACCACGCACGAACATAGAACTAAGTTGGAAAGGATGTAAGAGGTAGACGGAAAGAAAGGTAGGACTCTGTCGCCTCGAACGGAGAGGGGAGTGAAGCGACGGATGCTCGGGCACCTCGGGTACGCACACCCGTGCACTCCTCGGACAGAGGAGCGCCCCTGAGGGCAAACCCTTCTATTTGCGTCAGGTTACTAAAAAAATAAAATTATAAAGAAAGTTTGAATATTATTATTTCTATGAGTTTTTATTTTAATGATTTTTTTGTTATTACTTTTTATTTATTTTCGTTATTTTTTAATAAGTATTCTAATTTTTGTAAAAACCCCAGTGACGCACGCCTACATTGCATAAGGTGATGCCTAGCTAGCCGAACAGGGTGAGCGGCTACCACGCAACATTTTTCTAATACTTACATTTTTAAACTCGTGATATCTTTCGAATGGAATATCCGAATTGAATAATTCAAAAAGTTATATAAAGGTATTGAAACAGTTTTGAATATGAAGTAATTTATTTTGATAAGGATTAATACCAAGATCCAAATAAAGAGTCTTTTCTAGGGGCGGCATTTCAATTAAATTTTTAAAATAAAAGAACACTTATTGTGGCATAACTATAATAGTTAGCCATATGCTGTCGCGACACTTTTTGTAGATAATGATGTATTCTGCAAAGTTGTAGTACATTATTTTATTCTATCATCAATAGTTTTCGCAACGCACGCGATTTAAATAATATTTTAGGTAATTTTTTTACACTTTGAGTTACATTATTGGAATTTTAGTAAGGATCCCTAATTTTTTTGAAAATATAATATAGCCTATGTCACCCGGGGATAGTGTAGCTTCCCAACAATGAAAGAATTTTTTAAATCGGGTCAGTAGTTTCGGAGCCTATTCAAAGCAAACAAACAAACAAACAAACAATCAAATCTTTCCTCTTTATAATAGTAGTATAGACAATATCATAAAAAGGACAATTATGTGGCAATTCTCAACATAGTAACTTTGGACTCTGGAGGATAATACCATACGTGAGAACTTTGCATTTAACTAATAATAAAAAATAATAACATTTAACTTTGAATTTTACCGAATAAACGCTTGGGCGATAATGAATACTTGTAAGTCTAAAGTAATAAGGATTCTAGATTTTTTACACATTTTTAGATCATCCATTCATTTTACTTTACGATGTCATTACTACTATATTATCATTATATAATTTATTTAACTTAAAATGTAATCGTTAATTTATGCAAAATAGACAATTATCGACGGTAGATGTTGCTTTTGTTACAAAGTGCGTACTCGTACACGCATTGTAGTGCGCGTTGAATTGTCGCGAACAAGTGACACTAGAACAACACGTTAGAACTGAAGCCGAGTCTAAGCAAAAAGTGATACGCGATTTAAAAAATATATTATTTTATAATTATATATAATGGACTATATTATTGATGATTATAATATAATGCACTTACTACTAGAAGAAGACTATGTAAAGTGGAGAAGAAAAAGTAGGAAAGCGGACCTCGGATACCGAAGCGGAAGCTTGGGTTGCAACCGGGATTTAAATCTTTGTAACGTAAATTATTTTTATGTAGGCAAATGTCATGTGTCATACTTCTATGACACATGACAGTGCGCAGTCTTCAGTGCGATATTCTCTTTAAATATATATATATATATATATATATATATATATATATATATATATATATATATATATATATATATATATATATATATATATATATATATATATAAGAAATATTTTAAATTATATTTACTAACTTGTCTTATGTACTAGCTTGTCTTAAATAATAAATCAAACAGAATGTAGATAATTGTATGTTCTCATTAACTATGATTAATGTTTTCCTATTAAACGCTGCCCCGTTTTCATTACTTTCGTTATTACTCGTACATTTTTGATAATGAAACTTGCAAAACTTTGGAAAGTATACTTTAAACTTCTTTAAGTAATAATTAATAAAAGTGAACAAAATGCTACCATGAAAAGCGTTAATTAAAGCTTTAATTTAACATAATTTTAAAAGCAACCAAGAAGTATAAAATAGGTTTGTGTTTTAAATAAATTTCGTGTCTTATACCATACGCGAATGCTTCCCAAGATTTGCATAAGGAAACGTCCTTACCGTACTTGTCGTCACAACGGCTCCGTTCCATTTGGTTTATTTGCATACCACTTTCTACTTCCGCTAGGTGGCGTTGAAGCTCAATTGCATAATGCCTGAATGTCTTGTTACGGTACAATTTACATTTATTGTCTATTAGCACAATGATAGGCTTTGACAGGTGCTATTGTTTGTTACTTCCTAGACATGAGAGCAGATTAAGTGGGTGATGTTTTTGTGTCGTTTTGTACGTATTATATACGTCACATATTCGTTATATACGTCGTTTTATGAATATAGGTTCCATATTCCCGCTGAAATTATTTGTTTTATTGTAATAACATCCTCATACGTCGTACTGCTAGGCTCAGGCCTCTTTATAACTTACCACGCGTGCCAATGCTGGATTAGTATGTTTCAAGCAAACATTTCCTTTCGACGTGGCACAGTGCTCAATGTATGGTTTTTTTAACTTTCATTTTATAAATACATACTATCTAGTAATGCACTTGTAGTAATTTAATGCATTTCACTCTGTGGGAAGGTCCGAGCAGTAGGATGCTTTTACAGTGGGATGCTTTTGCAGTTTTACAATCATCTAAGTGCTAATTGGTATTTATTTATTTAATTTCTTATAGAAATGATTAACTGCAATATAATATTTGGATACCAACCATTTAAGCTTCTATACAATCACCTATCTATTTTTATAAAACATCGCTTCCTAGGCGAATACTGTCAGCGTTAGTCGACATTCGTGATTTATGCCCTGCTGAATATTTAGAAGCTGCGAAACTCCGATGTTGGGCTTTCTTATATGTATGGTAATGTCCCTTTTACGTACAAAGTAAAAGCTTGCTCGATCGGGGTTTAAATTGTTGGATTATACTTATAAATGATATATTTTATACGATTAAATAATTTTTATATTTTGGTGTAGAATATTCTATTTAATAAAAACATTACATTTATTTACTTCATATACTTAATCCAGTAAGAGCCCGCCTGCATAACCTTGTATTGTGTTCTGGTATATGTGGCCCAGGATCCAGTTCCCCTACGTGGGCTGTAGCGTGTTACCTAGGCTGTTTGATAAGTCCTTTTAAAACTATATATAAAATCGTTTTTCTGGTAAATGGCATTAACATTGGCAGGCATAATCTTTCAAATGAAGACTGTCAAAAATTCAGCAAAAAAAACAAGTTTATGTCAGTTTAACCACTGTTTAACTGTGATCACTCGTAAATTTTCAACAACTATGGAAAAATCTGAATTTTGTGCCGGTATAAAACATTTTTTATGAAGGGTTGCAGTGCTGCCACAATAAAAACTGAACTTGATTCTGTTCATGGCACTAACGCACCAACATTGCAGACTGTTTATAACTGGATAAATGATTTTAAACGTGGTCGGTCAAGCACATCTGATGCTCCACGCTCTGGTCGCCCAATCGAAGTCACTACTGAGGATGTTGTTGAAGAAGTCCATAATATTGTACTCGACGACCGTCGAGTGAAGGTGCGTGATATAGCTGAGAACACAGGCATCTCCACTGAACGAGTACATAAAATCCTGCATGAAGATTTGGGTATAACAAAGCTGTCTGCACGATGGGTGCCACGTTTGTTGACAATCGAACAAAAACGCGAACGCAAGCGAATTTCAAAACTGTGTTTGGATATGATGAAGCGTAATGCTCGGAATTTTTTCACTGTGGACGAAACTTGGGTCCATTATTATACACCTGAATCAAAACAGCAATCAAAACAATGGATGGCGACTGGTGAACGTGCCCCAAAGAAGGCCAAGACTGTTTTGTCGGCTGGGAATGTGATGGCGACAGTCTTCTGGGATGGCGAAGGAATCATTATGATTGATTACTTGGAAAAGGGAAAGACTATCACTGGCCGTTATTACGCAGATTTATTGGACCGTTTTAATGCCAAATTGTTGGAAAAACGACCAAAATTGTCCCCCAAGAAAGTCCTCTTTCATCAAGACAATGCCCCAGTGCACACGTCAGCTATTGCAATGGCCTAATTCCACGAGTTGGGCTTCAAGCTGGTTCCGCATGCTCCGTATTCGCTCCGTGTGATTATTAGCTATTCCCAAATCTGAAAAAATTACTTGGAGGGCAATTATTTTTGACAAATGAGGACTGCATCGCATGTGTAAACGGCTATTTTGATGACCTCGACAAAACGTATTTTTGGAGGGGATTACAAAATTGGAAACTCGCTGGAACAAGTGTTTGGCCCTCAAAGGAGACTATGTTGAGAAATAAATGTAAATTGTTTAAAAAAAAAAAAATTTTTTTTACTTTTTAAAACGACTTTTCAAACAGCCCTCGTAACGGTCCTCTAAAATCGCAAACATTCATAAGCGACGGTAACTGCTCACTATTAAATGAGTCGTCTGTCTGTCTGATGTCCCACAGTAATAAAAATAATGGAAATTTACTAAGACAAATGTATAACAAAAGAGCGATTAAATCTGGGCATTCATTAAAAGTTTTTCGCCGCACAACAAAAAGCACTACAACATAATCTAGCGCTACAATATTTTAACAAAATTTCAACTTTATGGCAATACGCACTCTCTTTTTCTCTCTTTCTTTACTTTAGAGGGCAGCAACTACTTGTAAATAATAACGTTGCTTTTTACGAGTGCCACATATAAGCGGGTAGTTGTGTCTTACTTGTCTATACAAATAAATAAAATTGGAGGGTCTGTTTGTAATATTAAAATAACCGCTTTTTACTAAGTGAATTCGGACGTATACACGGTACATATACCAAAACAACATTTTTTACAATTTTTGTCTGTCTGTCTGTCTGTTTGTTCCGGCTAATCTCTGAAATGGCTGGACCGATTTTGATGGGACTTTCACTGGCAGATAGCTTATGTATCAAGGAGTAACTTTTTTATTTTCGAAAAAAAAAAATAGCTTTTGTTAAAAATGATAAGTTTCGGAACTTTTATATTCCAGTTTAAGTTGACCTCAGATTTATATGATCAATCATATGAAATAGGGTCCAGCTTAGGCTAGAGATTGTAGGTTGAATTTCCATTTTAAGTTAACCTCAGATTTATGTCATCATATGAAATAGGGTTTAGCTTAGGCTGGACTTTGTAGGTTCGAATGTGTATTCGCATGGCGTAACAGTTGCATTCGATAAGACTGACTGTTTGCATATTTCATTTATATTTTAGGGTTTATAGGGTCTGTAATCCAAAATAAATCATAAGATATGTATATCCAAAAAATTCTGCCCAAAGTCACTTTTCCACGCGGACGGAGTCACGGGCACAGCTAGTTTAAAACACAACGTATGGTAAATGAGGCGCGTGCGCCTGCATAGCCCAATTCTCACAAAATTACTTATTTTGTGTAATAAATAGTAAGAATAGTGTTTCGGGAATATCCTTGAAAATACTTTTTTTTTTTATTGCGTAGGACAGCAGACAGGCTGACAGCCCGCTTAGAATTTAGCAGTTACCGTCGCCTATAGGTGTTAGCAACACCAGTGGCATCGCGAACACGCTGCTGTCCCATAAGGGTACAGGAACTTGGGTCGCTAATGCCGGAACACAACACAAGGTTATTATGGCGGCATACTTAAGACCAAAGGTGGTCGCCATCCAGACGGGCTTGAGGCCCTACCACGTAGCTAAGGTGGGTTGTTTTGTCGCCTTTTACGACAGGCCGACCCCGGCCACAGAGGCTAGTATTCTTTCTCCGCCCCTGCACGGATAAAAATATATATTTGTGATAATAATTGCTGAAAAGAAGTCAGTCAGTACATCAAAAGTAATATAAACACGTCTTTATAATGATAAGTAAGTCCATATAATGAATATCTATAAAATTAAATAAGTTTAACGTCAAAGACTGAAATAATGATGAACTGATATATTCTTCAGTCAAATTATGGAAACATACATAACTCAAATGTCGCAAAGCACATTTGAAATGTCAAACAGTTAAATTTGCATGAAATTGTAGCGGAGAAGTAAAAGGATGATATGTCACATTGACTAACAGTACAGTTGCTGCTAAAATAATGATTTTTTCTGTTGCTGTAGGACTGCAGACAGGCAGACGGCCTGCTTAGAATTTAGCAGTTACCGTCGCCTATGGATGTTTACCAATGCCGGAACACAACACAAGGTTATTATGGCGGCATACTTAAGATCAAAGGTGGTCGCTATCCAGACGGGCTTGGGCCCCTACCACGTAGCTGGGGGGGTTGTTTTGTCGCCTTTTACGACAGGCCGACCCCGGCTACAGAGGTTAGTATTCTTTCTCCGCCCCTGCACGGATAAAAATGCCTTTTAGGACATCCCGTCATCGGCCGAAAGGGGTTCTTACTCCGCTCTTGCCCAAAGATACAAAAGCAAAACTAGCTTGTCGTAAAAGGCAACAAAATAACCCTAGCTATGTGGTAAAGTCCAAAGCCCGTCTGGATGCCAACCATCGTTGATCTAAAAGTATGTCGCCATAATAGCCTTGTGTTGTGTTCCGACATTAGTGACCCAGATTCCTGTACTCCTATGAGACAGCAGCGTGTTCGTGGTGTCCCTGGCGTCGCTAACATCCATAGCCAACAGTGATGCTTACTATTAAGTGGGCCGAAAGCCTGTCTGTTGTTGCTCAGCAATAAAAAAAATGAAATTATATGATTGCATCACGCAAGTCTTAATATTTTCTTAAGATTCACGGCTGTTAACTATAATTAATGTATTACTTAGTTTTGTTCTATTTGTTTCTTCTTTGAATTTGTCCATTGTGATGTTAAGGCCACTTTTCACTGACCGTATTCACACGTTCATATTTGACTCATATATATTAGAAAGATGATGAAATGTATAGTTTAAAACTATTTATAACTTTAAAAATGTTCATGCAAGTAAAACTTGGAGTGTAAAAACTTTTCTCTTCAACATTACTAGCAAAATGAAACAATTAGTGTAATGAAGTAGTCAGTTTGTTAGAAGTTATGTTAAGTGGCATTTGTGTGCTTAACAAAGTCATTTGTTGTACTGTATATGTAGAAGTTTACTATAAAATCAGATGATTTATGTTGCTCCGCGTGGTTCTTTTCGTATCAAGTAAAACTGTGCCTTATCTGTAATGCGTCGGAATTTAAGGGGATACGAAGTGGGCATGAATTCTTTTCATTACACCACTTCGAGCATTCAGTTGACTAACCAATGACAAAGTGGTCGCAGCGGTATACCCACTAAAACCTCAATCGCTACCTGATTTTTAGTCATTGTTCTTTGATGCACCCGGCTAACGATCTAAATACCACATGTAATCGGTCAGTCCCTACTGAGTGAGAATGTGAGCGCCTACCTGTATTCGCCCTACGAAGAACACGAGGCGACGCCACGTCCAATCCCTTCGCTCTGGGCGGCAAAAGACAAACAGAAAATTTAAACTCCACAAGATACAACAGCATACCCCTACCGCAAAACTTATATTAAGTTCTATTATTTCGACGGCAGCAAAGAACAAATGGCTATCTACGAAATTACTAGTTGCCAGGAAAGCGTTTTTAGGGTTTAAATGTTTCGAAACAGGCGCCCGCGCTTTCCGACACAGGCTGCTTGTAGTTACGATTGTTTTTTTATGACCACCCGTATCTGTGCGGCTATTTGCGCATTTAGAATAATTTTAATAATAATAAAAAATAAACAAATCCTATATCTTTAAACGAGCAATTCTTGTATATATATACTTATATAATTGGAATCTCGGAATCGGCTCCAACAATTTTCATGAAATTTAGTATACGGGGGGTTTCGGGGGCGATAAATCGATCTAGCTAGGAATCATTTCTAGAAAATGTCATTTTATTCGCTTTTTTTATTGGAAGAAAAATAACAAAAATGTCTCTTCCTGACATCTATCGGCGAATAATAATACTATTTTTTTAAATTGCTTTAACGACACAACACTAAAGCTATTCCAGCAGATGGCGTTGTTAAGTAACAAGAAGTCAATGAGTGTTTGCTTTGAGGTTAGACTAAGAAAATCAATTGTTAATTTCCAAAAAACACAATTTATAAAAATAAAAAAATACCGCGCAAAGCTCGGTCATCCGGATATTATTAATTAATAGTGACCAAACCTAACCTGCCCTTTGCGCATGGTTAACGGCAAAGTACCAATATTAGTGATAAATGACATTTTTCATGAAAAAAAAATCAGTTGATAGAATAAAGTATTCTGAATTAAATTATACAAAAAAGAGAATTTCCCAAAAATGCTATTGTCTTTTTGTTCTGTGCTGCCGTCGATTTATAAAGACATACAAGACAACAAGACAGACAAGTAAACTATATTCTTTTCTTATGTACAATAGACGCTAGTGATCCGTTTTCCGCTTGTATAGTATTTTGTATCTAAAGTCTAGCTCCTTTTGTATCTAAAGTTTGCATTTCAAAACCTTCGCACTCTTACTTTTCCTGATTACAGACGCATATGAAAAATCTAATTTTATTTTGGCACTCGCGTTCGATCTCTGAACCTCATCCTCAGCATGAACAACAACAGTAATTTGTGGCAAAGGATGGGATAGTTCTATTTTTAACACGCTTTTATTAGCTTGGTATGTATGTACCTATCTATTTGTGTAACGGAACTTTTGAGTATGATTTTCACCCCTTTCAAAAACGACGGATTGATTTGAAACTTTGCATACTTATCAAGGACCGATGACATGGCAATAATCTGTATACTCTGTATCATCTTTACCAGGATGCTCAGAATTAATGAATTATCGGACTGGTTCTCGTCCGTTCACCGAAGTTAAATATCGTCGGGCGCGGTCAGTACTTGGATGGGTGACCGCCTGGGAATACTGCGTGACGGTGGCTTTTTGCACTCTTTTTTCACGCATTATATTAACTTGACCTGTATGTAATGGTCTTTTCCGATTTTTCGGATTTCTACTCGATTTTTACCCACTTTAAACAATCAAAAAAATTCAAAATTCTACCAAAACGCCATCTGGAGTTTAATTAATAACATTACCAGAAGATGACGTTAAATTAATAATAAAAAAATTAATAATAAGATGGCGCTAAATTAATTATTTTATAATGAATCAAACTAAAAAGTTAAAAACACGCTCTTATAAAAAATCTAACTAAAATGTAAAAAATAATTTTCAATAAATTTAAATTAAGGATAGTGTGATTAATAAAACAAAATAAAATAATTTTATTCAAAAAAAAAAACCGTGAAGTGCTTTTTAATATCTGTCAGTTAAATATTTATAACAATTGATAACAAGCACCCCACACTTTTTTTATAATAAAAAGTGTGGGGTGCTTGTTGTCAATTTTTTGTTTTGTTAATTACACTATCCATAATTTAAATTAATTAAAAATTCTTTTTTACCTTTTAGTTTGATTTACTATAAAAGCGTGTTTTTTTAGTTTTTTAAACTATAATTTATTTGTCTTGGGCCACTATCACACGGTTAAATGTTATTTGATACAATGTACAAATATATACGGGACTCCTTCTTTCTATTGACATATAATTTTATGGTTTGTTTATGTTTATAACCACTTGATTGAATTGGCTGCACATACACAGCGTCTTCAGCTCTACGGTGATTGGTTTGACTCCATTTAAACAGGGTGTGTTTTAATATGTATTAAAGAAAGACACTTCACTTTCGAAGGGACCTGGTAGCTCTATGGTATTACACTAAAAGAATAATCTCAAAGTCCCGTGTTCAAATCCTATGATGTACCCGTTTTTCTCGCCTAATGTGTATATTACAGAATAATTGCTATGTACCGACGCTGGTATGTGTACCCCGTCAGTCCGCCTTGGACAATCGTGGCTGGTATACGGCCCGTTCCTTATAAGGAGAGTCCGGAGCCCAAAAGTGGGACGTAATGAGATATTATTATTACTTCACATTCTACTATGGGAGATAGCATTTTAGCTGAATTCTATGACAATTATGTGACAGGACTATCCCAGATAACCAGAAATTTAATATCAATAAGATTCAATACGGTATCGATAGTGTTTATTAATCAAGAATTTTTTATTGGTGACTTATTTAATGTATGAATTTAAGTGGTGCTTCCGTTACTACGTGTCTAGTCTAGTCGGGTCTATGGATTTAAGCCCCATAAAGGGCAAAATAATACATTTAATTTTTTTCTACTTTGGATGTGTCCGACAATTGAATGCCTATAAATAAGCCATGCCGTACAAGTTTTTACAGAGCGTAGGGATCGTATGGAAAACCCCTATTTAAAATTTCTGTAAAAAGAAGAGTGAGTATTAAAGAGAAGTGAAAATTGTAAATAAAACAGAAAAAAACGTAGTCTCCGATCCCACGCACTTTGACTGCTCTCAATGCTTTCCCTGGATACAAACCATGATTGTGACGTATTTGGGGATAATTGGAATAACTTTCTAACATTGTTAATTCAGTTCTGTGAGACATTGTGAAAGAATCGCGGACTTGACTTATATTAATTGCTATTGATCAATTATTATTAATTAATGTAACTGGCTGCGGCCGTTTTAGTTAATTTTTAAATAAATAAATAAAATAAATAAATGGCTTTTACTGTTTTTTAGCTGGAGTTCAGCCCATAAGTAAACGGCCCACCAGGTATTAGGTTCAATCTAGGGCTACATAGTTACGTAAACATATTAAAACCAATTCCTAATAAACGTATAAAATACTTTATTCCTCTTAGTATAGATCACGAATTCATATCGTTTGCTTGTTTTACTGTTATTATTATCAAATACATATCATTATTTGTGTACTTGTCTCATATCTATCCAGTTTCTACAAAAAAATGAACGTCCTTGAAGAATACGATCAACCTGTATAATACACGATGGTGGCAATAATAACACGACAAGCGACAAATCAAATTAATCAAACGATTCGATTGCATTAGCCGAATTGGGACGAGCTGTTCGGCGTCTACGCAACTGGGGTCGAAGGACCAAATGGTGGCCTCAATTCGTATGTGATGACATGATAAATTGCTCACCTTCTTCTAAGTTCGTCTCGATTGTATTTTATTGTTGGGTATATTTTATTCAATTTTATAATATATAGGAATTCGAAAAAATTAAATCTAAAATTCGTAAGGTTCGTAAGACGGAGTTTTGCTCGACAAGCTTATTAATAATGACTTAAGGTTTATTTTATAATGTAATTTTTAAATGATTGCATTGCATTACGTATACATATCTATTCGAATTACGACTTTATTACAATGAAATGCAGTTGAGTTTTTTTGAAGTGAAAACTTCTTTAGGCGTGTTGAGCACTTTTTGGGTGAACAATTTTTGGTTTGCAAAGACAATTTTTTTATTAAAAAAAAACTTCCTAAGTATTATAAAATCAAAACAAATTTACAATATAAAATGTCATCATTTCAATATCTACAACGACGAGTACGAAGATGGCTTGGACATGTCCACCGATCAGGAGGTATCACTTCCCTGCCTGAAACGAGTATGGTAATTAACTAAATTATATAACTATTACTGGAGCTGGTATTTGTGTGGGGGTTGCTAAAAGACTCCCGAACCGAAATATCGTCATAACGCGATAAATAATTAAACTGAAGCCGTTTTCTATATTGTGAATCTATAATAATATGCTTTCTATTGCGACGCAAGTAGTTGCCGGAGTTCATTCTTACACAGTAAGATCGAGGATTTAATACTTTTTCTATTACTCCTGACTCCCATACATTACCACATCTTACTTTCATGTTTTGCCAGGCACAACGTACATGCTAGCCAAATGATATAGTCGGGAGGCGCACGCGAAAGCATATCCCTCCTGCTTGGGCACCGGGCAGATAAGGAACACTGGAGTGGTATTTAGTGTGTACACCAGCGACGTGCGTTCCCTTTGTAAGCTGTGGGGGAGTACGGGCGCATTGCACGGGATTCCCACACTAACTCGTCGCTAGCCCCTAGGCGGCGGGGTGTGCACCAAGCATTTTCCAATCTCACAAAAAAAGCCAAGTGATATTATTATATACACTTGAAGATCATCTTAAATGTTACAGGTTCCAATTCCACGATCACATGCACCGTTTAGGCAGTTCTTCTCACGTAGATCACCGGTAGGTAACCCGTCAATGCATCATTTGGACCAAGTATGGCGAGTATGTTATCCGTGCCCTCTAGAAGGAGATCCAACAGTGTGACGTTATGGCCCGTTGTTATTTTTTCGGTTCACTTTTTATACCGAGGTATTATTAAATAAACCTTAAAGAATATATTCTTAATTTATTTAATTTGAAAATGTTTGTGCTATTATTTATATTTCTAGTTATGTATACACATTCTTATATTTCTATTCCGTTTTGTTTCGCCACTGATTATTTCCGTTAATAAAGAGTATATACTTCAAAATATGAATTGCGACAAATAAATCCACTTTCACCGTTCCTTATAAGGGTCAGTAGCGCGTTTCCTTCTAAGACAGTGACCGAATGAACTCCGGCTAACAGGAGAAAAGGGGTTATCGCGGTTAGGTCATCAGTTTTGAACTAATGGGTATTAGTTTTGTAAATCAAATTCATGTACGGGCTTATGCCATTAATTCTAACATGTCTCACTATCGTGAATCACAGGCTTGTCAATGACATGTATCAAATCACATTTAAATAAATTTGAAGGATTCGTCATGAATAAGTTTACAATGATTTTCATAATATTAACCAATACACTCTCATTGCCAGAATTGGGGCAAGCAATACTACATTTATTGTAACATTATCTATATTACATTATAAATAAAATGATAGAGGTATGCAGTTGTGCGCGCATCACGGCAAAACTACTGGATATTTTAATTAAATTTTTTAAGTTTTATTTCTTAGACACTTGGCATTTATATAAAAAAATATTGCTATATATTCATTTCATATAAAGTTATAAAATTTTTAAAAAACTGTGTGTCTTCTTGCCGCGTAGAAGTGGGACAAGCGGTAGCAACAACGCGACTACTAGATGGCGCTGTGTGAATTGGCACACAATATTTACTATTTTATTGTATTTGTTATTATTTATCTTCATACCTAAAAAGTTAAAATTAACTATAGTTAAAAAACAATCTTCTAAAAATAATCTAATCTTGCTATATCTATAATAAACTTTTTTATATTTATTTGTTGTTTTAAAGCTCGATGTTCTATTAAGGCATGTTTTTCCATATTTTTTTTACTATTCTTTATTTCTGCTCTCTACCTTATATTGGAGGAGAAAATCGTACAAAGAGGTTCGGCGTATATTAATATTAGAGCACATGCGGCAAATCCTTATTAATATAATTGTGTTTTTCCTATTGTCTATTGTTTTTAATTTTGATTACATAATTATGTCTAACAACGTGATTAGCCACGCTACTTACTGAAAATTAACCTCAATTAACACTTTCCTAGTTTTCATGGCTTTTATTCATTACTAAAACACATTTTTTCTTTACTTTTAGTAAATAATAATGAGATGAAAAGAAGTCGAAACATCATCGATGATCAAAATTAACGTACTTAAAATTTGTTAAATTACTAATTTCAGAAATACATAACCTCATACTATTTGAAAGATGATACATATTAAAACCAAATCAGTACTTTTTTTGGTAAAATTGTGTTTTTTTTCCCTTAAAAACTTATATGTATATTGTGTGTGTATGTATAGAGGTTGCAATTATTAATTATTTTAAAAAGGCTGAAAAAAGTAAGGTCTCAAAAAATTCAATGGCAAAAGTTACTGGCTATGCCAATAGAATAAGAGAGCCCATTTAAAAAAAACATTAATTGTTTGTTTGCATTAAATCTATTCACTAGATTACATATAAATATTTTGAAATGAGAGTGTTTTTACATAAAGTTGAGAGTAACTGACATTAGCTTCAATATTATGCAGACAACTGATGTGTTGTAAGCATTCGTGCGTGCGCGCAGCCGATCATTGGCCCGGATACCTGGTGAACATTCGGTATTTATTCAATTATGTCACTTGATGTTCATCAGGTATTACGGTCGTTAATAGTTTTGTAGATTGAGAACGAACTGTGTCGGCTCAGCGTCCCAAACTGAGACCTGCGACCCTTTATTAGTTTTAGAGGATATACATAAATTTCTCATTTATATTACATTTATAAAATGTGGAATTATTTATCGATGAATACATATAATAGCTTATTTCGTTACATTTTTTGGTTTATAATGGATGACACTTACATACATTACAATACTAAGATCAAATATCTTAAGGTGAGTAATGGGATTCAATCCAGCATGTCCTAGACGCTGGGTGACTGAGGTTGTAGAAGAGTGGAGCAGAATAAAACGCGAAAAATCTAAATACTATTTCGTTCGTAAAGAAAAATGTCTAACACGTTTTAACATAAGATGACATACACCTGTAAATAAGCTATTTAGCCATGAAAAAAATAACTACTAACATTTACCACCGAGCTTGGTATTAACCAAGCTTGATATTAATCAACATTAACCCGTATATGTTAATGTAACTAGCGTTACGATCACTCTGGAGTGTACAGATTATCATGAAATGTTTATTCAGACATGGAAACGAATTGATTTTCTCTAATGTAATTAGTAACACCTGATTGACGCTTTGTACGGAACTTCTGTCTAGAAAATTACCGTTATTTTAATGAATACATGTTGTGATATATATCTTCAGTATTAAGACTGTATAAATAATTACACATTGTTCATGTATACTGAACAAAATTATCATCTGAAATATGTACTCGTGTACACTCGAGGCTTAACCCAGAGCAAACCTCTTTCCATTATGGCTGGCGCCTCTTAGGCAATTCTTCTCGTCTAATAAAAGTAATATTATATAGTTATTGATAACAAACTTCAGCATACTGATTCTGGATCTTGGTGTATATCCTCTCTACTCGTAAAGGGAGCTTCGAGCTATCAGTGTGAGGTTTTGGTATTCAGGATATACGAAGTAATTTTATGCGATGATATTGTTAAACAAATAGAATTAAATACATTAAAACGGTTGTCTCCTTTATTGAGTAAACGATTGTTCTCAAAACAATACTAGTCGATGTAAATCTTAATTAATTGGATGCATTGTAAATATACTGCAAGGTGAAAATAATTACATCTGAGCTGTAAACAACTGATTCGGAAGGAAGAACGCAAGTGCATGGTGTTATTTTTACATATCCTAAATTGCTATTGTTATTTTTTATTGTTTGGAGTATAATTGAAAACCTTAAAAACTTTCGGCGTTTAACTTCAAATCAGCTAGTGTACTCTACTATCGGAGATCTAAGGGGATCTTTGACTATATGAGTGCGGGGTTCACTTTTATGCTATATTGCAGGAAGATACTAGTATGTGAGGCTTGCTTCGGTGCCCATCCGTGATATTACCTATTTGACGACTGTTGTTTAATCTTACCAACCTAGAAAGGAAAACCAGAGCTTCAACTGATGTTTAGCCGGGTACCAAACTGGGGAGGTTTAGTAGGACCCCTTTTAACCCATTAAATTTATAGTTCCTAACTATTTTTAGGAAAGTTATACGTAAATATTAGGTCTTTACCTATGAAATTGCCGTTTTGTATGAAAAAATGTAAACGAATTTTTTTCACGTATTTTTTATTTATATTAATCGAAGTAATCACCCATGCAATCAATGCATCTTTGCCAACGCAGTGGCAGTTTATTGATGCCCTTCTTAAAGAAATCAGCTGGACGGGAGGCAACAAATTCTTCAAAGGCATTTTGCTCTGCTGCCTCTCGGGTATTGAATTTTTTTCCCGCCAAGAAGTTATCCAAATACTAGAAAAAGTAGTAGTCTGTAGGCGTAAGGTCTGGTGAGTAGGGCGGATGACGGAGAACTTCCAACCCCAGTTCTTGCAACTTGGAGACCGTCTGATGTGCAGTATGAGTTCGCGCGTTGTCGTGTAGGAGCAGTGGAGACGACCGATTGACCAATGCTGGTTGGAGATGTGCCAGCTTCTGCATCATTGTGTTCAGTTCTTCACAGTGCACATCTGCAGTAATGCTCACCCCGTTTGGTAAGAAGCTGTGATGAATCACACCGGCGCTGGACCACCAAACAGTGACCATCACTTTTCTAGGGGTAAGTTTTCGTTTAGAGCATTGTTTAGGTGCTGAACCAGGATCCAACTAACTTGCTGAGCGCTTGCGGTTATCAAACAGAATCCATTTTTCATCGCAGGTAACAATGCGGTTCAAAATTCCTTCATTTCTGTGTCTGTTGAGCAGTGCAAGGCACGTCTCGACGCGTACTTCGCGCTGGTGATCATTGAGTTTGTGGGGCACCCATTTGTCAATCTTTTTTAGCTTGCCAATTTGACGCAAATAGACCAATATTGTTTTGACGCTAACGTCGTAAGCTGCTGCTAATTCAGCCGTAGATTGTGTATCATCAGCTTCCACAATCGCCTTTAATTCGTCATTATCGACCAAAGTATTCGGACAACCGCGAGGTTCATTTTTCAGGTCGAAATTCCCAGAACAGAAGCGAGCAAACCAATAACAGGTGGTGCGTTGGTTTGTAGTGTTAGCTCCGTAAACGTCGTTGATGTTGCGTGCCGCTTGTGCCGCGTTGCTGCCACGACGGTACTCATATTACATAATTACTCGAATTTTTAACGTATCCATGATGACGAAAATGATTGAAATGCAATGAAAATGTAACACTAATCAATAAACAAATGACTACTTTTGGAAAAAGAATTCCATGTTTTTAAAATAAAATTAATTTGAAATTAGAATTCTTAGCCAAACAAAAATTATTTTGATTTGAAATGGCCAGTACTGCAGAACGGCAATTTCATAGGCAAAGGTAAAATTAATAATTTCATAGGTAAAATTAATAAAGATAATTTGCGCGTAGCGATCTAATATCATACATAAAAAATATTGATACATTGACTACGTCATTGCTACGACATCACTCCAGACAAGAAAAGGTAAGAAGGAGTGTCGTAGCACAGGTATAATAAAAATGGCAGATAGAGCATTCTCATATTATACTAGCTGACCCGGCAAACGTTGTTCTGCCATATAAATAATAAAATGTCAAAAAATTAAAAAAAAAATTTTGGGGGTGGGTCACCCCTAACATTTAGGGGGATGAAAAATAGATGTTGACCGATTCTCATAGATACCGGATAAGCACAAAAAATTTCATCAAAATCGGTCAAGCCGTTTCGGAGGAGTATGGCAACGAAAACTGTGACACGAGAATTTTATATATTAGATGATAGCGTATTTGCGAGAAAAACATTAATCAAATTTTATTCTTTGTTAATAGCCATTTTCGTATACAGTTAACTGCTACATTCAAAACAATGATGGAAAATCTCGTCTCATACACAAATTCTAACGGTCGCTGCGTATTGCGTAACGTAGTGCAACATTGCACGTGATTTGCATACAATGGCAACCGATAAGAAGCCCTGTCGATTTATTCGGTTATTCGAAATGTATGTTACGACAATGAGATTCGTAGTATTTAGAATGTATATTTGTGCCGTTTAACTGTTTTCAAATTTTGTGTTAATGTATTCGTCTATATTTTGATACTAGTTACCTGAGAGCATATCGTAGCGTGGAGATGACTTCTAATTTTTGCTTATTCTTGATCACAATGACTGGCATGGTGGATTATAGATGTAATCTGAAAAATTTATTGTTCAGTGGACTGACTCTCTAATAAAATCACACTTAAGTAGTTAATTGTCGCAGTTTGTCGAATGTTTTTATTTGTTTATTTAAGGTCTTGTAATATATTGTCCTTATTAGTTCTCACTATATTGTAATTGCACATATCATAAATTAATATACTTATTAAACATAAAATTTACGTACATAAAAACACCGCCAACGAAAAGTGGCCGCGTCTGAGCGCTTAAGAAAACACTTACTTTCGACAAATTAATTGCAATAGCAGCTCCCTAATGACTTGTTTGTAATTCAGACTACCACTATTATGAGTACCATGTATTATAGTATATGTGAATTTTGTGATGTGAGAAGATGCAATAATTTAAAAGCTTCTACGACACTTAAAAGTTGATACGTATGTAATTCACGAATGCCAATTGATTTATTAATCAAATACATATATCGAAAATGTATTTTTAATCGACTGTTTTTTTTTACTTACTATTTGGTAAAAACATTATATGATTTTTGATTATGGAATAAAAATCAACTCCAAAAGGTCATAATGCTCTGTATAATTGAGTTGTGTCATCTTATGTTTTGTTTACGGTATTCTAAAGGGGTTTCTGGCTTCAAAACTGGTATTATTAAGTCCAAACGATAGATCAACTAGTTTTTTATTAATTTGTTAAATTATTATTGTAACTGTTTTATTGATCGGTGTTTAAGTCATTTTGTTTTAATATTTTTTTAAATATTTTTTTTATTGCTGTAGAACAGCAGACAGTTAATATTAAGCATTTACGTATCGTTTGTAAAGGGCGATATGCGTGCCAATGAACACACTATCAGTGTTACCGAAGACCGTCTGATGTGGAGAAGTAAAAGTCAGAAAGCGGACCCCAGGCACCGAAGCGGGAGTTTGGGTTGCAACTGGGATTTAACGCTAAGATGATGATGATGATGATAATTCACCGTCACCTATGGGTGTTTCCGATGCTAGGAGCACCGTTAAAATGCTACAATCCGCGAAGACGTCTGCAGGCTTTCCGACGCACGTTAGCGGTAATGCCACTGTTACAACAATACAAATACGTACTGACGTAAAGATTGTTGGCCATGACATTGTTTCAATATTAATAAACCATAAAATATTTTACTAGACATAGGATTTGTTTATGTGTATCTACTACACAGCATATAGCGTAATTATTATAGCGGAAATTATCTGTGCCCATTTATGTCACTGCTAACATAACTACGTAAGGTATTTGAAGGGTTTAGGGGTATTTTTGCTCAGCAACAGCAGATAAGCTGACGGCCCACTTAATAATAAGCAGTTACGGTCGCCTATGCATTATTGCGACGCCAGAGGCACCGCGATCATGCTGCTGTCACCATATAACTACAGGAACCTGGGTCACTGTCACACAACATCTGTTTAGATTTTTTAAAAGCTCTAGAAATAAAAATAACATATGTTGTCCAATAAATAACACAGCTTTCCTAAATAAAAGTATATTTTGTATGGCTCCACGAATTTATAATCATCTACCTGGTGAACTTCTAGACCTACAATCAAATAATATTTTTAAATATCGTCTCAAGAAATTGTTAATTGAGAAATCATATTACAAAATAAGTGACTATTTGGATGACAAATTGAGTAATGACAAAATGTAGAATTAATTGTGACATTATAACAATTCTAACAAAGACATTATCCTTATAATTTATTATTTACACTTAAAATGTATTCTGTTTGGTATCTTTTGACATTAAATCCATGTATAACCTAATGTTTTAAATAATTACAGTTAATGGTTTTATGTTATAATTCATGAAATAATATATTCGTGTATATTAATATTGTACACCCTAAGGGATAACTGTTGAAACAATCTAAATGTAAACCATCTCTGTATGTACACAGTTCTGACAATAAAAAGTATCTTATCACTAATGCCGGAACAACATGACAACCAGGGGTGGTTGCCATCCAGATGGGCTATGGGCCCTACCACGTAGCTAGTGTTGCTCTGTCGCCATCCACGGCAGGCTAAGCCGTCGTGGGCGTTTATATTCTTACTCCGCCCCCACACGGAGAAAATATCAAGAAATATTTTAAAATTGCAACAAAATAGGAGTGATTAAAAAAGATTTTGCAACTAAATTTACGATGAACTATATTTTGATCCGATCTATTAAGACGGTACTAATTATTCCATTGGCTATTGAGAGCGCGCATTACACATTACGTTGCTAAATATGTTTAATGGAGTGTGCAGCGTTGTGCGCAGGGGTGGTTGCATTCAGATGTGTTGGCCAACACTAGCACAATGGGATATGCCGTCACGGCCGACGGACCAGATAGTTATGGTTCAGTGCACTGCATGTTTTATGAGAGCTGTATTCATAATACTAAGGATGTAACCATAGTCGCTGTAAAATTATAACCTATTTCAAAATAATACAAATTTTTTATAGGTTCTTCAAAGATTAGTGATGTCGCCTCACAAACCTCGCATTTATGTTTTTTTCAACTACGAGTAGGTTATACAGTTGTAGCTTACAAACATGAGTGGCTTCATCTTGGCAGTGGCACTTCTCCCTGTTTCATATCATTCTCTTTCTCCTCCAAACACGCATGTTCGCATTGAAAGTTCTTTTATCGTTTCAAAGTTTCTTTATCTAATATGGTTGAGACGTAATAAAATACTTTTACTCATTAACTTATAAATTGACTTTTAATCTACATGTAGAAACAATAACGTCAAAAGCTTATAAAATGCTAGGATTTATTTTGAGGACAAGTAAAGACTTTAAAAACCCACAAACATTAAAAATTCTTTATTGCGCTTTTATCAGTTCAATTCTTGAATATGCTTCCACTATCTGGTATCCCCAGTATGTTACTCATATAGATAAAAATGAAAAAATACAGAGGAATTTTATAAACACTACAATTACCGTTTCCCGGGGAATAATAATAGTATACAATCATTACAATTCTTAGAAAATCGCAGAAAAGTTAGAGATCAAATGTTTTTGTATAAAATAATAAATATTCAGATTGATTCTCTATTCTTAGTTAATAATATATATTTATACAGCTATCGTCTTTCAGTAAGAACAACAAAAACCTTTTGGGTTCCAATTTCCCGGAAAAACTACCTAGTCAGGTCATAAATTCTGTCACATGTTTAATGTAAAATAATTGTAACAAGTTTATTAATTATGTAACCATTCATATACCAAAATGAACTTAACAAAACATAGATTCTTATGACATTAAAGTTTATTCAAAATGACCTCCGTGATTTTGAATACAAGCCTTCAATCTGCGTGGCCAGTTGTCTATCGCAGCACGAACGAGGTCCATGTCAATATCGGCGGCTGCCTTAATCAAGGATGTCTTGAGTGACTCCAAATTGGGATGAGGCTTTGAGCACGCCTTTTCCTCCAAGTGTTGCCATATCTTGTAATCTAACGGATTCAAATCTGGACTGGAGGAGGGCCAGTCTTCGTGCCGGATGAAGTCGATTTCACGCGCCGCCAGCCAGTCTTGTGTGCTCTTCGCTCTATGAGCTGGCGCCGAATCTTGTTGGAATACCCAGTGCCTGTTATTGAACATGGTATGAGAAACAGGTTCCACAAGGTTCGTCAGGACTGTATTTTGATACACAACAGCATTCGTTTTTACACCTTTCTCACAAAAATGTACCTCTGTTAAGCCCCAATAAGAAACTCCCAACCATACCATGAGCGAGGATGGAAAATGACCTCGTTGGACACGCGGAATACGGTTGCTCGCTTCTTCACTACTGTGTGCGTACACCTTATCATTTTGTTTGTTGTAGCTCTCTTCTACGGTAAACATTTTTTCATCCGAAAAAAGAATTTCCCGATATTTTTTTCCCGCGTACCGCTTCAACAAAGCGCGGCATCTCTTCAGTCTCAGGTCCATTAGACGAGCATTCAAACGATGTCCTGTTTTTCTTCGATATGCCCGAAGCCCTAAGTCTTCATTTAACACCCTTTTTACCGTGGTTCTGCTTAACCCCATCTGAAGGGCCAACAGTTTCTGCTTACGTTTGGGATTTCTTTAAATTCGTGCCTTCACATCTTTTATCACTGCTGGAGTCCTAACAGACCGAGGGCGACCACTTCTTGACCTGTCATCTACACTAGAGTCTTCATTGTATCGTTTGATGGTACGATAAACGAATCTTTTAGTTATATTCAAATTTTTCAGTATGTTAAAAATTTGATTTGGCGCGTAACCGCAACGATGCAACGCAATAACTGCAACACGGTCTTCTTTAAGCGTCCACTCCATATTTAAAAATGAGTAAAATTCTAAAAGTTATACATTTTTATTTTCATGAACAATTCGAAATTCGAATTCAATAAACTTTTTTGTGGCCAGCATTCTAAAAGAAAAGTTTTTACTGTGTGACAATACTTATGACCTGACTAGGTATATCAAAAAATGTTTATGAGTAGAGTGTTTAACGCATATAATAGTCTGTTTGCAGATGTTGACATATTCTATTTTAAGTTAGTTATGTTAAAAAAGCATTATTTCCAAGTTAGCTACTGCCCAATGAAACCAAAATGACTAATTTAAATTTTTTGTCTTAATTTAATGTATACCATTCTTTATTACCATTATTTTTTTGTCACTACCATTTTAATATGATTTAACTACGGAAACTATTTTGGTTAGAGTAAAAATTTTATGTGTGTACTTATTTTTCTTTTGTACTGTTTATTTCCCAAATAATAAAGAACAGGATGGCGACCACCTTTGGTCTTAAGTATGCCGCCATAATAGCCTTGTGTTGTATTCCGGCATTAGTGACCTACGTTCCTGTACCCTTATGGGACAGCAGCGTGTTTGCGATGCCACTGGCGTTGAAAACACCCATAGGCGACGGTAACTGCTAAATTCTAAACGGGCCGTCAGCCTGTCGTCCTAAAGCTATAAAAAAGCACGATTTGGCAATATTGAAAAAAAGAAACGATTTATTTTTCATAACAGTATCAATGTCAAATAACAATATGATTATTTGATACCTCGTGGTTTAGTGTATATACTTATGTAGAACACTATATTATAATATATCTCTAAGCGACGGTATTCTTGTTCCAGTTGGTGGTGAACCTCGCCCTAGTGATATACCATGCGCTGGACTACACGCATTCGGAGGACGAGGAGCGCCTCATATCGCCCGACCTCGAGGGGCTCATCACCGAGATGACGGGGTGCGATGACGGAAATAGAGGTATGTACAAAATATAATAATTTTATTCTGACAATTCACACAACTAAATCTAGTTCCAAGAAAGCAGTGAAGCACTCGTGCTATGGGTACCAGACAACTGATATTCAATAAGACAATTTCAATATTATCACTTTCGCGAGTTGCCAAGAAAGATTTGAGACGAGTCGGCCAACCAACTGTTACTTTTCTGACAGTCGTAAACCACAGACAATACAAAATTTATACAAACACCCAAACTCGGGATGGAAATCGAACCAGTAACCACACAGGCGTTCCTGTTGTGCTACGGATGTTATTATGTGATGATAATATGCGTTTACTGAATAATATCCGGATGACCGAGCATTGCTCGGTATTTTTTTTTATAAATTGTGTTTTTTGGAAATTTTCTTAGTCTAACCTCAAAGCAAACACTCATTGACTTCGTGTTACTTAACAACGCCATCTGCTGGAATAGATTTAGTGTTGTTGTGTCGTTAAAGCAATTTAAAAAAAAACATAGTATTATTATTCGCCGATAGATGTCAGGAAGAGTCATTTTTCAGTTTAAATTGGGACTACTCAAACGCCACCTTTTGACATTTTCTAGAAATTATTCCTATCCAGAACGATTTATTGCCCCCGAAACCCCCGTATACTAAATTTCATGAAAATTGTTGGAGCCGATTCCGAGATTCCAATTATATATATATATATATATATATATATATATATATATATATATATATACAAGAATTGCTCGTTTAAAGATATAAGATATGGCCTGAATAAAACTTCTTTTTTAATAATACGTTAGTGCGTAGGGTTCTGTATTTTCTACCAATTGTTAAAAACTGCTTCTTTAAGTGACATAAATTTCCTATGTTAAAATTATTGATGAACGTTTGGGAGATTGGAGATAGTTTATCTAAATTAATTACTGTCACAAGTCTCCAGCATGCATTTTTCTGACGATATTCGGTGACTCTTTCTTGGCTAAGGAGCATAAACAATTGAATTCAATAGATTTAGCTAAAATAGATTTTTACTAGAGCTCATACTGTTTCTATCAAATCAAGTTTATATCAAATGAGCAAACCGAAGTCAAATCGAAAAGCAAGCTATGTGTAAAAACATAATGTATTTTTAATAAAATTGGGAAAGGTCAGTCTAGTGTGAGATCTTACTAAACTGTTGTTATTTTTCTTTAAATATAAATACGTGTTCCAATTTTGGATTAAAAAAAATCATGCAGGTTTTATTCAAAAAAATCAACAACTTTCATAAAGCACTCTACGTGGTAGGGCCTCAAGCCCGTCTGGATGGCAACCGCCTTTAGTCTTAAGTATGCCGCCATAATAACTTTCGGCATTAGTGACCCAAGTTCCTGTACCCTTACGGGACAGCAGCGTGTTCGCGATGCCACTGGTGTTGCGAACACCCACAGGCGACAGTAACTACTAAATTCTATGCGGGCCGTCAATCTGTCTGCTGTCCTACAGCATAAAAAAGTAATGTTTTATTTTTTAATTAAAGTAACTGGCTGCGGCCATTTTGATTAATTTAAATAAATACATAATATAAAAAAAGTTTTATCCACTTGTATACTTTATATTACTTCAAAAGTATTTGTGAATATGTTTTTGGTTTGTTGTTGTTGGTATGTTTTAAAAAAGTCAAGACTTTTGAAGTGAATTTGAAAATTAGATGAAATGAAAAAGTGACACCAAAAAGAGACAAATATATTCATAAATAGTATTTAGCTTTCAAAAAAGTGAGATAGATTACAAGTATACTGTGATTGCTATAATCTTCGTTGTTGTGTGGGCCTTCGTATTATCTACTTTTTTGTAATTTCCCTTCTACAGTCTGTGACTGCACATATTATTTTTTCATAAATTTTAATGTATCAAATCATTTAGGTATTTTGTTAAAAACATTCATGCAGCGTTTGCTTTAACACAATCCTATCTTAGAGTAGTAATTTGTAAAATACTCCTTGGTACACAAGTCAAAGACCACAGAACAATACAGTTTTCTACAGAACCTGTACTTTCACCAACAACGCCTTTATGTTGGCTACATGCCAGCCACGTGAATTTCAAATTTGGCGAAATATGTTTCAGTAATTGTTTGAAAACTTTTAAAAGCTTCAGTGGGTGTATTTATGACTGGTTATTTTACGGCTTCTGTTTATGAAACTTAATTTGTCACGTGTTTTCTCATAATTTATTATATTGTTTATTGTTTTCTTGTTCTTCTTAACTTTAAACTTTAAAATTTAAAAGGTATAATTTAAAAGGTGAAATTTTTTTTTCTCTATGCCGGGGCGGATAAATGCCAACCAACTAACCTCTGCGGCCGGGGTCTGTCTATCGTAAAAGGTGTACAAAACAACCCTGGCTAGGTGGTAGGGTTTGAGCCCTAGACGGCAACCAACCCTGGTTTCTAAGCATGCCGCCATAATAAGCCTGTGTTATGTTCCGGCATGTAATCCAGGTTGCTACAGACCCCCTACGCGGAACAGCAGCGTGTTTACGGTGCATCATCAATAAAAAAAGTGTTAGAACAATGAAAGCATAATGTTAGAAATATGGGTAAAATCAATAGATACGCGATAAATCGCAATATGTAAGTAACATTTTTAAATATTTTGGAGTATGCGTACAAATATTACAACAGTAAATCACAAATTATTAATATATAAGATACCCATCTAACACATATGTACGTTTGAGAGTAAGAGAGTAAGGTACAATGTTATAATTATAATAGAGTAAAAATATTTCAAATTTGATTACTTCATTTTCTAAATAAGTTATCGATGTATCAATTGGCTGATTTTTAAATTTCATATGTACAGTTATAAGCCGATAAAATTAATGTAAATTATCTGTTAATAATCGATTAATTCGAAGCTTGTGAATTAAAAAAAAAAACATTCTTTTAAAATTCCGTTTATTCTGATTATATAGTGATTATTTAAAACCTTTTTAAAATTTTATATTACTCGGTCTTATTAGAGGATATTTTAAGTTTAGAGCTTTTGTATGCTTTATATTATATGCCTTATGTTTACATTATAATTATCAATATTATGAACCTAAAATGTTGATAATATGTTGGATTAAAATACCTTAACAGTGTATAATAATTTAAGCGATATATACAGGGTGACTTTGACAAAACCGTCCAAATTTTTTTTACGCACTAAACATCATTTAAGGAACCCATTTTTGCAAAAAAAATTGTATGTCAAATTTTCACCATAAAATATTTCATTCCAAGGAAAATATGGTCGCTAATTCAATTGGACAAAATAGTCATATGGTGCAAACTTCGTACGTTAACTTGTTATTACCTGTCTCTGTCACTCCCACGTAAATGAGTAGTGCGTATTCGCTCCCACAGATGCAATGACCGCCGTCCTCGGCCTCGTACTATGTCATTGCCAGTTTTTTGCGGTACCGATGGAGAGGTCATTGACACTCGCGCCGTATTATGTAAATTGCGAGTTCTTTGAATGACTTTGTGATGCTGATTACTCAACATTTTTGTAATATGTGATACTAAACTAAAATACATGTTTCTCATAACTTTTACTAAAGATTCTTCTGTGTAAATTTGGACGGTTTTGTCAGTCACCCTGTATGTTTATTGCTATCGGATAGAACCCAGAACTAAACCTCGAGTTAAGTAGAGCTTTGTGTTATGGGTACTAGATATATATTACACATATATTTTTTTTGTAAATAAATATAATACGCGAGATGGAAATCGAACCCGTGACCTCCGCAAGTTCACTTAAGTACCGTTATAACACGGAGGTTGTCGTCAAATGCAATTATTAAAGTCATTCATTCATTCAGTCACTTACTACGTTCGGATAATCTTAGTTTGGAGAATATAATACGTATTGACGTAAAATTTTCCGGTACCTATCATATCTCGTTGGTTTTCATACACAAGGTTATGTATGTGTATAAATATTCTTAATTATGTATTCCTCATTCCATGACTTCTCATTATACAAGTACACTCCATTTGAGTAACGAAGATAGTGCGCTTTATGAGTATGCTAAATTTAAGACAAGTGGTGCTACCCTTGGCGACTAAACAAGAAGTCCCGGATCGGTATCGCGAGCCAGAAAGATTGGCGCCGTAACGCGTTACGCAACGAAGCGGTTTACCCTCCCATAAGAAGTTATCACTTTAAAATGCCAGTGGTATCTGTGGTAAAAATAAATTCTACAAATCTAACAGTAAATATGACAGTGTGTACCAAATACGCATCTGTTCCCATCATTCTCAATTCACCATGGATAAATACTATGACAGTAGCCGATGGACCGTTTGATTTGTTAATTGAATTGTCATCTCTGATATTCACCACGGCTCCTATGACGTGCGTGTAAATACTTTTTCAGCGTGACGATCTTTGCTTGAAGTTTGAAACTTGTGCTGCTGTTTTTTAATTTTATTTTGATTTGTCTTTGAATTCACTATGAATAAAATAAGTCCTTTCACACTTATTTTAGAGCCCGCTGTATTAAATTAATGTTATAGGCTTTTGTAATCGCTCTCCGTGCACGAGCGGATTAAGAATATTATAATATTAACCCCTGCGGCCGGGGTCGGCCTGACATAAGAGGAGACAAAACAACTCTAGCTACATGGTAGGGCCTCAACCAGCCTTGGTCTATAAGTATGCGGTATGCCGTCATAATTATATAACAACCTTATGTTGTGTTCCGGAATTAGTGACCTAGTTCCTGTACCCTTATGGAACACCAGAGTCCCACAAATGGGCCGTCAGCCTGTCTGTCGGCTGTTCCTCAGTAATAATAATAAATTGCGTTTATTATTGAAATTTATTTAAATGACAACAGTGTATAAACTGTCGTGAACTCAAGCTTACCTTTAGAAGGAAAGGATGCCTAACACGCTTATTCTAGTGGATGGGTGGATTACACATCTGATTTTATGTATGTTGTAGTAATGGAAGCCTCCTGACTTTGGCTTCGATAGCGATACCACAAAGCTGACACGGACTGTGAACTTAATAATAGTCAGTGATAGGCCCATTGTATATATAACCGGGTCGTTTTTAATTAGCTTTTTGCTCCATGCTATTTATTTATTGTGCGTGTAAGTTAATACTGTGTTATCAGAGAATATTGTAAGCCATCTTCAACACATTTCTCACGCCTCAGTAAGTTTCTATAATTACTTTGATTTATGAATAGGTATAACAGCTTAACATATCCTGGGCTCCTCAGGCTTTTGTCTTAAGCGAACGGATACTTATATCCAAAACAAATGGCGAAATACCGGATGTATTGCGATATTGTTCTTCACCGGATTCCTCGGATTATTCCTTCTTCGCCTTATTTAGAGTATAAATATTATATAAATATACTGATACAATTTAAAAAGCCCCATCAAGTCCCAAAGTAAGTAGCTTTGTAACTGTGTTATGGGTACTAGGAAACTGTTTATAAATAAATAAATATGTTGGGACATTTCACATAACGCCATCTAGTCCCAAACTAAGTTCCATAGCACTTGTGATATGGGTATTAAACAACTGATATATTATATGATAACTAGTTATATACTTTTCCTTTTCAAATAAATACATATTATACATAAACATCCTATATTCAAAAGTGGTGATAAACGATTCATTAGCAATTATCGACCAATTTCTATTTTGCCAGCGCTATCTAAAATTCTTGAAAAAATAGTTAACAAACAATTAGTTCAATTTCTTGAAGCTAAGTATCTTATATCAGATGCGCAATATGGCTTTCGTAAAGGTAAATCCACAAGTGATGCGGTCCACAAACTCACTGATTTTATAATTAGTAGTATGGATGGTGGTAGAAAGGTCTTAGCTATATTTCTTGACTTGGCTAAGGCGTTCGATACCATCCAAATCTCTTTATTATTAGAAAAAATGCATTATTGTGGTATAAGAGATACAGAGCTAAAATTTTTCAAAAGTTATCTTGAGGGTCGTAAGCAGAGCATTAAGATTGGAGATTGGACGAGTGATGAGGTCGATATTATGTATGGGGTACCACAGGGTAGTATACTAGGCCCTACTCTTTTCCTTATTTATATAAATGATCTTTGTCAGCTAATGATCCCTAATGGCAAGATGGTCACTTTTGCAGATGATACAGCTATCGTGTTTACAGGTGAAACATGGGAAGATACATATAAATCTGCCCAATTGGGTTTCGACCAAGTTAATCTTTGGTTGTCAAACAACTTTTTAACTCTCAATGTTGATAAAACAAAATATATTGCATTTTCTTTCAGAACTTCTAATATTTTGCTAACTCTTAATCTGAATATTTTTGCACACTCGTGTAGTTATTCATTGAATCAATGTACATGTCCAAAATTGGAAAATGTTTCTAGTATCAGATACCTCGGAATTATTATAGACAAAAATTTAAACTTTAAACTACACATAGACTATGTTACATCTAAGGTAAGAAAACTAATATTTATTTTTAAAAACCTACGTCACATATCAAACAATAAAATTCTCATGACAACCTACTTTGCTCTATGTCAATCTTTGTTAACTTATTGTATTACAGTCTGGGGAGGTTCTTGTAAAACTCATCTACTGAAACTCGAAAGAGCACAGAGATGTGTGCTGAAAGTTTTGTTCTCCCTCCCTTATTTCCATCCAACTACAGCCCTATATCAGACAACCAAAGTACTTACAGTACGTCAACTTTTTATACTACAAACTGTTATAAGACAGCATTCCATTACAAAATATAATCCACGATGTACCAAACGAATAAAAAATAAGATATCTCAAAAACGTTTCTGTAACACTAGCTCTTCCCATCGCTTTTTTGATTTTTTGGGCATATATCTATATAATAAATTGAACATACAATTAAAATTTTATTCCTACCATAAATCAAAATGTAAGAACATTGTTTCAAACTGGTTGCAAAAACTTAATTATGATGACACTGAAAATCTAATCAAACCAATGACATGATATTTTTTCATAATATTTTATTTCCCAGTATGTCTGTATATAAAATACTCTTCTTATTTGTATAGTATTGTGTATACACTTATGTAATGTATTCATACACAACATACTCTCATATACACACACCCACACCGCACGGATTGTGCAATGGAAATTTTTTGCCTCGGCCTCCAAGACACAGATACTTTTCTAGTTTGGGGGCAGTGGCTGATGTTTTTGTTAATTTTGTTAATTAAATAATGTGTTTTAAATAATGTGTATAAAAATAAATTTGTATTGTATTGTATTGTATGGGACTTGTTTCTGAAATAAATTATTATTATTATTATTATTATTATAAACACCCAGACGCTGGACGGGAATTGAACCCGTGACCTCCGCAAGCGTACCGACGTGAGTTATTACCGTTACGCCACAGAGGTCGTCTAAATACTTTTATTTGAAAATAAATACAAATATTATTATACATAAACTTTGACCCGAGACGGGAATCGAACGCACGACCTCCGTAATTGTTACGAGGTGTGATAGCTTTTATGCCATGGAGGTTATCAATATGGAACTCAAAAGTTACGTTAATAATCATACTCCGAAGTGGATTTTGTCCTCAGAAACGAGAGATTGGAATTAAGAGAGTGAAGCTGCCACCTCATTTAACTCTATCCGGCACAATTGATTGCTAAAATACCAACCCTCACTTACACTTACTTTTCACTCTGTCCATTCAGCGATACTTGGAACAACCGATTGGACGGTCTTCCTTCTTTGAATGACTCACGATTTTCTTCAATATCTTCTCTGTGACAGAGTGACAGCTGAGCTTTAATTTTTCCCAGTAAAAATACACTAAAAAGACTCGTGAACAAATTGTTCAATTCAAGTTTGCAAGGACAGGTGGTAACAGGGCTGCCATCTCTCTTGAACCAAAAATCCTATGCAAACCATACCTAATTGAAAAGTTCTCGAACTGTCTTAAAGTTTATGTAACTGATATTTGCATGTAAGAATGAAACAAAAGTATTCATTTATTTTCATTTCACTTAAGTTAAGGTGTATAATTAATCTAAATTAAAAACAAATTAAATGAAGGTTTAATCTTGATGCTGAACTAAAAGCTTTCTTCTACAATGACGGAAAAAAGTGTGAATTTACATATTCCCAGCGCATTCCGGGGCACGCAACGGTTCACGGCGTGTTTAAATTGTATTTATCAAATGATAATTAATTAAATGTTAAAACTTAAATACATCGTTTCAATAATGAAAATAATTATAATATTGAATATTACGAACTTCGAAAATTAAAATATTTGTGCTAAACAAATATTTTATTATATATATACCTATATATATATATATATATATATATATATATATATATATATATATATATATATATATATATATATATATATATATATATATATATATATATATATATATACAATAATTGCTCGTTTAAAGAAATAATATAATTGCTGCATATCGACGGTGAAAATAATGTCATGAGGAAACCTGCATTCCGAGATCATCGGAAAGTGCAACCCTCTAATCTTTGGATAAGCGTAGCGGTATACTGTCCGTTCCCTATGGGGGAGAACCGGACCTAACAGTGGGACTGTTGTTGTGGACTGTTTTTGTTTATTATATAAGTTTTACCAATGTTTAATCTGCCAGAAAAATGTGGATGGAGGTTTCTTTACCCGTTACATCTCGTTTATACCATGCCAAGATTATGCAAGAACAATTAACCTTAGGTTACTTTACAAAGTGCACTTGCCATCTTGCATAACATCATCGGCGACACTGTTTATGAGGCGTAAGATACTTCCTACTCCGTTATCATGGGATATAAACTTGTTAATTTGTAAGACAATGTACATTAGCACTACTCCTTTGTGAATTTATGTTACTTTTATTAGAACGCATTAGCAATAACGACCTCTGTGGGACAACGGCTTTCGAACGGTAGGCCTGCGCGGATTATGTAATTATTTATAATACACTAGATATATAAAAGTGACGGGTGATGAAAAGTGGATTTATTTTGAAAACTCTAAACGCAAAACACATGGCGTCACCTGGCGAAGCCGGCCAAATTATTTCAGTTTCCTCTGTGTTTGGCGGGACCAGAGTGAACCTGGTGAAAGAGTTACACAAGAAAGTAGACAGCAAAAGATCCTTTTTAACCATGATAACATTGATCGAAAAACTGATTTTACTGCACGATAACGTGCCGTCTCATAAAGCAAGACTGGTCAAGAAAGTGTTAAATGGGACTTGGATGGGACATATTATCACACCCACCGTACTCTCCAGACCTTGCCCCGTGTGACTATCAACTTTTCGCATTAATGGGACACGCGCTTTGCAAAGCAGCACTTCGACAATTTCGAAGAAGAAGTTATAAAATGGCTCGATGAATGGATTTGCTCAAAAGACAACAGATTTTTTGAGATGTCATCCATAAATTGTTCGTAAGATGAGCAAGATGTATAAAATCAAATGGCCAATACTTTGAATAAATAAAAAATTTCCATTTTCTTGAAAATTACATAGTTTTTCCGAAAAAAAAAACGGGAATAATTTTCAAGTACACCTGGTAAATGGCGGGCTGGCATGAATAAGTTTCTAGCAATTAATAAATATAACATACAGACAAAAAAGTAAAAGCGATTAAGTGGTTTAACAGCTTAAATAAAAAAATATAAGAAACTAACGCGCACACACGCACTGATGATATTTTACTATGATAGGAGATCGCTCAAAAGAAAACATTTTTCGAAAACGATCAAGAGCCATTACAAGCAATGATATAAATAGGAAAAACACAGTGAAATGAGATGAGTAAAACGATTCCGCGAGAGTAGGGAAAGGGTGAAAGACAAGCGGAACGAATACTCTCATTTCGACTAAATACGGTGAAATGAACTCGAAGGACGGTTAAGTAGAAACGTTCGTTTAATATGGCTTTGCACGATTCGATAATGTCACCAAATCAATCATATACAATTTGTATTTTGCGTTTTATTTTTGATGCAACTAGATTGCTAGACGATTTTCACTCGCTGGTTAATGAACCTTGCTGAATGACAGATTTCTCATCTGACTTTATTTTCTGGCGGGCATAACCCTCGTGAATTGGGGAAATATCACATGAATCAGCATTTAGCTCACTGTGATCCATATTCAGTTCAAATTGTTATACGTCTATACGTATAACAATTTTAACACTTCGCTGCAATTATAATTATCGAGTGACTTATGAGAAAAAATTGTCTTAATCTTAAAATATCACCCATATTTTAATTTATCATCATCATTTTAGCGTTGAATCCCGGTTGCAGCCCAAACTCTCGCTTCAGCGCCCGGGGTCCGCTTTTCTACTCCGGCTTTTTCTTCTCCATTTCGCATGAACTTCGGCATCTCTGGTGTTTAGTCCATTGGCACGCATATCAACCTTGACAACGTCAAGCCAGCACTTTTTGGGTCTACCCCTCCTGCTGGGGCCCGGCGGTGGCGGCATGGCCAGACATTTGTTCCCCACGTAAGTAGCTGGTTGCCGTAAAACATGGCCATATCAGCGAAGGCGACACTCCTACTCATCAACATATTCATCTCCGTGTCTAACAATGCCTACTTGTATCGCTCCAGCACCGGCCATGCTTCACATTCGTATAAAAGGACAGACCTAATGATGATCTTATAGACCTGTCCCTTCAATTTAACTGGTATTTTGGGGTCACAAATGACACCAGTCAGCTCACGCCATTTGGCCCACGTGGCAGCAATGCGTGCACGGGTGATATTTTAATTACATTAACGAGGTGGACAAGCACAACCCCTGTTTGATGGTTTAGAATAAGTCTCCCGTCCAATGTTTACCCGCTAAAATCTCCACCTTCATTTACCCTTAAAATATTTTATCAATGATTTAGCTGTGTTTAGGTCGCCCTCTGATCTTATCTTCTACTAAATCTCTGAATCCAAGCTATTCTATTCAGTACATCCTTCGCGCTTGTTTCAAGAAAGGATACAATTCAATTAGATGTATTCTATTCTGGATTTTATGTTCTAAAGTTAAAACAACTTCAGTAAAACTCGTTCAAAAACAATATTTCAAGTCAAAACACACTCAACGAATAAAATTCTAACATTCATGTAACTTATACAATTCTAAGCGTCCATCTTTTGAATCACAATGTAAAAAAAATATGTTTTCCATTAATCGAATAAGGCCATCGTATTATTTTAAACGTCAAGTTCAAGTGCATTTACCTTCTGACGTTGGAACAAGTACACGATAATATCGACTCAAATCGAATGGAAAGTATACATAGATACTATCAATACCATTGCCAGTATTGATTTATGGGATACGAATGACGGTCAGTAGGTCGGATTGGACAGGTGGACTAATACAATAGATATAAATTCTCTACAATAGGTTGGGAAGAAGTGTTTGGATGCGTTCACCGGGTTCTGATAAGACTTCCAAGAGATTTCTAGACGTCGTAAATTATGGCGTGAATTTTTTTATTGGAAACGTCAAAAACGGGAAGTGAAGAAAACGGTTCACGAAATCAAAAAGAAATTACTGTTAAGTAATGTCTAAACTATTTAGAAAATTACCTGAATTTCTTCTGCATAAGCTAGTTTTGCTTTTGTACCCTTGGGCAAGAGCGGAGTAAGAACCCCTTTCGGCCGATGACGGGATGTCCTAAAAGGCATTTTTATCCGTGCAGGGGCGGAGAAAGAATACTAACCTCTGTGGCCGGGGTCGGCCTGTCGTAAAAGGCGACAAAACAACCCACCCTAGCTACGTGGTAGGGCCCCAAGCCCGTCTGGATGGCGACTACCTTTGGTCTTAAGTATGCCGCCATAATAACCTTGTGTTGTGTTCCGGCATTAGTGACCCAAGTTCCTGTACCCTTATGGGACAGCAGCGTGTTCGCGATGCCACTGGCGTTGCAAACACCCATAGGCGATGGTAACTGCTAAATTCTAAGCGGGCCGTTAGCCTGTCTGCTGTCCCACAGCAATAAAAAAAGGCGACAAAACAACCTTAGTCAGGCGGTAGGGATTCAAGCTCGTTTGAATGGCATCCAGCCGTAGTCTCCAAATATACTGCTGTAATAACTCTGTGCTATGTTCTGACATGACCGTGCGAAGTGGAGAAGAAAAAGTCGGAAAGCGGACCCCGGGCGCCGAAGCGAGAGTTTCGGCTGCAACCGGGACTTAACGCAAGGATGATGATGATGATGTTCTGGCATAAATACAATAAATTGTATTTGTATAAGTTACCCAGGTCAACAGCGTGTTGACGGTGTCCTGGACGTCGCAAACATCCATAAACAACGTTCACTGCTTACTATTAAGAGGGTCGTTAGCATTTTTGCTGTTCCACGGCAGTAAAAAATGTATTTATGAATAGATTTGTTTATATTTTTACACAAACTAGCCAGTATTATTATTTATTATATTATCTAATCTAGCATGCGTGAATGATTTTGTATCCTTTAATCGAGTTCTTCCATCCTCTCTGGAATCACACACACACACATGTTAATAATATATCGGTACAGAAAATGTCTTAGGCCGACTTGCACAACCAATCACTAAATCGATTTAGCTCTAAACTTATTTAAATCGTCATTCTGTCCCTGTCACATTGACAACATTTAACAGGGACAGAATGACGATTTAAATAAGTTTAGCGCTAAATCAGTTTAGTGATTGGTTGTGCAAGTCGGCCTTAAAATATCATATTGCAGCAGATATGCTGTGTTATGTAGATACAATAGTGAGTGCGTGGCTTAATTCATATAATTCAAAGGCCTAAACTGTTATGTATATCACCGTTCTATAGTAAGCTATCATCAGAGGCGGGTTAGAGCGTGAATAAAAAATGAAAGAAAGTTAGGTCGTCACGATTTTGACTATGCGATTGAAGATGGTTCCCACGATTTTTCCGAGAATATTTTGCGTACGATGTTTTAATTTTAAACAATTCATACTTTATAAGATTGTTTGTTTTCATAATAGTTTATCATCACGTGAAAGTATGTCGTCATATTCGTATATTAGTTTAAACAGATGATCTATAAATTGTTGCGCATTTAAAATATGAATAGAAATAAAACACAGATTTTATTTTGTTGATCTTTTATTTAACGAGTCAAACATTTCTTAATTTTTTTAAATGACATTATGGGGTACCCATCTCCTGCAATCGACTGCGCAAACTTTGGAAAACTCGTTAACACATGTTATGATTTTTATATTGTAGATGGTGTCAGAGGGTATCAAAATACATTTAGCCAAATCTATCTCCCAGCGCTAAACTGCAAAATAAGATATAAGTTAAAATGAATGAGTGAGTTTGCATTGTGAAAATATTCGAGAGCGCATTCCAGGTCCCGACATGAAAACTTTAAATGAAATTGAAATGATTGAAAACTTGAATGTGTTTTCATTTAATTTCATTAAAAATTTTCATGTCGGAACCCGGAGCAGATAGAAAATTAAAGAAACTGTTATTTATATGAATACAAAATAGCTGTATTTTTAAATTATTCTAGATGCGTCTAATTCCATGCAGAAAACAAGGGGGACTTATAGAGAAATTGCAAAGTATTTATACATGAGCATTGTACCTAATTGACAATGTTGTTCGACAAATATTGTATTGGACACAAAATAGGAGGAGTTCTCATCTAGTGTTATAGCCCATAACTTGTCGCACACGCCTTAAGTTAAATGATAAAATAAAATAAAAATACCACAGCCAAAATCCATGTGAAAAGATGTAGATGTGTTTTTATCCGTACAGGGTCGGAGAAAGAATACTAACCTCTGTGGCCGGGGTCGGCCTGTCGTAAAAGGCGACAAAACAACCCACCCTAGCTACGTGGTAGGGCCTCAAGCCCGTCTGGATGGCGACCACCTTTGGTCTTAAGTATGCCGCCATAATAATCTTGTGTTGTGTTCCGGCATTAGTGACCTAAGTTCCTGTACCCTTATGGGACAGCAGCGTGTTCGCGATGCCACTGGCGTTGCAAACACCTATAGGCGACGGTAATTGCTAAATTCTAAGCGGGCTGTCAGCCTGTCTGCTGTCCTACGCAATAAAAAAAAATGTAGAACAAAAACGGTAAAATATTATTAAGAATGAAATATACATATTTAAAGAAATCTTCAGTATGAAGGGATATTAGAGGTCCCTCTCTCGTTTTAGCTAAAATGATGAGTTTTTCCTTTCGGGCTTTGGGATGGTCCAAATATGAATGAATTAATTAGAGCCTGCTTTAAATTTTTGATTCATTTAATTATTGCTAGCGATGCTTTTGGCTTATATACTTAGTGTTAAACCTTATCAGTGTCGCTTTGGAACTTTGGAGGAGAAAGCTGATGTGGTGTACTGGGTATTTCTACTGCGGTTACAAAATTGGCCAGCAAAAATGGCTCGACTAGCTTTTGCAGCATATCTGCAAATAATACGGGTCTGAGATTGGAGAGGCGTAGGAACGAATTCGCTTTGCTTTGGTGATTATTGCTCTGCTCTTGGCTCGAGTATTAATCAATAGATGTGTTTGATGATCAATAGATGCCGGAACTATTTTACGGACCGAGTAATAGGCATCTACTGCATAGGCCCGCTAGCCCTTAGGGCTGGCGACGTAATTGTTTTTATACTACAGACATGGTGCATAATGTATGTATATACCTTGTGATATTATTACAATATTTAATAAAATAAAATCTACAAGTTACTTATGTCGCAGGAAACAGAGTGCAAGATGCTTTTCAGCCCGATAGATTGACGGTGTTCAAACTAGTCATTCGGGATTGATGGGAAAGTCCCGTGGCTTTCCCCATACCGAGATGTGTGGTGCAAACTTGGAGATGCCTGCAAGGAACGGTAATTTTCTGACGATAATGGCTTATAACAAACGTCATGATACTCGTACCTATCAGGTCAACAAATATGTAGCACAGCAAATAGGATTGGCTAATATCTCGCAAATGATATTTCGTGACACAATATGAAACTGCATTCACTTATAAAGCATATGCATCACAATATGCATGTAGGCGGACGTTGGAACCTAAATTGCACGTATACCAATAGAATTCTTGTATATGTATGAAATATTTAATTTTAATTAACTTACAACGTCCCACTGATGTGATCGGGTCGGGAGAAGAACGAGTAGAATAGAAGCGAGTTACTATACAGCTTACCTCGGTATTCAGGTTTTCTTACGCGTTTTTCGTTTATCATAAGTACTTGATATTCATGTTATAACATGAACACGGTGGGAATCGAACTCATCACCTCGAATGTTAAACTAGACTTCATTAGAGCTACTTTTTTTGAATACGCTTAAGCGTACGTTTATTTTGATCGTTGTTGATCTTTTGACGTATTCATAATAAGATCAATCAGATACATTATTGATTATAATTGGACAGTTAAAAATATCTATATACATATTACATTTACCAGTAGTTGTTTATTGTTGTTTTTGTTAACAATTATTTCAGTTTCTTTTTTGATAGTATCGGCAAACCGTAGTCTTGTGATTAGGTAAAACTTGTCTTCCGACAAAGGCCTCCTCTAAAGATCTTCATTCAGTCCTGTTCCTTGCTGTACGAGTCCGTGTTGGTCCAGCTACTTTTCTGAGGTCATCTTTCCTTTTACTATCTATAGGGTCGGTTCGGTTATAATTTATGACCGTTTTTCTATCCTCTCTATAATCACATGTCCTGCCCAATTCAGCTGTTTTTAAGTTGTGTATGCATTTTTGAATTTCGTTTTACTTTTTCTGTTTAAGTATTTCTCGGTCCTTTCTTTTAACTCCAAGTGTACTTCTTTCCATCCCATTTTGATTTTTTTTATTTTGTTTGACAATTGTTCTGTCAATGCCCAGGTTTGGCATCCGTATAGTAAACATGGTAGAATACACATATTATATATACCTTTCATTTATCCTTCATTTATCCTTCATTTTAAAAGCAGAACACATCGGTTTAATTGAAAAAACATACTTATGAACGATTGTGGTGTTGGCCTTAAAAAATAAGGGACGTAAGAACAGGAAGATTGGTAGAAGACAGGAGAGATGAGACAGATATATTTTTATTTATAGTTATGTTACTAAAGTAACAGTATAAAAACCAATTAGGTTTATACAATGCCTTAGCATTGTATAAACCTAATTGGTTGACTTATCAACGCACATTTAGATTCATGAGTAATGTCAAAAACTGTCTAAAAGTTTTCTTCTTCTTCCTGCCCTTAACCCAAACTATGTGGGGTCGGTACAACATGTTCTCTCCTTCCACGCTTCTCTGTTCATGTTCTTCTCTTCTTCTCTGTTCAGCCGTCATCTCAACATTTACATTTTTCGCCATATCATCATTTACGCAATCGATCCATTTTTTCTTTGGTCTACCTCTCCTGTATATTTACATTTTTTGTAAATCTATACAAATAAATAAAATTCGAGTGTCTTAAAATAACCGCTTTTTACTAAGTGCTTTTAGATGTATATACACGGTACATATACCAAAACAACATTTTTTATAATTTTTGTCTGTCTGTTTGTTCCGGTTAATCTCTGAAATGGCTGGACCGATTTTGATGGGACTTTCACTGGCAGATAGCTGATGTAACAAGGAGTAACTTAGGCTACTTTTATTTTAGAAAAAAGAAATAGTTTTAGTTAAAAATAATTAGTTTCGGATTTTTTTAATGTCCAATTTAAGGTGACCTCGGATTTGTATCATCAGTCATATGAAATGGGGTTTAGCTTATGCTCGACTTTGTAGGTTTTATTTCCAATTTAAGTTGACCTAAGATTTATATCATCAATCATAAGAAATAGGGTTTAGCTTAGGCTGGACTTTGTAGGTTCGAACACACGTATTCCGGAGGCGCATGGCGTGACACTTGCATTCGATAACACTCACTGTTTGTATATTTCATTTATTTATATTTTAGGTTTTACAGGATTTGTAATCCAGAATAAGCCATAACATATATCAAAAAAAGCTGCCCAAAGTCACTATTCCACGCAAACGGAGTCACGGGCACAGCTAGTAAATACAGTATAATACATAAACACCCAGACGCGGGACGGAAATCGAACCCTCCGCATGAGTGCCGAAGTGCGTTAGCTGCTACGTTACGCTAAATAATATGTGATTGAGCTAAATTCTTAGCTTCTCTAATAGTTATTTCTTTATATATTTTTTTCAATGGAATTTTAGGAAGCAAATGCATACACAAAGAAAAAAATACGATAGACGCTTACAAAGAAAAACAAAGAAAATACCATAAAAATAATATAAATAATGATAAACAAGTTTGATAGCTTGAAACCAACCCATTTATCAGTTGGTGCCAAACAAAGAAGCTGTAATCGAGTGTATGTTACGTCTCTCGTAACCACTATTAATAACAATTTATTATATTGTTCACATCGATAAGTTTGTAAGGCCCGCTTTCACCGCATCACTAGTTAGTGTTGTACGTACTCGTACTTTCAATTAGTTATTTTTGATTTGGCAGGAATTTGGAAGGTTTATTTGACTGGTTTATTTAATTAAACCCTTATACAGGGCTCAGGTCTCCCCCTAAAGGGGACGAACCCTGTATCAATCACGTTTGTTCTTAGCTGATTATACATACATATATCCGGGAAATTCAATACCTACCTCTCGTTTGTTTAATCGTCAGTTGCAATATATTAAATAAACAACATATTAATTATGGTTACGGCTTTAATTCCGAGAATTAACTCTAGCTGATAGAAAGTAAAAGATATAGGCTGATCAGGGTACTATATTTAGATTTCCAAATTAAAAACAATTAAAATTTCCTCTTGTTTGTACAATTTTAGCCCATATATCATAAATTAAATAGTAACCACCCGAAATATTTCATATTGATATTTTAGCAATACACCTTTTAGTAGTAAAATTTATTTTGCGAAAATATACATAGAAGAAATTTACAAAAAAATCTAAATAAACAAAAATAAAAAGATGAATGGTGTTTTCGTTTCTTGGTATTTTAGTTTTGTTTATAGGGTGGTATTTGTTTAAATATTGACAAATGTGACCAGGAAAATAAATTGATTTGCGTCATCGACTACAAGCCTAACAAATCTACAGCATGTAACGAGTTGGCCACGAACACGCGTTGCTAACTGTGGACTGATATTTCCGTCTTATGGCTTACATTATATTCAGGAGTAATTTATTACCTTCCTAGTTTGGGCATAACGCGAAAGTTGGACTCTACTCTAACGACATCCGTAAAGTCGTATTAACAAGGTACATGTGTAACGGTAACGTAACGGTTATACGTATGTTTGAATGTTAAAATAGGAATAAATTTTAGGGATGATCTCTTAGTTTTCTCTCCCGTACGAGTCATGTTCACAAGCTAAATTTTTAAATAATATTTATCAGTATCTTGAGTACCTTGACACGATGATATTGTAAAATGATTAATAGTTTTAAGCTGTGACGAAAAAACAACAAATAATAAATTCGAAAGCAATATGTTAAGTAGGTTTTTTAGTTACCTAAATCACAAATGCATTTCCAAAAAATTTATGGGACTATTTGCATGTAATAATTTTTTACTTATTGCATGTCAATATCAATATTGAGTTCAATCATTTTATTAAATATTAATTGGCGATGTTTGGCGAGCGAAATTAGAGCGACATGAATCGGCTTAAGGTATGTGACGGTTAAGCAACATGTGCTAGATAACGGAGAGATGTTGACACAAAATTTAGTTTCTAAAAAATGGACGAAAGATGCTGTGCAGCTCTAGTAAAGATACCAACAGTTGGTTCTATCAAAGGCGGATTTTAGCAATAAAATATCTGTTTAGCTGGGGACCAAACCTAATTCTCTTACTGTTTAATTAATATAGTTATATCACTAGATTTCGATAACAATTATGAATATTTTTTTAATTATTGAATATATAAATATTTAATTATTAAATATAAATTATTAAGAAATTGTTCAATATTCTAATTTTAAGCTTTTCTGTGGTTCGTTTCATCCTGATTTCATATAAAGTTTTCTTTCTGGAGCTCGGAATCTGCCGTTTAGTTGTTACATCGCTAAACTATTCCTAGTTGCTCACCTGCTTTATTGCCCTTCTTTACGTTTTTACCGAAGCGACAGCTGGTCTGTCCAAACAGAAGTCTCCTGTGTTTTTACTGCCTTTTTTATTCTTTAAGTGGAAAAACTTCACGCTCACCCCACTGCTTGGGTACTCGATGGTTTAATGTGGGACTCTTGTACAGTGCGCTCGTGCGCATATCCGCTAAAACTGCTACAGTGTTCCACTACTTCCGAAACCCGGGGAGGAAGGATGTGCTTTAACGTGCACCTTCCGTCCAGGTGGGTTAACTTTGTCATGGTGACGTAAGCCGGTCTCTCCACTGTCTTTGTTACCTGGAACTAGTAAAAGCCATGTTATGAACCGCCAAATACGAATCCCTAAGAAAGGAATAATTTAAGTAGTCTCGTCAGAAATAGATGAATTTAAAGGTTTGATTAATGAAATATAATTTATAATATATTTATAAATATGTAATTAATGAAATATGTAGTTTGTTCTAGTCTGGATGCGAATATCCATCGAGTGTAAGTTTGTGATAAAGCTCTGCTTTACAAATTTTCACCCAGTGCAGGGGACTTTGAAGAAGACATATTTATATAGGCATACGATTTACTTGTTGAAGTTTATGTATAAGAAAGTTTATTAGATAATAATTATAGTAAATAATATTTAACAGTGACTGAATGGTGAACTGTTATTAAATTGTTCCCACTAGTGAGAACACGATGTTACGTACCGACCGATTGTGTGATACAATACGTCTCTCATCAGCGAAGTTTTTTTTTATAAAATACCTTATCATAACAGTTATATGAAGACACAACTACGACTCGATTTCCGTTACCTTTAGCGAGAAATCAAAGTTTCCGGCTTGAAGAAGTCTTTTGTTCTTCTCTACATTTACTACTACTACTTACTAAGTTATAGAGTCGAGGGCCACGAGTTCTATAGCACATGTTTTATCTAGATTAGGCTCCTATCGTTCCACTCTATCTAATAAATAATTACATATATTCTTTCACTATTGTAATATTATTTGTGGGAAGAAATAAACGAATTATTATTACAGCCACCTTTTCCGGTTGTATCAACGATTTGGAGTTAGTGGTATGCTTTTATTTGACGACCGCACATCGGAAGGCCTACGTAGCTTACGGATTTAATTCTCTTCCCGAGTCTAGATGTTTATATGTAATATTTATTTACAAAAAAAGTATTATAAATAAGTATAAATAGTATATTAGTTGTCTAGTCCATAACACAAGCGCTATGCTGTATCTTCTTCTTCGTCGTGACCTCACGGCTAAGAGTCGTGACCACCATATGCTGCATCTCGGGTCAGGTCTCTCCATGCTTCTCAGCTTTGGGCCAAATGAATAGCTATCTGAGTATTGTTGTTTAGGAACTCCAGTATTGCGTCAGTCCACCGGGTGGGTATTCTTCCTCTACTCCTTTTCCCTTCAACTTGACCCACTAGTATAAGCTTCTCAAGATTGTTAGGCTCCCGACGGGCTAAGTGACCGAAGAACGAGAGAGATCTCCCTCCGGATATTGTGGAAAGGCGTGTCTCCAAATTAAGCTCTTGCAGAATCGGTTCGTTAGTGCGGCGCGCTATCCATGGAATACCAAGCATTTTGCTCCAGCATCACATCTCGAACGCATCAATTCTGGATCTCGACCGAGCCATGTTTCAGATGCATAAAGAAATGCTATGCTGCATACTTGGGACGAATTAAACAGTCAATGTATATGTTGTACATGTATTCATTAGTAATATTATGTCGTCGTATTTTCTTTTCTCTTTTTTTCTTTTATTATTACTGTAGGACAGCAGATAGGCTGACGGCCCTTGTGACGCCGGGCAATCGCTAACACGCTTTCCGCATAGTGGTAGTGGAACCTGGTCACTTATACTAGAACACAACACAGGATTATTATGGCGGCAAACTTATAAATCAGGTGTGTTTGCTATCCAGACGGGCTTGGAGTCATACCATCTAGGTTGGCTTATTTAGTTGCCTTTTACGATAGGCTGATCCTGATCACAGAGCTCAGTAATCTTTCTCCACCTCTACACGGATAAGATTACATTAAAATTGTATATTCATAAGAAGCAGAAGAAGAAGAAGACATTTATCCGTGCAGGGGCGGAGAATATCTACTAATCTCTGTGGCCGGGGTCGGCCTGTCCTTATGGGACAGCAGCGTGTTCGCGATGCCACTAGCATAACAAACACCTATAGGCGACGGTAACTGCTAAATTTTAAGCGGGCTGTCAGCCTGTTTCCTTTCCTACAGCAATAAAAAAAAGAAGCAATCTGAAGATGAAAGTTGTGCAATACTCCTAAGATAAGTTATAACATTCTCAAATTTAATACACATTTCTAATTCTAAGTAAATGCAGCCTATTGCTGTAGTAGGGAGAAACAAGTATAAGGATTAATTTCACGGAGCCAAACAATGGCGCCGGAACATCTGAAGCATCGTAAATATGGACTAGAAACTTTGACACGGGTTCAGTCGCCACTGCGGCGGCTTGCGCAATTTCGCTTGTATCGCCGCTGGCCAGGTATGAGTCACTTACGGCAGCCTACTTTGACCTATGAGATTTGCACCAATCACTATGCGTAAAAAATTCATGTTCTATAATGCAAAAGGTCGGCTGGAAGATATGTTTTTGGTAATAAGACAGCCCACTGTACCGTCATATTGTTCTATATTGATATTGTTTATATGTTTTAGTTTGTTTTTAATGATCAATAAAGATTTATATAGTTGCTGTGGAACCGCAGACCGGCTGAGGGCCCACCTAATAGATAGCAGTTGCCGTCGCCTAATGTTTGCGGCGCTAGGGGCACAGCGAACACGCTGCCGAAACACAAGACAAGGTTATTATGTCGGAATACTTATAGACTCAGGGTGGTTGCCATCCAGATGGGCTTGCGGCCCTACCAGCTGGGGTTCTTTATCGTTCTCTTTGTCCTTTCTTTCGAAGGCATCAAAATGATGATAATTATAGTTCGCTCTTTCAGGCCTTATTCCCCCCTTTATATAGAGTCGGCATAACATGTTCTCTTCTTCTACTATCCGCTGTTAACCGTCATTCAACATTCCCTCCATTTCCCCAAATCCGTTTTCATACAATTTATCCATCTCTTCCTTAGTCTACCTCTGATTCAGTCCCTACCTACTCTCATTTTTAGCATGTTTCTTGTTACATGACATTTTACCCTTCATGTTATACAGCTCTAAGGTCTAGTGTTTAATTTAGTTGGAAGGTACAAGTCATCTATTTTCCTATAACACTGTATTTAAGTAATATTCAGAAATGAAAAAGATATATCCATAACTTCAGCGGCTTTTAGGGAGCATTCAAGTATTACGTAACGCAATTTATGAAGATTAAAACGTAACGCGCCGTAACGTTTTTCTGTGCCCCCCTCCCCCCTAGTAAAACGTTACGTAACCACTAAGTGACCATTTTTACCAAAAGTCACAATTATGTGGCGTAAAGTACTGGAAAGTTAATATTATTTATTAACATTTGAAATATTTTGTTTTTAAAAGCAAGAGATTTCTAATGTTATTTTCTTGTTACGTAACGCGTAGTACCTAAAACGCCTCCCGCCCCTATAACGTATCGTTACGTTTTACAACCCCAATAAATTTGTTACGTAATACTTGAACGCCCCCAATACGCAGTCTTTCTATCCAGTGTAGTAGTAGTGTAGTATTTTCAATCGCAATTGTAATAATATGTGGGTGTCTTACGGATAAATATAATAAGGAGTAGGGGGTAGTATAGAAAAATATGGAATAACGATCAGTAATAAATAGTTTGGCAAACGAACCTCGTTGTATTTATTACAGCAATATTATCCAGTACTTGTCATTAAACATAGTTGTTAATTTGTAACGCACTCTATATAAACACTACGACGTTTTGTTGTTCGGTTTATTACACTTAACAGAAAATAGTAAAATAAATTGTAAAATTGCCACAACTGTGTGATACTTTAGACGACAATACAGAAATGAATAACTTTCTGTATTAAATATCTAAAGAGGATTCGTTTGGTCGTGATTTGTTATCGTCATCATTGTTTTAAAAGTATGTTATAAATCTAATAGAGATTCGAGGTTTCTTTAAAATAATTTAATATTTCAGTTTTCGATTTTTACTCACATGAATGTTGTGTTGCTTCAAAAGAAAATTATCATCAAAGTCTCCTTCATTCAAAAAGGAAATAAACCAGCTGAGATTGATTTGGCCTAAAGTTTTAGAGCTTGTTGGTTGTTATTAAGCTTATATATCCTTAGTCTATTGATGTAAATGCGATTCAACCCTTACAATCATTTTTCAAGAGTCGTTGCCACTACCTCACCAAAAGACCAAATTCAACGAATTACTTACTGGTGGTGCTTTTATATATGTCTTTACCTATGAAATTGCCGTTTTGTATGAAAAAATTTAAACGAATTTTTTTCATGTATTTTTTATTTGTATTAATCGAAGTACTCACCCATGCAATCAATACATCTTTGCCAACGCAGTGGCAGTTTATTGATGCCCTTCCTAAATAAATCAGCTGGACGGGAGGCAACAAATTCTTTAAAGGCATTTTGTACTGCCTCTCGGGTATTGAATTTTTTTCCCGCCAAGAAGTTATGCAAATTCTGGAAAAGTAGTAGTCTGTAGGCGCAAAGTCTGGTGAGTAGGACGGAGACGGAACTTCCAACACCTGTTCTTGCAACTCTGAGACCGTCTGCTGTGCAGTATGAGGTCGCGCGTTGTCGTGCAGGAGCAGCGGAGACGAGCGATTGACCAATGCTGGTTGGAAATGTGCCAGCTTCTCCATCATTATGTTCAGTTCTTTACAGTACACATTTGCAGTAATGCTCACCCTGTTTGGTAAGAAGCTGTGATGAATCACACCGGCGCTTGACCACCAAACAGTGACTATGACGTTTCTAGGGGTAAGTTTTCGTTTAGGGCATTGTTTAGGTGCTGAACCAGAATCCAACCAACTTGCTAAGCACTTGCGGTTATCAAACAAAATCCATTTTTCATCACAGGTAACAATGCGGTTCAAAATTCCTTCATTTGTGTGTCTGTTGAGCAGTGCAAGGCACGTCTCGACGCGTACTTCGTGCTGGCGATCATTGAGTTCATGGGGCACCCATTTGTTAAACTTTTTTACCTTGCCAATTTGACGCAAATGGATCAATATTGTTTTGACGCTAACGTCGAAAGCTGCTGCTAATTCAGCCGTAGATTGTATATCATTAGCTTCCACAATCGCTTTTAATTCTTCATTGTTGACCAAAGTTTTTGGACAACCGCGAGGTTCATTTTTCAGGTCAAAATTCCCAGAACGGAAGCGAGCAAACCAATAACAGGTGGTGCGTTGGTTTGTAGTATTAGCTCCGTAAACGTCGTTGATGTTGCGTGCTGTGTGCCGCGTTGCTGCCACGACGGTACACATATTCCATAATTATTCGAATTTTTAACGTATCCATGATGACGAAAAAGATTGAAATGCGATGAAAATATAACACTAATCAATAAACAAATAACTACTTTTGGAAAAAGAATTCCGTGTTTTTAAAATAAAATTAATTTGAAATTAGAATTCTTAGCTAAACAAAAATTATTTTGATTTGAACGGCAATTTCATAGGTATAAGACCTATTATAAAGAAAAATGTATATTATTTTTTATTTCCGTCAATTATTTTTGTAAATTGAGAAACAATAAAACCGTATCTATTATGTTATACTAAATAAATTATTGTGTGTAATATCTAAGTATTCGTTTCTTTCCGATATTTAAAATTACAATCGAATATATTATTTAATCCTTTTTCGATTTTTAGTACATTATTTTAGTTTGCATCGAAAAAGTATTGGTCACATGGAGTAAAAACGTCAATTTAAAATTGAGTCATCCATTCTGTTTACGGCTGACGCAGTAAAACAATAATTACCACTACTGCGGGTTTCGTTTGATTGATATGAACACATCTACAGATCAATTTGTTTTAGGAAATTTCGAAATGAATAATTACCCAATTATAACAGCAATTTGTTATATTCAGTTGTTTATATTAATTTAGTTTTTAGTTTTGTGTTGGTTTAGTTGTGTTCATGAATAAAACGCTACACTGTGAGTCGCATTTGAAGTAGCTTTTTGATGCTTACTTTATTTTTGTATCGACATTCTTAGCACCGCAAGCAATAAATTTATAGTATTATGAAGTAAGGGCTCGAGGTTTCCCTTGTATGAAGAGGCAGTTCTCCAGTTGTAATTATATGAGTATAATAAATATTTCATGTAAAATATATTTTAAAAGAATATAATATTAGTATTTTTGAAATATTTATACTATTTCATTGCATCACATATTCCGCTCCATTGTTGGAGCATCATCATGGCTCGTAAGAGAGGTAGAATAAAAGAAACTGAAAAAGGGAGAATAAGAGGAATAAGAACTAAATAGGCTAGCGTAGTGTCGGCAGTCGGTAAGCCGGGGCTCGCGAGCCGCATGCGTCTCTTTTTTTTTGCTGTAGGACAGCAGACAGGCGTATGGCTTATGGCGGCATACTTAAGACCAAAGGTGGTTGCCATCACGTAGCTAGGGTGGGTTATTTTGTCACTTTTTACGACAGGCCGAACCGCCCGCCGAGGTCAGTTTTCTTTCTCCGCCCCTGCACGGATAATTAATTACCTATAGTCTCTTTGACTCCTCGGCTCTACCACGAATTGTTTAGTCTAGACACGAAATATTTATTATTATCTATAAATATTTCCGCAATAATGTGTAGCAAATGTCAGAAAAATTATTCTTTGAATCAATCTCAATTGTGTACATATTATGTATATTTGGCGCTTTTGATTTTGAAAGGCAAACTTGCCGATCACTGGGCTAGCGATTCTCCTATTCAACACAGTCCCTCTGCTAACGGTCAAACAGCCCCACTGTGTTAGTTTACAAATGGAATGTTGAAGAATATTTTATTAATATTAATGTCCCATACAATATGGATACAAAAATTAATCGTTCAGTTCATTAATTTAATCGAATCAATGTCAAGTATACTCGTAATGCAGGATTGGCGCCGCGGGCGTCGGCGAATAGGCGCTTGGGCAACATCGGTATTGTGCAGGCATTGATCCCGCCTATCATTTAACTATGACGAATCGTAACCGACGCGTGCTCGAAGGACCACACGCGCGAAAGTTTTCGTTAACAAATTAACTTTGGCTAAAATTTAGACAAGACTACGTAGGTTTGACTTCTGTTGATTTCAAATGTTAACATGTAAAGTAAAATGAGTGAATTTAACATATCATAACTAAATCACTGTGTGTAACATATCATATCTATACAAATAATTAAAATTGGAGAGTCTGTTTGTAATATTAAAATAACCACTCTTTACTAAGTGTATTTGGACGTATACACGGTACATATACCAAAACAACATTTTTTACAATTTTTGTCTATCTGTCTGTCTGTTTGTTCCGGCTAATCTCTGAAATGGTTGCACCGATTTTGTCGTGACGTTCACTGGCGGATAGCTTTTTTTTGATCTCGGGGAAAAACCTCTTGACGGGTTCCCCCGGCCCGGGGGGACCGAGGGATATGTGGGACTCCGGGAAAAATGTTCGACCATCCGACTACCCACTAAAAAACCCCGCTGTTCTCCTATCGCCTACGCCCGGGCCTACGGATATATGGCCTGCCGATCTCGTGGCCCAGGCCGACTGGCAGATAGCTGATGTATCAAGGAGTAACTTAGGCTATTTTTATTTTAGAAAAAAAAAATAGTTTTTGTTAAAAATGATAAGTTTCGGAAATTTTATATTCCAATTTAAGTTAACCTCAGATTTATATCATCAATCATATGAAATAGGGTTTAACTTAGGCTGGACAGTGTAGATTAAATTTCCAATTTAAATTAACCTGAACTTTGTAGGCTAAATTAGGCTGAACTTTGTAGGTTCGAACGTACGTATTCCGGAGGCGCATGGCGTAACAGTTGCATTCGATAATACTGACTGTTTGCATATTTCATTTATATTTTAGGATTTATAGGGTTTGTAATCCAAATTAAACCACGAGATATATCCAAAAAATTCTGCCCAAAGTCACTATTCCACGCGGACGGAGTCGCGGGCACAACTAGTATGAAATATAATTAATTTAAAGATCGAATACCAATAGCTGTTGTAGGTTACTCTTGAGGTTTTGCTTGAGTAGGCCAATTTTGCTTAAGAATAAAGTCTTCAAAAGGTCTTCGTATCATCTGAACTTCAATGCTTCTTAGAAGAAGCATTTAGCGTAATGAAGCATAACGTAGACGTTAGTCTCAGGCAAGAGATATCGTGACGACCGAAAAAGCAGTCAATAATTTTAAGTTAATTACTATAATGAAGGATTAAAAGCTCAATTTTAGACCACACATAGGCGAACAAAGCTTACACATATATTCTTTTCTTTACTTCTTTGTATAATTCAATGGCATCGAAATTAAAACATTTCTTAGCTATCCAAATTCACTAAGAATTAGAGTTAATAATGCGTTCTGTTTTTATTCTCCCAGAAGATGACGAGGAATGCGGCGCCCTTTCTGAAGGTTCCGAGACTTCTGAATGTGGTCGCGCCGATACTGATGACGAGGGCATCGAGAGAGATTCAGAACCAGCCCCCAGGAGACGAAGGAGGAGGCGGCGGTTTATGCTCAAAGATGTTATTGAGGTAGGTCTATATTTTTAGTTTTAATGAACAAAGTTGATCCTGTAATGTCTTCCAGCCATGTATCTGGGTGATAGCTAGGGTTCAATTGGTTATTGCATGTTAGTCAGGCTCGTGGAAGCAGAAGGACGGTGAAAATCACATAACCTTGTCAGCCAGCTTCCCCTTAGTAGATGTAAATCGGATTTTCCAGAGATGAAAAAAGGTGTAGTTTTATATAGATTTTTGCTGTACAAATTATGATATCATAAATTACACTGTTTATAATTTATATAATAAAGAATCTTGAGACGGACAAAGTTAAATTGAAATCCTTTTCTCGTGATGAGCCCAATATGTCATACAAACAACTAAACTACAATAAATAGTGCAATGTTATCTATTTTAGAATCTTCAAACAATTTTTTCTCGCTGTGCAAAAAGAGATATACTGATGGCCTTTTTTTATTGCTGTAGGACAGCAGACAGGCTGACGGCCCGCTTAGAATTTAGCAGTTACCGTCGCCTATGGGTGTTTGCAGCGCCAGTGGCATCGCGAACACGCAGCTTCCGCATATAGGTATAGGATCTTGGATCACTAATGCAGGAAAACAACACAAGGTTATTATGGCGGCATACTTAAGACCAAAGGTGGTCGCCATCCAGACGGGCTTGGGGCCCTACCACGTAGCTAGAGTGGGTTGTTTTGTCGCCTTTTACAACAGGCTGTATTCTTTCTCCGCCTGTGCACGGATAAAATGCCCTCTTAATAGTAAGCAGTAACCGTCGCCTATAGATGTTAGCGACGCCAGGGGTATCGCTAACACGCCGCCGTCACGTCACTCAGGCTGTAAAATAATACAAGGTTATTATAGAGGCTTATTTATAGACCGGAGGTAGAGGTGTTAGCCATCTAGATTGGCTTGAAGCCCTACCTCTTAGATAAGGGTGATTTAGTCGCTTTTTACGACAGGCCAACCCCAGGCGCAGGGTACAGAAAATAAGAATAAGTAAAAATATAGTAGCTAAATAAATATTACATTATGTAGATACAAATAAATTAATATTTGATGCTTGTAGCGACGTGTTTGGCGACAAGACATTCGCATTTTAGTATTCACTCAATATAATTCCTGGATGCCGATTGTGGGAAACAAATAGTGTTTGAAGTGCTCGGTATAAGAACAATATATTTAATTATCTATTGACCTCTTTTACGCCATACCTTATCATATGAATATATTTTAATTTTCTGTATAAAACCTTTATCAAAATCTATCAATAAATTATAAAAAAAAACACTTTAGTATAACTTTATCCGTGCAGGGGCGGAGAAAGAATACTAACCTCTGTGGCCGGGGTCGGCCTGTCGTAAAAGGCGACAAAACAACCCACCCTAGCTACGTGGTAGGGCCTCAAGCCCGTCTGGATGGCGACCACCTTTGGTCTTAAGTATGCCGCCATAATAACCTTGTGTTGTGTTAAGGCATTAGTGACCCAAGTTCCTGTACCCTTATGGGACAGCAGCGTGTTCGCGATGCCACTGGCGTTGCATACACCTATAGGCGACGGTAACTGCTAAATCCTAAGCGGGCCGTCAGCCTGTCTGCTGTTCTATAGCAATAAAAAAAAAAAAACTTATACTTATTTGTCTAAACAAACGACAAAATATTTCCTATATCAGTCCTTAATAGTCTTAGTTAATAGTTAGTCTTAAGTGGGTTTAACATTTAATAGAGTTTACTTCATTAATTTTTTACCTCTTTAGCTTAAAACCGGGATAAGTTGTAGGAAGTACAAATTTTGCCTCCAATTTTTCTCAGACGCCATCTTTAAAATACAAATATATTCATCCTCCTTTCATAAAACTCTTATGTCGACTTTTCCAAGCCGTTTAAACTATTATATAATGTATTAAAGAAACCTAGTAAACATACATGTCTGACTCTCATTCTCCATTTTTTTATTGCTTAGGACTAACAGACAGGCTGATATAGTAGCTTAATAGTTAGCAGTTACCGTCGCCTATGGGTGTTTGCACCTAGCGTCGCGAACACGCTGCTGTTTCATATGGATGGGCACTGAAGCTAAGGTCACTAATATTTAGGTAATAATAATTTTTTAACGCTCAATGACATCTATTAGCTGCAGTATCATCCATGCCTTGTACTATTGCTTGAATTACTTGATATTGTTTTTGGGTTTCAATATAGTAAAACCAGCGCTGTGTCGGAACAATTTCGATGCAGCAAAATGTTGGCATATTCGTTTGTCAGGATTGCGGCATTGATTTTATATTAAGGTTTTTATGTAGTGATTTGATTAGTGTCGTTTTTTTTGGCAAATAAATGTTTTTTTCTTTTTAATACCGGAACCCAACACAGGGTTATTATGGCGGCATACTTATTTATAACCAAGGGTGGTTGCCATCCAGACGGGCTTGGGGCCCCACCACGTATATGTCATATATGTACAGTTGGATAAAATACCATTGAGTTTTAATGATAATAATTATTATCCGAATTATTTAGAAATAGAAGCAAATATACCTAAATTTAATTCATATAATTTTATATTTAACGTGACATCTTATGCCATATCATACATATACATTTATTAAAAAATGCCAGCCGTGTCCCATAAAGATGTAGAATAGAAAAGAAGAAAACATTTCTACAGAAATTTCCTTCACTTTTATTAGAGGGTAGTCTAAAAAGGTGTAAAGGGGTGAAATGGGTCGCGCTTATGAATGCATTTTAGTGAGTGCACGGCTTAGCTTGAGATATTTCTAAGAAAAGTATGGACCGAAAACTATGGACCTTCGTAGATTAAGGATCAAAGTCACTACTTTATTTTTGGATACGTATCCTTCAATGGTTTTGTAATTAATATGTAACAGGTTTTCATTGCTACGAGTATCTAAATTTCAAATACGTTTACATAATTATTTATGTGAGAAATTTGTTACTTTGTGTTATTTGTTATTTGACATGGTGTGTGTGTGTTAAAGGGGTGTTACCCCTATGGGAGAGCAGCGTGTTTGCAGTGCTCGTAACGCGTCTACTAAATACTAGTCTACTAGCGTCGCCTCAGAAATAAAAAATAAATAAAACTTCGTAAAAGTTTAAGCTCGAAAATTTTGAGTGTGTGAAAACAATGAGATGAATTATTTATCAGTATTTGATAATAATTTAATAGAAACTATGAGGTATATTACCGTAATTCACTTTCTATTTTCTTTAGGTTTTTAATCAAATAGCAATGTCTTAGTAGGTAAGGAAGTAATTAATTAATCGTGTATTTTCTTGTCTAAATGCTGTTATGAATTTACTTTTACAGCTTCCGTTTATAATAAACAGTTTTCGAATTAAACGAGATGTGCTTGTATTAAATATTCTTTATCACTAAACAAATATGGTTTCAATTTCAGTGACATTCACAATCATTCGCTAGACACTTTCTGTTTACGCTTTAAATATAATTCTCCAACTCTGGAATTTCGTTAACTAATAATATTACCTGCATCTGTGGCTTAACAGCTAATCCACGTCAAACCTCTGCGAAGTTTCATTCCCATTTGAACTGTCGTCTAACCCCAGTGTTAAAGTCGTCAAAGCCTTATTGTGAAGAGGTTCCATCTACGTATTTTGATATGTTGTTACCAGGCAAAACATAAGAAATGACATTCATTTATTTAGAATAAGCGTTGCCATCTAACGCGGTAATGCAGCCAGTGTTTTGCGAACCATCCGACCTAATCGATATAATATATCGATTTATATTTTCTTTTGTTAGTATAGTGTATTTTTAGTATGTTAAACGTTATGTTTGAATAGAGATAAGATAATCTCTTTATAATATTAAAGGAATTTCAGAAATTGCATTTAAGATATTTAAAGGTGCTTTTTATAAACTCACAATTATATGGATCTTTCTATATCATCTTTATACATTATATATATGATTATTGATAGAAAAACCGGATGACCATCAATCTCGCTTAAATCCGTCTACTGAGGCGACCCTGTCACGTATAGCCTGATTTCAAACGATCATCAAATATTACGCCACGTTTCCATAAGCGATGCATCCGACTTGACTCCGCGTATGAGTGACGTTGCATCACATGCATTAGACGATGTGGGCGTACGATGACAACTGCTTTCTCTGAGAATATCCATTAGGGTATAAACATATTTTTCAACTTTAATTCGCTTTAAAACACATTAGTGTCAATTACATTATAAATTTGTTTTAGTGTTTGTTATATGCAATATTTGACTTTGTTGCTGTTTTAGGTTAATATGTATTGAAGAGATTGACCCAACGAGATTTCAAGTGTTTGTAATCCAATACACCTTGTAGCTAAGGTCTCAAATCCGAATCATAGCTATAGGGTTATAGAATTAGAGGTGCTAATTCTTAACGTGTTGCATCTATGCATGCGTCAAAACTTGACGCTGGAGATCTGAATTATCCCTGAAATTTGGACTGTTTCCATCTATTCTCCTTATTTACACGGTTCAATAGACTAAGCTCCTCGTTTCCACAATTAGCTGTATGAATTTTATCTCCGCAATAACAACACATTTTTCTCCCTGCAGGGGCGGAGTAAGAATACTAGCCCCTACAGCCAGAGTCAGCCTGTCGTAAAAGGCGACTAAAAAACCCTAACAACGTGGTAGCAAGCCCGTCTCGATGGCAACCATCCTTGGTCTATAAGCATGCCGCGATAATGACCTTGTATTGTGTTTCGGCATTACTGACCCAGGTTCCTGTAAGTCTACGGGACAGTAGCGTGTTCGCGGTGCCCCTAGCATAGCAAATGTTCATAGTTGGTGGTAACTGTTTACTATTAAGTGGGCTACCAGCCTGTCTGCTGTTTCTCAGCAATAAAAAACATACGTCCTCACTTGTGTTTTGGTCAGTTATTGACATAATAGCCGTACGACTCGTGAGACCAGCTGAGTGTAGTCAGTCCTTAACGCAATCGTATCGACGTTACAGGCGCAGCAATTTTTATGTTCATTTGATGGACTCGTTAAGTGAATAGATATCTTAAAATTCTTAAATGATTATAATTTTACTACGACATAATAATGCAATCGTGCTTTCTATGTATTTAACGATGTGCTTAGTCGATAGTTTATTATGAAAAACATGGCCGATAATTGAGCGTAAGTGCTATGGTTAAAATAAGATAATGTATGACGAAATAGTTAAGTGCTTGCTTATTACTCAATAAATGTTTTAAAAGAAATATTTACATGTAAATGTAATATTAATTATACGTGTATCTTGTTTCTTTTGATTTTAGATAATTATTTTTACGAAAGACTAAATTTCAGGTTTCGTTTTTTTGTTTAAGTATTTCCAATACTTTTGTGGAAGCTTTTTATTATTGTGTTTCAGTTATCTCTGCCTAGTTATTACAGATATTGATATATCAAAAAAAAAACTTATTTCTGGGAGATAATAACACGACACTTATCGTTTTTTTAAATGCGGGTTATTGCATTATATTACATGAAACATAATACGAAGAATCCTTTTCCAATGTTCAGTCAAACTTCCATTCGAGGGCTCTTAGGTGTAAAGGTTTTCAGAGGTTGAATATTCTTAAAACATAGTTCAGTTCACTGTTATCTGCATTGGCAATGATGTTTATCTTTGCTATATACAAAAAATATCTAGCATGTAAACTGTGATGACGAGTTTTGTAGTGTAACAGCTTTTTACATAATGGTCACATGTTCGATTCCCGTCCTAAATGTGGTTTTTTATGTATTACATAATTTACATTAATTAACAATAGAAAAATATGTATCTCTTTGATTTAATTGAATCTTATTACGTTGTTACGACTATCGGTTTTTATATTTTATATTCCCTTCTCTTTGATGTCGTTACAACACAGGTTTTGATTGTATTTATGTTAAACTTGAATCTAACATTAGGTTCTGCGCTCTGATGTTTACGAGATAGCGCTGTGTCTCAGTATAGTTATTTATTAAAATATATAAACAAAAGAGAATTAAATCTTAACGGGAAAATAAATAGTTCAACATAATCAGATCCGATGCGATGAAACATCTACATTGTATACTCCTTGTTTGTGGGTCCTATTATTTTACCGGGAGCTAAACATAAAGCAAACCGGCCTTAGTTTTAATTAGACTACATATTTACCCCGGAGGCGACTGCGATTGTTATCGTACTTTATATCTATGGAGATACTTATTAAAATTGTGTAAGAATGACATCTATAAGTAGGTATGTTTATTTTTTATTACTGAAGGACAGCAGATAGGCTAACCGCCCGCTTAGAATTAAGCAGTTACCGTCGACTATGGGTGTGTGCAAGGGTACAGGAACTTGGGTTACTAATGCCGGAACATAACACAAGGTTATTATGTCGGCATACTTTAGACCAAAGGTGGTCGCCATCCAGACGGGCTTGAGTCCCTACCACTTAGCTAGGGTGGATCGTTTTGTTGCCTTTTACGACAGGCCGACCCCGGCCGCAGAGTTTAGTATTCCTTCTTCGCCATGTGTCAACTTCGTCGCCAAAAACTGTGTGTTATAAGATATCATATATTCAGAATAAAGGGTCAATAGTTTAAAGGTTGATTAATATTATAAGCATTTCATTCGAAGCTGTCCCAAGTGAAGACTAAGGTCAGCTATAGAGGTAAATTTTGAGCACCTTCTGCATCATTTTCAAGCGTTATGGGAGCCTTATATATAGCCTTACGTTCTTTCAAGGCGAATTGGTGGGTTACAGACACTAGTATTCTTGGTACCTTGGTTTCATTACGATATTTCCCTTCACCACCAGTAGGAGGTCATTGCACATAAGGCGATAAAAACTGCTTAAGCAGTGCATGATATCGTGGATTCGAATCTATGGCTTCTAGGTAGGTCTCAGAGGGTGATACCACTTGGCTGCTACCTAATTTGCGCAAGGAGTCACAAGAAATTACCGTGGCCTGACCTAATAGCCCAGAAAGTATATTCATTCTTTTGATAGGAGATGAACAGGATCAGCTCGGGCGGAAGGCATACGTGAAAAAATATCCCTCTACCTACGTGTCGGGCAGTAGAGGAATATTAAGGTGGTGAAGTGAAAGATGGCGCTGTAGCAATTGTCACTATATTAATTTTATTTCTGATATTTTTTTTGATTATTTATCCATACGAGTAGTAGCCAGTATTTTTATTTATACAAATAAATAAAATTGGAGGGTCTGTTTGTAATATTAAAATAACCGCTTTTTACTAAGTGTATTTGAATGTATACACCATTAAACACAGTATATTGTAAAAAATGTTGTTTTGGTACATATACCAAAACAACATTTTTTACAATTTTTATCTGTCTGTCTGTTTGTTCCGGCTAATCTCTGAAACGGCTGGACCGATTTTGACGGGACTTTTACTGGCAGATAGCTGATGTAACAAGGAGTAACTTAGGCTACTTTTATTTTAGAAAAAAAATGGTTTTAGTTAAAAGTGATCAGTTTCGGATTTTTATTAATCCAATTTAAGTTGACCTCAGATTTATATCACCAATCATATAAAATAGGGCTCAGCTTAGGCTGGAATTTGTAGGTTCGAACGCAGTTTGTATATTTCATTTATTTATATTTTAGAGTTTATAGGGTTTGTAATCCAAAATAAACCATAAGATATATCCAAAAAATGCTGCCCAAAGTCACTATTCCACGCGGACGGAGTCGCGGGCACAGCTAGTATTAAATAAAAAGAAAGAAAAACTGTTTATTTAGTAGATACAACTGATACATAGATTTTGTGGTTACAGATTATGTATTAATAATTAATATAACACTTATTGTGTCCTAAATAGGGCCTAACGCATTGTGCTTGCTGGTCATAAAACCAGCACTGGTCTTCCATACATAATCCTCCTGATGATAGATATTTCGCACTGTTATCATACTCACGAAAGTAATGGGTCTTCATAATGAAAGTTTTGGACGAACATATTACAAAACGCAAACAAAAAGGTTCTTTTGATAAAGGACATTTGCATATTATTGTTTTGATAAGTTGGTGATAATGAATCATAGTTTCTAATCATGTGATAAAGAATTTAATTTATCAGCATGACGTCATTGCTCTCACTGATAAGAAATATCGATTTTAGATTATTCTATTTATATGAAATTCGACTTATGATTAAATTAATACGCGTTCAGAATAGGATTTTATGTTTTTATCTAAGATGTATAAAATGTTTCCGCCGTTTATAAAAGATGGCCCTGCCAGAAGAAAACATTGAAATTATTAGAATTAAATGGTATTGTAGTAAGTTCGGTCATCTAGTAGCAACATAGGATTCAAATATTAGTGATTTCGTAACAGCATCACATAATATTTTTCATCCGAAACTGTCGTTTTGTGCCGAATAAGCTTCACTTGCGGGAAAATTATTGACTTATATTTAATGTGAAGTAATCTGCAACTGAGGTGCATCGGTTGCTTGTATTTAACGAAAATACTAGCATGAAATAAATTTATGAATATTTCGAATGCCAGTAGTTCGCTAGCAAGCACTATTACATTATGGTCTAAAGGACATCTTAAAACATGAACTTTAAAGAATTATGACTATTCTCCAAAACTGATTTCGTGCTAATGCTTTTCATGTTATTGATATAAATTTTGTTGTTATTTAGCGGTGCGTGTGGCACTGCGGCGGCGGCGGGCGGTGCGCTCGAGAAGCCGCCGCGGCGCACTATCGCGCCGTGTGTCGCGCCCTCGTCGCGGAGGCCCTGGAGCTGGCTTCGTTCCTCGCGCGGGTGAGGGTAGGCGGCGCGAGGGACATGGGTGCCACTGAGGCCTCCGTCACACATCTCGATACACTACAGTTCTCTGATTGGGTGGGTACCATACCTTTTACAGCATTACTAGTAATTATCAAAAATATAATTTAAAAAAACTTTCATAAATATATTCCGTCATATTGGAACCCTGAAAGATTCATCGAATATAAAAAAAGTATTCGTCATATCAGAGATAAGGCATCTGAGTCGCAAGCAAGCATTTACCGCAGCAACACAAAAAAAACTAAAAATGTTTGTACTTACATTTATTTGATGCTTTAAGGTGAATTTTAGGACAATATGAAAATTAATAATTCATAAAAAAAAGTATATAAGTAGTATATCAGTTGTCTAAGGCCCATAATACAAGTGCTACTTAGTTTCGGACTAGATGACGCTGTGTGAATTGTCACAAAATATTATTATTATTATTAAAGCATAACTCCTAGAATTGGAAACAAACTACATATATACATTGGATCCTTATTTGCTTTTTAAAACTAATTTGTACTAGTAAAACCAGAGAGTTCTAATATAACTATGTAACAAAGGTAAATTACTATAAGCGATTATCTAAACTACCCTAATCATCTCTAACGTTAAGATCTGAAGATCGTAAGATTAATATTTCATTTTGATGGAATACTTAGGCAGAACTTCTATTCTAAATTATAAATATTAAAAATTGTACATAATCTAATTCAGATTATTTTCCACTTATAGTCAAACCGAAGGATTTGGAGAGCTCTTCAAGTACGTAGTTCTAGATAATGCTTTTGTAGGAAAATGCATGTAAAATTGATGTCTAAGATTTCCGTTAGCTATGTAGCATGAAAACAAAATAATATTTGTTAAATATGTGCTGTGGCAAAATGTATTTTTTTTTTCATATCTTTTGCAATATAAAACTTTAAATGTACGCCTGAATATTTACATAAAGCAATTTTGTCCAAGATCTTGCTATGATGTCTTTAGAAGGTCTGATATTGAATAAAAAATGTTTTTCTATAGATTCATGCGCCTAAACGTTTTATTTTAGCAATAGTTTTAAAATGATCTGTAATTGCTATTTGTTATTTCGCAGGCGCGGTTTTGGATGCAGGTTATTGGAGAACTAAGGATGGGTGTTAAATTAAAGAAAGTAAACTATTCCCGAACGCCTATAGAATATGAATTGACACCGTATGAAATTCTCATGGATGACATTAGATCAAGACGGTACACTCTCAGAAAAGTTGATGGAGCTATTCCGCAAAGGTAAATATTTTATCCGTGTAGGGGCGGAGAAAGTATACTAACCTCTGCGGCCGGAGTCAGCCTGTCGTAAAAGGCAACAAAACAACCCACCTGAGCTACGTGGTAGGGCCCCAAGTCCGTCTGAATGGCGACCACCTTTGGTCTTAAATATGCCCCCATAATAACTTTGTGTTGTGTTTCAGCATTAGTGACCGAAGTTCCTGTACCCTTATGCAACAGCAGTGTGTTTGCCCTGCCACTGATGTTGCAGACGCCCATGGGCAACGGTAACTGCTAAATTCTAAACGGGCCATCAGCCTCTCTGCTGCCCTACAACAATAAAAAAATTATTACGATTGGTTTCAGAGTTTTCGTTTTTGATAATCTCCTCTGTTAACCATCATCTTAACATCCACACCGCTTTTCGCCTTTTTTATATTATATTTTACGCAATCCATCTTTTCTTTGGTATGAAATAGTGACAATGGCAACACTAATACCGTAAAGAGGTGAGCAGAGAAGCAAGGAATAATTTAATATACTCAGACGCAATACATTCAGACGGTATTGTATCTTATACCAGAGAAATACGTGAGTGATGTCAGGAATGATAGTTTTCTTAAAGGCTCCTCGACTCGTATATTTCGCATAAAATTTAATTGTACACGTATTTAGTACAGTTTAATATTAAGGAATAAGTATTTAATTTTGACTGATTTTTGCCTGATCTTGTTTATTATGAGGATTATTTAGTTATACTTATTGATTGTTTATCCGTTTTAACCGTGTTCATTATTTTCAGTGTTAAAAAGGATGCACATGCGATGATTCTCGAATTTATTAGAAGCAGACCTCCCCTTAAAAAGGTAAGATGTATTTCAAAATCATTTTATAATTTAAAACTTAGATGTATTTAATAATTTAAGCGACAGAAAACTTTTCTAAATAAAACTTTTTTGCATTACGTACTACTTAGTTATCTTTTAAGAAAGTAAAAACAGTTATTAAACTAAAAATTTATATAATTAATTACTATAATGCTATAAAACAAAAGTATTGTAACATCTAAACTAGGTAGAGAGAGAAGATGAAAACTTGAAATACAGGTTATTTCAAGTTTTCATCTCTCTTAGGCTTGCAAAGTTAATGTATTTTATTTTGTCTTATCCCGATTTCATCGTAACTTATGGCTTCAAAGATGTAACGTTTCGGCCAAATAGATAAATAACGGCACCACGTTTTTTTCTCGAGCGTTGAAAGGTTGCTAGCACCTGGGGTCTCGCGTTCATCGCGGGGTCTCGCTGTTTCTTCTTTAGCCAGCGTTTTATATTAGAAACGGTGGTAGCTTTTTGACTAATTTTCTATTGAAATCAATGATTTCGATTTGATTATATCATCGATTTTTTGGTCCTCAGATGCCGCCTAGGCACCGGCGCAAAAATACGCCTAAACACTATGATTATTCTTGATAGCGTATCTTACTATACCGGCACGCTATGATGGCCGTTTTGACGTTTGTCCACTCATGAAGTTTCGTATTAATTAGTAATTACATTTGAAGGAGCAAATTGCTGTTCTTTATTGTCAATAGCGACGTGCAATTATTCACAATAAAGAACAGCAATTTGTTTCTTCAAATGTAATTACTAATTAATACGAAACTTCATGGAGTGGACAAACGTCAAAACGGCCGGCCATCATAGCGTGCCGGTAGCATAGGCGTCAAAGGCAAATTTGGAAAGCGACCAGGATTAAACGGATTAAAAAGGAAGCCTAGTATTTACAGCAATTATTGTTCAAATATCAATTATTTAGAAGAATAATGTTTAACTATTCTAATTTTTTTTTGGATTTATTGCTATTTTATTTTGCCAGGCGTCAGAACGCAAGTTGCCCCCGCCACGACGGGAGGTGACGCCTCGGGAGAGGCTCTTAGCTTCGATTCAAGTAGGGAGGCCGCTGAGGCCGACACCATATTCAAGGCGACTATGTAAGTATTACATTTTAAGCAGCAAAGTCCGACGGCATGCCTGGAGGATGTTAGATTACAGGATAAAAGCAGGAGTTTTGCCTATTTACCTCTAATAATCAGTAGCTAGGAGCAAACAAGAGACTTCGCTATAATACTTCGTGTATGCATAACATTTGAAAATAGTTGCGAACACTATTGTCTAATACATGAACTATCAAGAATTATGGCCTATTTATATATAAACATTTATACATAGTACAAGGGTTGCAAAGTCCACTGTGTTGTAGAATGTTGTTTCGTAAAACGTTGTGATCAGTATACGAGCGAAAAACTGGTTTTTAAAACTATGGTATGATAATAATTGAATAAAGAAGAATGAAGAAAACGTATAGAGATAATTGGCACAGAACACTTCTTATTCACGAAAATAAAAATAAGGCATTAGGAATGAATTTCTCCAGGACTACTGTTTTGCCATAAATATAATCTTCTGGTTTTAGGTGACTTTCTTGTTTTGTAGACAAAGGTTAATTATCTAACTTGTAATAACATAAAATAAATCCCTCACATATCTGATCAACGAACTTTTATGCAAAAGCTTTACGTACAAGATAATTAGAGAGGATTTTTTTATAGCTAGAGTTCAGCAGACAGGCAAACGGCCCACCCTGACAGATGCGTCACCGTCGCCTATGGACGTTTGCAGCACCAAGATTTTGCAAGAAACTATTTATATTCTAAACGAAAACCTTATGTCCCTTTTCCAGATCCTTTTCCTAATTCCGGATTGTTTATCCCAAGACAAGCGGCTTGAAGTACCTCAATAATATCCTATTATTTCAAATATTTAATTTATTTTTAGTTTGGTAAATTGTATGGGAAATAATAAAGATATTTTTCGTAAATATATGGATAATCTTTCATACACATTATATTTCATTAAAGAACTTGTAGAAATATTTAGTAGTTATTCAAATTCTGTTTTTATGGTATAAAATAATTATGTTTATAGTCTATCTATGACGATAAAACAAACCTTCATAGGGTCATTCAATCTTATTTAATAATAGTACCTTTGTAAAAGAATGAATTAATTACAAAGAAAATCGACATTTCGGTTGCCCGATTTCAAAACACAGTAAGGAACAAATTTTTAAATTTTTTTTTTTGTAATTTTTATCCAATTTTATTTCCAATTCTTGGAAATTGATCCCATACATATTTTTTAAAAAAATATTTTTGTCCGTTATTGTTACTGGAAATTCGTCAGCCGATATGTTCGCGCCAACAAAGGTCAGGACAAGTCGTTTAGACCGAGATGCATAGGCTACCGCAGAGCTATTGGACGCCATATAGGCATGTGTAGTAGAGTTGCTAACTCGACAATATCAGGATAGTTCCGAGGTGTTAAAATAAATCTCCTCAATTCCCCGAATTTACCCAAGACCAAAGAAGATGGCCAAAAATACCGAGTTCTTGTAATCTCGTAAATTTTATGGTTTTCCTATATACATATACATAATATTTTATTTGGTAATTTGTTTTATAAAATTTTATGTGTTTTTAGTAGTGTAATAAAGACGCCTTTCACATAGATCATTGCGTAAGTGAGCGCCCTACTACTGCGTCCAGCTATCAGATGTACCATGGACTACTTTCGTAACGGATCACTACACAGTGGTTGTATTTCTAAATATTTGATGCAATATATATTGAGTATTATATCATAAATATTGAATTAAACGATAGAACATCGAAAACAGCTAGGGTACAATTTTTTTATTTTTTAAGCTACTTTTTTTTAATCTTTTTTTACCATTGTAACTACCTAAACTTTGCGAACATGCGTATTCAGACATTATTCTGACGACATATAATACAACACCTTATATTAATTACACTTAAATAAATAAATAAATTTATATTTTAATCTGTATCTCAAGCCTTTCTGTCTGAATTAATTTATCTGTATTTTGGACCTGTGCTTGCCTAGTTTGCGCGTTAGTTTTTTTTTGCAAATATTTAATTTTGGTGTAAATAAACATTTTATTATTATTATTAAACTAAACTAATTAAACTTAATCTAAAACTGCTATTTTGCTGGCAACGAGGACACGGCGCTCCACACCCTCTGTGTCCCGCAAAGGCATCGGAGCACCGAGACCTTGTCACCAACATCGGAAGGATCTCTCGGCCGTTCTTCCAGCGATCATTCCATCGCCTTCTGCGACACAGTCATGTCTGCGAAGGAGGTGGCGGACCATGAGCGCGCTAGGCTCCCCTTCCTCTTACGCAAGGCTACTCGCCACCGGAAGTAAACGGTCACAGGCACGGCTCCCTGGGGAAAAGCTGCAACCTGCACCGCACAGATATATTCGAGAAGGCGAAAGACCCCTGCGTACGTATAAGAAAGACGATATCCGTATTTCGTGTCCAAGGCGTACAAATTTATTTTCTGTTCAAAAAATATACGATAGCACACAAATTTATTTCAGTTAAAACGTTGTATTTGGTCAAAAATACTTAATACACTTCTTTAATTTGCGTTTAGATATATATAGATTACGCAAAGTGGTTGTGTGCGGTGCGTTCTGAAAGTTAGTTTTGAGAACATTAGCATGAGATTTTATCGAGATCAGACCTTGACATCTGTGCTACCATTATTTCTAAAACAAAATTAATGGCAACAGTATTCAATCGTGCCTTTTATCTTTCTAATTTATTTCATAAACACATTTCATAAAAAAAAATTTAACATTACTCTTTTACCTTACTTTCTTGTAACTAACAACAGTAACTTGAAGGGCAAGGAATAACACCTGATTCCTACCAACACTGATTCGCTTAGTAGTTAACGGTTCTCGTAAAAAGGTCGAATTAGCTACAAATGTAGATTAGGTCAGTATTGACGACCTTCATGGCTCCAGTACATTAATATTTTCTTATAATAAATAAAAAATACTTATTTTCTTTTATAGTCTGAAATCTGACTCCGTGTAGGGGCGGAACCCATACTTGCACCTGCGCGACCGGGGTTGGCCTGTCGTAAAAAGCTACAAAACAATCCTAGCTACGTGGTGCCATCCTTGGTCGCCATCAAGCCAAGTATGCCGCCATAATAACCTTGTGTTGTGTTCTAGCATTAGTGACCCAGATTACTGTACCCCTATGGGAAAGCAGCGTGGTCGTGATGCACCTAGTGTTGCAAACATGTATAGGCGATGGTAATTGCTTTTAAGTGGGCCATCAGCCTGGCTGCTTTCTTGCGCAATTAAAAATATCTAATTGTCTTTATCACTTTTGTCACAATTGTTGTCACAAATGTTTCGTTGAAAACACTTGTAATAGCTTGACACGTTTTATTTTACCAGAAAAACAAAGTAGAGGAAATCGGATGTTCTGTTATTTAATCGAAAAACAATTCGTTTTTATCGTTGTCAAAGTAAAAGATTATACGACTATTATCTCTACATTGAATTTGTTTATGGGCTGTTGGATAGCAATTTTACCGTATTTTTATGCTTTCTAAGCGTAAAATGACGTAATACCATGTTTTAACTTTTTAGTCACCGTATATAATGTGTGAAAGGATTATATAATTTTTTTTATATGGAAACATTGTTTGGGACGAATTTAAGGGCATTTTACATTATAATTGTGTTAACAAAGAAAATTCTTGTTTGGATTCTATTTAGATTCATGCCAAATTGTACTATAATATTATTTATCTACCTCTATCTATCTACCAAAGTAGAGTAATTAATTATTATTTTTAATGTAAAATTCATTTTATTTTTATTTTTATCCAATTTCAACAAGCACTAATTTGATCTGAGTTATTTTTTAAAGAAAATGTTTAGTGGCTAAATGCTTCCTTAATAGTCGAGTCATGGTTTAAAAAAATAGTTGGAACTTATTTTGATTAAAAAATAGAGGTTAAATTAGGAAGTGAAGTTCATTTAGGCTCTATAGGATTTAAATGTAGCTAAAACAACATGAAAGAAAGAAATAAAGAAAAGAAGGTAAATGATTTTTATTTGAAAAAAACAAAATTAATTAACAAATTAACAAAAGTAAACAATGAAATCCATAAACATAAAATAAATGAATAAGACAAATAAGGTTGGCAAGTCAGCATTAGCAATATAAAAGCTGTGCCAGAATTACCGACCCAGCGGCAGTGCCAACCTCACAATTTCTCATAAGCACGTGTTGTTGACCCAACACGTTAATATGATTTAAAGGTAAAAGCATTATAGTTAAATTCTTAAATATAACCGTTATCTATATCTCTAATATCTTTTTACGCATTAATTAATATACAGGGTGACTGACAAAACCGTCCAAATTTTTTTATGCACTAAACATCATTAAGGAACCCATTTTTGCAAAAAAATGTATGTCAAATTTTCACCATAAAATATTTCATATATGATCATTAATTCAATCGTACAGAATAGTCCTATGGTGCAACCTTCGTACGTTAACCTGTTATTACCTGTCTCTGTCTCTCCCGCGTAAATGAGTAGTGCGTATTTGCTCGCCCGGTGCAAGCCTTTTACTAGGTCAGATGGAGAGGTCATTGACACTCTAGCGCCGTATTATGTAAATTGCGAGTTCTTTGAATAATTTTGTGATGCTGATTACTCAACATTTTTGTACTATGTGATACAAAACTAAAATACATGTTTCTCATAACTTTTACTAAAGATTCTTCTGTGTGAATTTGGACGGGTTTGTCAAAGTACATTAATATTATAACTAAATGAAAAATTACTGAGTTCCGAATGTTACGTAAAGTTTTGATTTCTATACGAAATTATACCCTGACGCCAGTTTGTCTGTTGTGCGGGATAATTTATTAGTTTAGGTCACTGGAAACTGGGAACAACGACCTAGATTTTTCTTATGTAACACTTTAGGGTTGAGTTAAATGAGTTTATAGTTATGTAGGATTTTTTTTTAATAATATGTAGTAAATATAAATTAATTCATTGAAACAACTGTATATTTTCATAACATAAAACTGTGAGGCTTTTTAAGAAATTTATGTTTAATCTATATAAATAAAATGATAGAGGTCTGCAGTTGTGCGCGCATCACGGAAAACTACTGGATAGATTTCAATTAAATTTTCTAAGTTTTATTTCCTAGACACTTGGCCTTATCTAAAAAAAATATTGTGATATCTTCATACATGTTTGCATATTTCATTTATATTTTAGGGTTTATAGGGTTTGTAATCCAAAATAAACCATAAGATATATCCAAAAAATTCTGCCCAGTCACTATTCCACGCGGGCAGAGTCGCGGGCACAGCTAGTTTTATGTAAAGTTATTAAAGTTCTAAAAAACAACTATTTTTTTAGGAGAAGTGAAGCAAGCGGTGTAGCGTATATGCGTACGAAAACTTCTCATATTTTTTCGATTTACTTTTTTCTGTTATTCGATCAGCGGAGCGGGGGGCTAGTTCAAAATAAACATGAAAAACTGGTCTCCAGGATCCTACCACGTTCCGGATGTGGACTGTAATATATTTATTGCTATAATAATGTTTAGTTGATTTATTATACTGCGCACGATTGTTAGTCACAAATACAAATTGTTTTTAAGGAATATAAAAGCACATGTAATCTGTATCCGACGATAGCCAATTACTTTTTTACTTTTTCTCTGTTGGTCCGTAATGGAATTTGCCAGTTTTGTAATGGTAAAAAATAAAAACGGTCCATTGTCCGCTTCGATTGTAGCGACTGGTTGGTAAAACTAGTGTAAAAGTCAGAGGCACTCTAAGTTTCTTCTTTATTGAGTATGCAGTCTCTTTTACCAGTAAAATCTAATTTACCGTCTCATCTATCATAAGCGTATAAAATGACTTTTCAACAATTTAGCAAGGTTCTTTTAAGCGAAATAATACTCTTCACGAGATCTCTAAAACTATACACTTGATTGACTTGAAATAATTGGCATAGTTACACATTTCGCGATATAAGAACGGATTTTACGGAAATCCTATCCAAAATGTATTTTTGGAGTGAAAACTTTTAGCATCGTTGTGATCTGAAACTCGATGAAACGGAAAAGTCACAGATTTTTTGCTCCAGTAATACGAACCTTATTAATAATTCTTTAGGGTTTCTTATTTAATGTAATTTTTAACTGATTGCATTGCATTTCTTGTATATATCTATTTGAATTGCGACTTTATTGATAATGAAATACAGTTGAGTTTTGTTTTTCTTTCTATTTATAAATAATCTACTTTGGGGAATAATTTAATATAATTGTTTTGAAACAGTTTTTGGAAAAAATTGCAATTCGTAAACTTTAGTTAACTTCAACACTTTAATAATTTCACCCCAAATCTTCAAGCGGATTGTAGCTCATAGGTTGGTTCTCTGGGTTTGCGATCGGTCCGGGCTTGAATCCTGACTTGCATAAATTCAAAACTTTTCCTTTTCTGTTCAATTAATTTAATATAAATGTAGAATAAATTTTAGGAAAGATTTGTAAACATCGAACTTAATAACTTGGATAATTTCAACGGGTAAATCCAAACAGTTTGTAGCTCTTAGGGTATCGGATCTATCTGAGTTCGATTCCTGACTCATTAACGTTTTTCTTTTTATATTGAAGTTCACATTTTTCAAGGTTTCACTTTTTTATTTATATGGCAAACAACGTTTCCCGCATCTGTTACTATTCAATAACAATGTGTATATCCTGCTTTAAATAGTCTGTAATAAAGCCTAAAGGCTGCTCTATAATTGATCTCAGAGCGAGTAGCATTTTTTTATTTGTAACGGTTAATAACCGACCCGTGATCTATCTATATCTCTTAAGTAACTCGAAATATTAATATTCGTAAAATAATTAATATATAGAAATCCTAACTAATATTATAAATGCGAAAGTGAGTTTGTTTGTTTGTTATGCCTAAACCGCTAAAACCAATTTTGATGAATTTCGGTACAGTTATAAATTGGACCTTGAAAAACAAAGACTACTTTATTAAATTTATATGGCAGAACAACGTTTACCGGGTCAACTAGTGGGTTTTATAAATCTAACATTTTTTCCAGTACATGTAATTATTTGCACATCAAAATTCGTGTTAAAGTTTGTAACAAAACCGACGTAGTGGTGAAATACGTGTTTTATCAACAACTAAATTTACTATGTTTTGAACATAGTTTTATAAAACGACACAGATAAGAGCGCAGTCGTAAACGAGTAAAATGGAAAAACCCTATTTGAGAAACGCTGCCTCCGCGCGCGTACAATCTCCACCGGCTGAGTTGCCGCAGTCTGTTACAGAATATATCAACGTTTGGTCGTGTTACTCTTATGTACTATATTTTTTGTATACAATTTTTTATTCAGTTAATATTAGTGTGAGTGATGGGACATTACAATGTTACAATGAGATAGTGAAGTGACAGGATTTTTTCAGAATTAGGGTACCTAAGCGTCCTTGAACAATCTTTGGTGTTTGTTCCTATGATGGATTGAGATTGCAATAGTGTTTTTAACTAATAAACTATTATTAATAGTTGATCTGAATTTCATACGTTCAGTGTCCTTGAATATTTGATAGGAACTTTTCGATCGAAAAGATCTTCGGCTACTATTTATAGTAAATTCACAGTTGTGTAATTTTAAGATAATTATTGTATATTTTTAAAGTATTTTTTTATTGTATATTTATATTGTAATTATTTGTTGTATTCTCAAATTTACGCGTGTGTAGTAATAATAGTGATGTAATTAAATTAAGTGTAATTTTATGTGGCTTCAACCCGTTTCGAACTCTGATAATTGGATGTAGATCATAGACAAGGAAAAATCTGTGCAACAGGTCCTGTTTTTTTTTTTAACTTATGATGCAAAAGAGTGAATTAGTAACTAAAATATAGTGCTGCAAGCTAAAGTGAGGCTTGAATAGTGGACTTTTGTACATTTTGTGTAATTTTTTAGATATGGGAGTATTTATAACCAGCACACTCGCTATGGAGATAAGTCGTGAGTAGTCAATTTGTTTATTTGTATATAAATATAGGTTTTACCCCATTTCTTTACCTAAAGTTTTTTTTATTGCTGTAGGACAGCAGTCAGGCTGACGGCCCGCTTAGAATTTAGCAGTTATTGTCGCTTATGGGTGTTTGCAACGCCAGTGCCATCGCGAACACGCTGTCCCATAATAGTACAGGAACTTGGGTCACTAATGCGGGAACACAATACAAGGTTATGGCGACGCACTTAAGACCAAAGGTGGTCGCCATCCAGACAGGCTTGGGGCAACGTAGCTAGGGTTTTTTTGTCGTCTTCTACGACAGGCCAACCCCGGCCGCAGAGGTCACTATTCTTTCTCCGCCCCTGCACGGATAAAAACAGTGAAATTTTTTCAGCAGACAGCCTACTTATTAGTAAACAGTGACCGTCGCCTACTGTCGTCCGCGTAGGGTACTGACACCTGGTCCCTCATGCCGGTACATAACACACGGTCCACCTGGCTAAGAATATTCTGTCACCTTTTATGCCGGCTTCGACCGCAGGGATGAGTATTCTTACACAGAGTTAAACTTCGTGTACTCGCCATTTTATTATGTTCCAAATTTGAAACAGATGTGACCTCAATACTTTCAGTTACTGTTTGGATAACTGGAGAAGGAAATTCATGAGTTGCAACATACCGTCTTATATTAAGTCACTATTCAAAGAATGTAATCAAATATGGAAAATTAAACTTATTAAGCGCTTCTGGGAAACAACGGACTGCATATCGGCACGCCTGCGGGCAATACCGGTCCGATGCCGTCTCAAGCCTGGGGGTTTTTGTATAATATGTATTTATTTATAAGTAGAAACTAATTTAAATAATGAATAATAATCCCATAAACTTTATTATGACCGTACTATACTCACTGATTACACTATTCATAGTAACCGGCCTGATATTACACTTGTCACAAAAACATAAGCATATTATGATATTATAGAAATAGCGATACCAAATACACATAACATTCAAATAAACAATAGCGATACCAAGACATCAACAACATAAACAATAGCGATACCAAATACACATAACAAAATTCGGAAATATACAGAGTTGCAAGAAGAAATTAGACAAATTTGGAAAATGCAAAAAGTTACAATAGTCCCAATAGTCGTATCAACCACCGGGTATATAGACAAATATATAACTTCTAGGCTCAAATCTCTTGATCTTCCAAAATTCACAAATATATTTTTACAGAAAGCCGCCATATTAATATGGCGGCTTTCTGTAAAACTATATTTTTGACACGTGCAGAATCGTAAGAAATTTTTTGCAATAATTGAATGATGAAAAACTCTACACAGTTTAATACAATATAATATAATAATATACAATATAATGAATATTGTACGCATAAATTAGTAATTGTTTTAAACCCGTGTTAATTTGTTTCTGTACCAGGTTCACCTGAAATATAAATTGAAAACAAATATAATAAATAAATATACTGGGACAAATCACACATCGCCATCTAGTATCAAGCTAAGTAGCATAGTACTTGTGTATGGGTACTAGACAACTAATATAACTACATATATACTTTTGTTTACATATATACCCAGACACGAGAAGGGAATTAAACCCGTGTCCTCCGCAAACGTACCGAAGTACGTTATCCGTAAATATTATCGTTAGGCTGAACGTACTTTTAAAATAATTGTTTCAAAAGGATAATCAAGGACAGTTTCCTCTGTTTCAGTTATTCATTAGACTGTAATTTTAAAGAATTTAAATTCAATACGAACAAATAATCACCTTATGTTATGACAGTAAAGTTGGTTTTCGGTAATCAAAGAGTTAATTATCACAAAGCCAATATAGACAATGTTAATGTATGTGACATTGTTACTCTTTTTTAATATTACGTGAAGACTTGCTATAATGAGATCATTTCCTAACACATTAACTGCCAAGCCTTTTGACAAATATATACTTGGTTGGCCGTTGCAAATTTATATACTACTAGCTGAACTGGCAGACGTTGTTCTGCCATACAAATTTTAAAAAACATCTATTGGATGTTTAAACTCAATCTAGTCAACTAATTACCTTATACCGCCATCTGTTAGAATCTTATTGAACTAACATATAATAATATTGCGATTATAAATTGAGATATAAAATATCCTATCTTTCGAGTTGGATAAAACTGCACACAGTGTGCAAAATTTTATTAAAATCGGTTCAGTACTTTAGGAGTCCATAGCGGACAAACAACTTGACACGTAATTTATATATATTAAGACTAGATGATTCGGCAAACGTTGTGCCATATGAATTAAAAAATAAAGAAGTAGCCCATGTCCTTCTCCAGGGTCCAATCTACTTCTATACCTAATTAATCAAAATTGTTTCAGCGGATTAGGCGTGCAGACGTAACAGACAGAGTTACTTTCATATTTGTAATTTTAGAATGAATATAGTAGGATAGTACATAGTTATGTATAGTCTCTCCAGAGGTGCCACATTGATTATCGATACATCAAAGCGTTGAAGTGTTTGTATGAAAACGCCACCATGTCAGTCCGTCTCCAGGATCAGAACTCGAAGCCTATCCGACTGCAGCGGGGAGTCAGACAAGGCGATGTCATATCGCCGATGCTGTTCACTGCTGCGTTGGAAGATGTCTTCAAGCTTCTGGACTGGAACGGACTGGGCATCAACATTAACGGTGAGTACATCACTCACCTTAGATTCGCAGATGATATCGTAATCATGGCTGAAACCATGGAAGACTTAAGCCATATGCTTGATGGCCTCAATACAGCTTCCCAAGGAGTAGGTCTCAAAATGAACATGGACAAGACGAAGATCATGTCTAATGTCCATGTCGCACCTACCCCCGTAACAGTTGGGAACTGTACTTTCGAAATTGTTGACGAATACGTCTACTTGGGTCAAACGATCCAGTTAGGCAGGTCCAATTTCGCGAAAGAGGTCACTCGTCGAATCCAACTCGGATGGGCAGCGTTCGGGAAGCTCCGTAAAATCTTTTCGTCCCAAATACCGCAGTGTCTCAAGACGAAGGTTTTTAACCAATGTGTGTTGCCAGTGATGACATACGGAACGCAGACGTGGTCGCTAACTATGGGCCTTATAAGAAAGCTCATGGTCGCTCAGAGAGCAATGGAGAGGGCTATGCTCGGAGTTTCCCTGCGAGATCGAATCAGAAATGAGGAGATTCGCAGGAGAACCAAAGTAACCGACATAGCCCAGATGATTGCAAAACTGAAGTGGCAGTGGGCTGGGCACATAGCTCGAAGGACTGATGGCCGTTGGGGCAGAAAAGTCCTCGAATGGCGACCGCGTACCGGAAGACGCAGTGTTGGTAGGCCCCCCACAAGATGGACCGATGATCTGGTCAAGATCGCCGGGATAGGTTGGATGAGGGCAGCGCAGGACCGATCATCGTGGAGATCTTTGGGGGAGGCCTTTGTCCAGCAGTGGGCGTCTTCCGGCTGAAATGATGATGATGATGTATAGATTTTTTTTTCAGGGCCACTGAAATAACTTTTTCCTTTCCTACTCCCCTTACAAATTCCTAAACACTGAGAAAAATTGATAGCGTCGCTAAAAGGGTCGGTTTCCAGTGACCCACATGCCGTTTAAAGTGTTAAGGTCGTAGAGGTTCTATTAGCAGGGCTTGTTTTAGTACATTAGTTTCGGATTTTGATGTAATACAATGTTTCAGTGATTAAACGAAATGTTTAGGTAAGGTCGTGATTGAAAAACTGGTTTTTATACGTAGGAAATATGAAATAATAACGCTGGGAAGCTTTATCTGAAGTTCTGGAGGTTAGTTTAAAGCCTATACACTTAAATATACGACACCAGTTTAGTATAAAATGAAGTTCTTTTTAGTTTCTAGAGTTCTTTTTTTCTAATTGTTTTTTATAATGCCAATTGCGTACAAAGCTATGATTGGATATTTCAGTATCCATAGTTGCGTATTGTCAAAAGATGAAATTATCTGCATGTCTTTACTCTTCACTCATATAAAAAATTGATTCAAGGCTTTTAATCTCCTTTACTGTCTATGGAAAAAAAAGTGGACAAGAATTGTGACAGGATGGTACCCACGGGATGGAAAAAGAAACAGAGGTAGACAGTTTAAACGTTGGGAAGATGATATGAAAAGGATGGCAGGGTCGGAATGGACACGCACTGCCAAAAACAGGACCAAGTGGAAAACTTTAGAGGAGGCCTTTGTCGAAGGACAAGCTGTAAAAGAAAAACACATCTAATTTTTACACATCTAATTTTTGATATATTTAGGATTAGGATACCAGCAATAAAGGCTTATTTTATTTATTTTTACTGTCTATGGACTAACGAAAAGAGTAATCCGTTTATTGCCATTTACCCGAAGAAGAATGAAAGGGAGCCCAAGCCCCATAAATGCATCATATTTACTATTAATTAGTTGACCCGGCAAACGTTGTTCTGCCATATGCCATATTTAAAAAAGTAGCCATGTCCTTTACCAAGGCCCAATCTATGACTATACCGAAATTCATCAAAATTGGTTCAGCGGTTTAGGCCTGAAAACGTAACAAACAAACAAAAAAACTCACTTTCACATTTATAGTATTAACTACCCGACCACGACCGCTCCGCTGGGCGATTAACAAGCAAAATTAAATTGTCGAAATCTTCGTAAAATATATTTTTTTTTCCAATAAAAAGCACATCCTATGTTACTTCTAATACCTCCAAGAGTATATAAAGTATATGATGTGTATAAAGTTTCATGATGATCGGTTAATTAGTTTTCGCGTGAAAGCGTAACAAAAAACTTACTTTCACATTTATAATATTAGTATAATATGATTTAGGATAATACGAGTAATAAATTTTATTTATTACAATTTATTTACAAAATATACAGTAATCTTCAAAATAAAATTCCCCTGGATTCTGAGCAAGACCAAATTCACAGAGTTACAAAAGTTACAGAAGCCAGTGGTCAAAATTGTCCAAATATTTTACAAAATTAATTGTAATTATTATGAGAGGATAAAGCCAAACGAAAGATGATGAGAAAATTAGTATTCCAATTGTAGTAATTGAGTAATATTGCTCAATGTTACACTATTACTTTATTACACAAGTACTTTCTTATTAGTGCCATATAGTTTATTTAAACTTTAACTAGATATATTAGGAAATAAAAATGCTAATTACATCTATATAGAGGGCTAAGGAAAATATTTGTAGCTGTCTTCGAACTAGGCATGCCTTTATTCATCTGACGATGTTGTAACCGTTATCTGGACTGAGACATATTATATCAGTCGGTACAGTCTCCGCTGGGCAGCTCTAAATGTGTCTTGCATAACCTTAGGGTACGGTTTTGTCGCAATGCGGACATAGACTACAAGTCTTTTATTCTCAATACTAGACGATCCGGTAAACGTATTTCTGTCATATTAATATTAAAAAAGTAGCCTGCCCTTCTCCAAGGTTCAGTCTACCTTTATATTGAAATTCATCAAAATTGGTTCAATAGTTTAGGCGTGAAAACATAACAGACAGACAAACAGATTTACATTCACATTTATAATATTTGCATTAATTAGTATGGATTTAATAATTGAATATTTGAAAGATAATGAAGGAGGGATGTTGGTCGTTTGCTCAAAATCAATCAATATCATTTTTTTAATTGGATTTGGATTATTATATATTATATTACGATTTTACTAGAATTTGGAAAAAGGCACGCTGCCATGGTTCAAACATTCTTACAGAATCGGGATAGGGAAACGTCCGGATCGCTTTTACGTCATGCGCGACAGCCTCTTGACGTAATAAGAGTAACTCTAAATAACTGGGTATAAGTTAAAATATAAGTTAAATCAATGCAGTTAACTTTTGTATTCTCTAATTTATCTATTTGATAAATATTATCATTTGGTTTGAATGGTAACAAGTGTTGATAATAAAGATAACATAAAAGATAAATAAAGAATAAATTCATTGGGTTATTTGTATAAATTATACTAGCTCGATTCATAGAAATCAACGCTCGTAAAGGAAGACTTTTTTTTATTGCTGTAGGACAGGCAGATAGACAGTGGCATAGCGAACACGCTGCTGTCACATAAGAGTACAGGAACTTGGATCACTAATGCCGGAACACAAAGTCATTATGGAGGCATACTTAAGACCAAAGGTGGTCGCCATCCAGATGGGCTTGGGGCACCCCTCGGCCACAAATGTCAGTATTATTTCTCCGCCCCTGCACATATATTTACGACAGGCCCACTCCGGCAACGTTTATTAGACTTAATTGCCAGTTATATAATTTTATTAGTTATACGTGTGTAGAAAATCAAATTTAAACATATAATTCTTTTTGAACCATTAGATTGATGTAAATAAAAAATAAGGAAAACATTGTATGCATGCATTGATTTTTTAAAAGGTAAAGTATAAAAAATTTCGTTAACATTGTATAAACCTTTTAAGATGTTAGAGAGATTATTGCTAGAGAGGCATAGGTATTATAATTTTAATATAAAAATAATAATAAGAACATTGTTGCAAATATCCAACAATAATTTTACTTTGTAAAATTACTTGCATATTGTTACATGCATTTTAACAAGAATTCTATAAATCCCACATGACTCGTTTACTGGTCTAGATTTAAACTTACAATCTATCGAGGATCAAACGCCTAGGTAATAGACCAGGAACGCTTCTAAATTGTATCGTTTTCGTAATTTTTAATATTTAAATAGATATTTAACACAACAAATATTTCTAAAATAAGATATATGTATTATCATTCTTTATCATAATTCTTTAATTTATATAAATACATTGTAACTTCAAACCATACTTGAATTATCCCCACGAACTAACAGTAATGCTTATTACGTTCAAACGAATATTGGCTTTTCGTAACAAATATATCACTAGTAAATGAAAAGTTTAAATCATTGACAAATCTATGATATATGCGAAATCTCCGAGCAGAAAATTGTTTTTGAATTTTTCATAACTAGATTTGTTATTTCATTGAGATTTCTCTACATTCAAGATATTTTATTATTATACTCCATATCTTTATATATATAATTCTTCTGTGCGTGTGTGACTGAACTTTTCCTAAATAGCTGGACTGATGTTGATTAAATGTTTTGTGTGTTCAATTGGATTCTAGAACGGTTAAGATTCACAATTCGGTTCACTGCAGTTTATATAGCAGAACAACGATTGCCATCTAGTGTTATTATATAATTATTTGTAGTGTGTCATGTCTGATTCGATTCTGCACAGAATTAAATATTTTTTAGGTCTACAAATAGTTTGCTACGGTCTCATATGATAAATAAAGCCATTCGTCTCTTAAAATTAATAATATGTTTATATTTTTTTTTGATTACAGTCAAATCATTATAACAGTATTTCATAACTTCATATGTCTTTGGGCCCACCGACATAGAAAAACTAGTTGGCTTTGATCGTATTCAAAGTTCCCAATCAAAACTTGAAATTAGGTGAAAATTTACAATTTGAATCGCTCTATTCAATCGTTATGTTTTTCGCAAGTCTTTCGCAAGCTTTACCAAAAAAAAACAACTACGATTCACCTCTTACTAAATACAAATGACTACATCACCTGTGATAGATTGCAAACGTGAGGTCCATATGAAGTCACGCGTTTACGAAATGCAGACATCGTTATTTTACTAAATTGTAGCTCGTAACAGCTTAACATTAAATCTTTATGCTCCACTGAGATATCTTAAAAGTAAATATTTAAAACATTGAAATTATTTTCTGAATGTTAGTAGCTTTTAAGAGCCAACAAACATTTTGGAAAAGTTTATAACAAATCTAGTACCTATTTGATAAACAACGTACAAGATTCTGATTCAAAATTTTCCATTGAGTTGAGTTCAACCAGCAGTTGCTTAGTATCATGTTCAAATTATATTCCATCTACTTCTTTATGCTTATTATCTTTGAATGAAACTAGGTGTTATCCGCATCAACAGAAATGGAATACGTTATGACGTAGTGACAGTATATAACTCTAAGGCCGACTTGCAGAACCAATCACTAAACCGATTTAGCGCTAAACTTATTTAAATCGTCATTCTGTCCCTGTCACATTGACAACATTTGACAGGGACAGAATGACGATTTAAATAAGTTTAGCATTAAATCGGTTTAGTGATTGGTTGTGCAAGTCGGCCTTAGTCTCTGTTTGGTTGCAACCGCCATTAATCATCTGAACGATAATGATGCAGCTCATAAATTGATTAACTAATAATAAGAAACAAATTAATTACTACAGAAGAATAATCATTAATTATTTCAGCACCAAAACCTCGTCCTTTTTTGTGTAGGGTACATTTATCTAGGAGGTTTTGATTACGACGTTAGTAGGGCTTCGCTTCAGAAATTCGACATTATATTAGATATACATTTTGGTAGAAAACTACGAGTTGTCTGCAAACCACTCAATCTAATTGTAATGCAAATGTAAAGAAAGTAGAGTGTACTGTAATTTTGAGACAGACTTGACGATCTAGGTCACATGCTTAACATAGCAATGTTTAATAAGTAAAACCTATATTCGGGTTATCTTAGTACTTAGATCTGAATTTAAAATATTTTTTTTTATCTAATGCTAATAAATGCAGTGATGATGTATTAGAAATAGTGTTAGATGACATAAAAAGCAATGACCATGACAAGTCGGGCGACCGGAGTTTTAATTGATAATAAATAATATGCCGTTACGGCTGCCGCTGGCCGTCATATGGCCAGCAGCACAAAAGCGGCCGCCGTAGGGTAAGATGACGAAGCTGAGATAACCACGGCGGTTTCCTCCCGAAATTCAGCGTGGTACAGGTAATTCGGTCAGGATAAAAAAGGATTATATATTTTATGACCTACATATGTTCGTCATTGCGGTAAATATGTGCTTAACTTCGTTTTGCTTTGCTTTGTGACATTATATATTTTTTTTTATAAAAGCCAGTTGACTTCATTAAGTGTAAGCTTAAGGTTTTTTTAATATACACTTTAGGGATACGTATATTCAGTTTGGAATCAAATATTTGCAGATTACATAAATGTTGGAGCTGCGACCGAACCTTTCCAGCGAAGTTTTCAAATTATGAAGATGGCAGAGAATTTTGAATATTTTTAAAAGTAATCCCTATTTTTAGGGTTACTTCAACATTAATAATTCACCAAATTACATTATATAATGTATTTACAAATATTTTACTAGAAAGAAAAGAATGATTAATTATTTTTAAAAACAAGGTCGTCTATGAAGACTTCTATTCATCTGTCGACCGAAAGCTCCGGTCAAGGATTTTCCTTATTGGAAGGTTGCCAAGTAGGCTTAGGGAAGCTCGTGAAAGGAAAGAGCTATTTTATAGGTGGTGGCACTGTCGCTGACTAAATAGTGCCCATTTAGACTTACTAATTTACTTTCTGTAGGTCTTGATAAATGTAGTAATCTACTAACGAGCATAATAACCGTTAAGAAACATCTAGATGTATTTGACTACTGAGCATGCCACTTCTCTGACGATTTGCGTTCACTTTTATCCAAAGAGCCAATAGTCTGTTGAATGAGTCACTGAGGGAGATAGGTAGAAAAGTGACTATAACTTTTAGAGTGAAAGGGTCACTATTTTTCTTTTTGTGAGCTATTGTCACGTCTATTGCCAAGTAGAGCTGCCAAATTAATTCAGATATGGATTCTTTCTATAAAATAATATACGAGTAGAATGGATTGACAAATAATTGGTTTCGAATAAGTTCAAAGTGTAGCCAAGCTCAATGTTTAACTCCCTCTCAGCTCGATTATACTGAAAATCCGTGCAGGGGCGGAGAAAGAATACTAACCTCTGCGGCCGGGGTCGGCCTGTCGTAAAAGCCGACAAAACAACCCACCCTAGCTACGTGGTAGGGCCTCAAGCCCGTCTGGATGGCGACCACCTTTGGTCTTAAGGATGCCGCCATAATAACCTTGTGTTGTGTTCCGGCATTAGTGACCCAAGTTCCTGTACCCTTATGGGACAGCAGCGTGTTCGCGATGCCACTGGCGTTGCAAACACCCATAGGCGACGGTAACTGCTAAATTCTAAGCGGGCCGTCAGCCTGTCTGCTGTTCTACAGCAATAAAAAAAAAAAAAAAAAGTCAAAGGAACACACCAAGTTGAGGTTGTCGCAGTACATCCCTGTCTAAGTCTCTAATCTCTATCCAACATGACTTCGTAACAGAAGTTGGCAGGAGAATTTAGCTAGCTATCCGGCGAGCTTTTCTTTAAGCTCAGTTAAGCCTTCTATACGACCATCCCCTAATGCTTAATGGCGAGTTTACGAACAATCCATAACTATTGGGTATGGCGTGTATAATCTGATAGTGAAAATTCTCCACATATGATTGGTGTTTTTTTATGAAGATCTTCTTATGAATTTTCGTGATTAAACCAAACCAACCATAGCTAGCAATTGTAATAGCGAAATATAGAAACTGAAGTGCATGCAAGGTCATGTTCATCGCAGGACTGAAGAGCATTCGTTCAATCAGTAATGACTATTACTATAACTAATTTTTGTGTTAATATTCCTTAAAGTAAAAGGTTGTTTCTAATTATTTGGTGAAAAAATATTGTTTACAGTTTTAAAACACACAGTATATAGGTACACTCGTATAATAATAATTATTGATATATGTTTTCAGAAATAATAAACATAATTCAAGCGCGAAAATAACTACAGTTCTAATCATAATCTTCACGACTTCTTCATTATTATCAACAGTAAAATAAAACAATTTCCGTAAGAGCGGGTGGCTAGCCTTGCCCAAGTCAACTGGCATTTAAACCATTTTAATACGACCAAGCGACTTAAATTATTTTGTTGTAATAAACATTCTTGATAATTGTAGATAAGGTTGAATTTGAGTAATTTATTAAACGACCTTTGATTGATTCAGAAGAATTTGATCTCGTTTTAATATCGCAATTTAATTTAGCTTCAAATGAGAACTGATTTTAATAATTATTTTCTTGTTAACTAGTTTCTATATACTGAAAGAAAAAACCCGTTTAGCAATGTTTAAAATGTACATAATATATTGATTACATATTAAAAATTTTATCATTTCATTTTAATAGACATATGTATGTAAATTATTTTAGTAGAAAATGCATTGTTCATTGATAAAACATTAGGTATCCAAATATTGTTTTCTGATGTAGCATCTTGAAATAACTATAGGACTAACATATTTAAACCTTAATATCGCTGTTTCTTTAGCGTTGTTTTACTGTTTGTACAAAGAGAGTGTTTTAAAGAACTATTTGAAAGGTGCCTTCTTTTTTTTGGTTAGGTGTTTTACTATTTCCTGAGCCTCCTTTCTACCTCATAGCTTATATATGTATCGATTTTCGAGAATGTTCATTTTATGTCGTATTTGAAAAAAGCTATTGGTCTCCTGTCGGTATCGCATCGATTTTTGTAGGGACAATTGCTAACCGAACCTTCTAATCCCGAAAGGTAGGTAGTATCAAAGTGGTTTTTATGAGTGGTTTTGATCAATTAAAAAATAAACTAGGTATCCCGTAATAGTGTGCTAAAGATGTTGAAACTATAAAATAAGCAGGAATATTATAAAACATAATATAAAAAACGTTTGTATGCGTTTTGATACTTCCCAGAACTATAATAATTTTTGCCAATATTAAAAATATATCGAATATCGGTTACACCGCTACAAATAGGTTTTAATAATATCAATAAAGCAATGAAACGTGCTGGCGCAATTCCATTGTGGTGCAGTTTCGTGATGAAATAACGGTTACAATCTCGGATGTTAGCACAAAAATGTGCTAAACGAAACGGTGTAACACGCTTCTACGGAATTCCCACGTGTGAGGGAATGCGGATTTTAAGTGATTCGTGTTTGAGCATGAGATGGTTAAAATGAAATAAATATATCACTGTGTATATATTGTCTTCTCCAGAGTTGAATATTTCCCTAAATTCGTCGTCATCTTAGTATTCCGGTTGTTCCTTCTGACTTAAGTTTTCTACTGCGCGTGGACTTTAAAATCTCTAATCCATACTAATACAGGGTGGGCCATTGATTAGTTTACATTTAAATTTGATTTCCCGCGCAAACCCAAGCAGCGTGGGGCGCGAGGAGGGGTCAAACGGCTAGCTCGTTTCTCGGAAATTTAGTCGCCATGGATCGGTTCACAGGGCCGCAGCGCGCTTTTTGCGTTAAGCAGTTTTATTTAAACAATGTTTCGTTCATTATTGTAAGGCACTTGTTTCGGGTTGAGTACGACTTATACGACTTAAATCAGTGGCCGAGTACAGTTTTAGTAAAGAAATGGGTTAAGAAGTTCGAAGAGATGGGATCGACACTAAATGTGAAGCAAGCCGGCGCCGCGCGGACCTCAAGGAGTGAAGAGAATGTGCTGAGAGTTTCGGCTTCAGTTCGACAAAATCCTGATTTATCGACGCGCAAACGTTCAGCTGAATTAGGAATATCATGCACATCCTTACGCCGTATTTTGAAATCAGATTTGAAATTACACCCATACAAGATACAGTTGGTGCAGGAATTAAAACCTAATGATTTTAATTTACGCAAACTTTATGCAGAAACAATGTTAGAGCGCTTCAGTAACTTCGACAACATCTTGTTTTCTGACGAAGCCCACTTCCACCTCAACGGGCACGTTAATAAACAAAACTGCAGATATTGGAGCAGCGAAATTCCCAAAACTAAGCATCAAAGGCCCCTGCACTCGCCTAAGGTGACTGTATGGGCAGCAATTTCATCTAAAGGAATCATTGGTCCTTACTTCTTTGAGGATTTTTACGGCCGTACGATCACTGTCAATTTTACTGAGTATGTGAAAATGTTACGAGTGTTTCTGTCCCCTCAGCTACAGGAATTTGCTGGCTACAATCGGAGAACGTGGTTTCAGCAAAACGGAGCCACTTGCCACACCTCTAATGAGTCCCTGCCGGTCGTTAAGGAGATGTTCCCAGAAAAGCTGATTTCGCGGAGAGGCGATATCCCGTGGCCACCCAGGAGCCCTGATTTGTCGCCAGCAGATTTCTTTTTATGGGGATATCTGAAGCATCCTGTGTACATCCATAAGCCAAGGACATTGCTTGAATTAAAAGCAAAGATTAGAGAAGAGATGTTAGCAATCTCACGGTCTTTGTGCAGAAGAGTATTGGCGAATTTCCGTTCTCGTTTAGAAGAATGCCGAAGTCGCGACGGTCGTCATTTAACCGATATTATTTTTAAAAAGTAAATTCCTGTCCATTGGCTGTCTCATAAATAAATATATAAGTCTTATAGTTTTTTTTTTCTGTAATTTTTTTAAATGTTAACTAGTCACTGGCCCACCCTGTATTATAAACGTGAAAGTAACTCTTCATGCCTAAACCGCTAAACGAATTTTGATGATTTTCAGTATAGATTCATTGGACCTTAGAGAAAGACAATAGCTTTTTTAACCGTAGCTTATAGATGTTTGTGACATTAGGGATACCGCGAACATGCTGCTGTCCCATAAGGGTATGAAGCTGGGTCACTAATGCCACAACATAACCCAAGACAATTATGGCGGCATACTTATAGACCAAGGGTGGCTGCTATTCAAACGGGATTATTTTTTATTGCTGTAAGATAGCAGACAGGCTGTCGGCTCACTTAGAATTTAGCAGTTACCATCGCCTATAGGTGTTTGCAACGCCAGTGGCATCGTGAACACGCTGCTGTCCCATAAGGGAACTTGGGTTACTAATGGAACACAACATAAAGTTATTATGGCGGCATACTTAAGACTAAAGATGGTCACCATACAGACTAGGGTGTTGTTTTGTCACCCTTTACGACAGGCCGACCCCGGCCGCAGAGGTTAGTAGTCTTACTCCGCCTCTGCACGGAGAAAAATTCGTCAACCTCTGTGGTACGTGTAATGTATTTAAAAGTACTCGTTTATCGGTATTCATCAATATCATTAGTCGATTATTCGTTAATTGAATGTGGAGGACAACACTAATAAAAAAAGATTAAGACAAGTAATGAGAAATAATTTAAGTTAAATTTTTAATGAAAAGATAGTTGTGTTATTGGATACCTAATTAAGCAGGGGTCTTATAAATATCTAACACACGTGGCTCCCGAGTGCGGACGCTTACTTATAATATTTATTTATTTGCCAAAGATGCCAATATGCTTTATATAAGTAGTATATCAGTTGTTCAGTACCCATAACACAACCTCTACGCTGTTTATTTTGGACCTAGATGACTCTGTGTTATTATAGTGCCATAAGCTTCATTTCATAAGCTCAGCAACGTGAAGATTTTTTTCTCGTGCTTTAACCTCGCCAAAGTGAAGGGATTTGGAACAACCTCAACCGTATATCTTGAGATGAATCAAATACAAGCCAGTAATTTTGTTAGTCGATAAATAATTTTGGTCTTAAGCATGATTTGAAGTGGCACTGCAAGAATTTAAATGTTTGGTTGCCGAAATATCGCTATATACGTCGTCACCCCTCTCTGTACCTTTTGTATAAATGGTGTAATTAATAATTTTTATACGGCTGTGAAGCGTGGCCGGTGTTGGAGCGACACAAGCAAGAACTGCGTGTCACGGAGATGAATATGCTGCGGTGGATGTGTGGAGTGACGCGGAAGGACCGCGTTAGGAACTCCCGCATTCGCGGTAGTCTTCGTGTCCGTGACATTGCGGATAAATTGTAGAAGTGTCGGCTCCGTTGGTATGGCCATGTTTTACGGCAACCGGATGCTTACATGGGAAACAAACGTCTGGCCATGCCACCTCCGCCGGGCCCCGGCAGGAGGGGTAGACCCAAAAAGTGCTGGCTTGACGTCGTAAAAGGTGATATGCGTGCCAATGGGCTCACTACCAGGGATGCTGAAGATCGCGCGAAGTGGAGTAGAAAAAGTCGGAAAGCGGACCCCGGGCACCGAAACGAATGTTTGGGTGGCAACCGGGACTAACGCTAGGATGATGATGATGATGATGGTGTAATTAATAATTAAATAGAAATATATGTACATTAGTAATAGTAAATAGATTTTTTATGCTTTCCTTCAAAATTGTTTATGGATATTATTACTACAGTAATTCTACAGAACTCAAACAAATTTCTAAGATGATTCTTTGGGAGCAATCCATAAATTGTAACGTTGTTTTTGGCAGTTGAAACAAAATTCCCAAAATGAATTCCAAAAATCGAAAACATCATATTAATTATAATTTCGGTTAAATAACCTTTTGAATTGAATTCCTACCTATTAAATATCTGTCCAGTTGTATGTACCAAAGTGTTTTTCATATGTAAATATAATTATTAAGGTCATGTTTAATAACTTGTTTTGTGTAATAAATAATCTATAAAAAGTAAAATTAAAATGACATAAGCCATGAATTGAGACAATGTTTTGTGTAACAACATTCATAGCATTATAAAAACAATTCCCACCACTTCTTCCGTGATTTTATTTTTTCTCATAATTTACATTGTAGACAATCTTACAACAATGGACTAGTTTAGATATAATAATTGTTAAACAAATTATCATGTTTACTAAGGCATTTGCGTAATAATAGTATGAGGAACTCGAAATTCTTTAATATTTTATTTATTTACGTTTAGTCACTTTAGAGCCATACTTCCATACTTCATCAACTTTAAAATTAGACAATAAAGAGTAGGTCATGAATAAGTGTAGGCTTATCTGCCTTTTTATTATTGCTGAGGAACAGCAGGTAAGCTGACGGTCCACTTAATAAATAATAAGCAATTACAATCGCCTATGGATATTTGCGACGCTACGGGTACCGCGAACACGCTGCTGTCTTATAGGGGTACAGAAATCTGGGTCACTAATGCCGGAACACAACACAAGGTTATTATGGCGGCATACTTTAGACCAAGAGTGGTTGCCATCCCGACGGGATTGGGGCCCTACGACGTAGCTAGAGTTGTTTTGTCGCCTTTTACCTCCGCCCCTGCATGGACAAAATCCTCACTATCCTAGCGTTGAATTCAGTTTGTCTCCTAAGTTTCTTTCCCAGCTTCAAACCACCTTCGAAAAAACTACGCGTATAATTAACATAATATGTATATATATTATATTATAATTGTATAGATTTAATATTTCATTTCTCTTATTTTAAGATTCTTGATCTAACTTTATCCTGTCCCGTCATAAAAATATGTCCACTCTTCCTGAGTTTTCGTAAATGTTGATAATGGGATTATTAGTATTTTTTTGTTGTGGAACAGCAGATAGGCTGACGGCACACTTAAAAGTAAGCAGTCACCGTCGTCTATAACTGTTTGCGATGCTAGGAGCACCGCTAACACGCTACCTGCAGGGGAACTGGAACCTGGTTCGCTTATGCTGGTACACAAGACAAGGGTATTATGGTGGCATAATTAGAGGTGACGTATCTAAAGTTGTTTTGTAGCCTTTTACGATAGGCCGCCCTCGGCCGCAGAGGTCAGTATTCAAACTCTATCTCTGCTCGGAGAAAAATGTAAAAGTATTTATTACAAATATCCGTGCAGAGGCGGAGAAAGAATACTAACCCCTGCGGCCGGGGCGGCCTGTCGTAAAAGGCGACAAAACTACCCACCCTAGCTACGTGGTAGGGCCCCAAGCCCGTTTGGATGGCGACCATTTTTGGTCTTAAGGATGCCGTCATAATAACCTTGTGTTGTGTTCCGGCATTAGTGACCCAAGTTCCTGTACCCTTATAGAACAGCAGCATGTTCGCGATGCCACTGGCGTTGTAAACACTCATAGGCGACAGTAACTGCTAAATTGTAAGTGGGCCGTCAGTATGTCTACTATCCTACAACAATAAATAAAAATAAATATTTTAAGACCATTTTAGTATTTTCTAAGAAAATGAATTTGAAGCTGTTTGGTATTCTACATTTTGGGTCATCCATATAAAAGCCGAGTGGAGTATCTATTCCCATTTAGTTTTTGATGCCAAATCTGACAGTTTAAGAAAAGGAATATCACAAAAGGCCCCTGGTTTTAGAGTAAAAATTTTGGATGTAGTTGAGATATATTAGTCACATCCGCCACCTCATTCCCCCTTCCCGTCCGAGGCGGCGGAGTCCCACCTTTCTTCCCGTCTACCTCCCACATCCTTTCCCAACTTCGCTCTCTGTTCGTGGCACGGTCCCCGGTGGGATGGTTGCGAGTACTGGTTGGGGTCCCGGGCCCTGATTTGGTAGTCGAAACCATGCCCATTTCGACTGCGCCTGCACAGAGAGTGTTCCTGGGGCGGGAACGGCATCTCCGCTCTCCGTCGGTCTGGCTGGGTTGGCTACGACGTTGGGCGACTCCCTGGTTTTCTGGGGTGTCAACTGGTAGTCGTACCCACGCCTGATTGGCACGTGGCGGAGATGCAAGTCCCGCCCCGTCCAGAATCCTCCAGCTTTAGGCTGGAAGCAGTCAAGTCCGCAAAGGAGGCGGCGGAGCGGGAGCGGGAGTCGACTACCACACTCCCCTCCCGCCAACACTTCAGAAGAGGCCCGCCTTGAGACAAAGAGCGGACCGGCGCCGGCCCGGGCCACGAGATCGGCAGGCCACATATCCGTAGGCCCGGGCGTAGGCGATAGGAGAACAGCGGGGTTTTTTAGTGGGTAGTCGGCTGGCTGAACATCTTTCCCGGAGTCCCACATATCCCTCAGTCCCCCCGGGCTGGGGGAACCCGTCAAGAGAGGGTTTTTCCCCGAGACCAAAAAAAATGTTAGTCACATAATGATAGACAAAATATAGTCAGAAGTGGCGTTGGAAATATCGACAGATAATCAAAGAAGAATATTTCATTTTATGTAAAGTAAAAGATAGGCGCCGTCATAAATAAAAGAAATTCAAAACAGGTATTTTAATAGAATGTTATTCGGAAAAAATCTGTAGGAATGTATAATATTGTCAATTTAAGAAACGGGTTCTTTCTATCTATTAGTTTCTTTATAGCTGATTGGTGTTATATAAAATTTATTTTTAAATTCATCCCGTTGGCATTCAATTGTTTCCTGATAAATATTGTTACAGGGCGAAATCAATGCACGTATTCTTGCCCTGCTCCAACGTAACACTTTCTTTTTAACACGCTTTTATTAGTTTCACCTGTATGTTTGTAACCGACTCCTTTGAACTCGATTTTACCCACTTTAAACAGTCAAATTTCATTTAAAGGATCAAAGACAATATAACAATTCGATAAGATCGCCAGGATTAAAAAAACAATGGTGGCGTGTTATGAATTACGCTTGATGACACATTTTCGTACTGGGAGTTGAAAAAATATTATTTTTCTTAAACAGAGGAGAGAAAATGTGGCCAAATTAAGGTTTTAATTATCGAATTTAAAATACCAAATTTCATCCGTTTGTGCATGGCATGTGCAATTGCAGAAGATGGCTTTTACGCCGATATATTATTACTAGCTGACCCGGCAAACGTTGTTCTGCCATATAAATAATAAAATGTCAAAAAATTAAAAAAAATTTTTTGGGGGTGGGTCACCCCTAACATTTAGGGGGATGAAAAATAGATGTTGGCCGATTCTCATAGATACCGGATAAGCACAAAAAATCACTAACTCAATTTAGTTATCTGCCTACTGCCTACCCCCTAAGAACGATGGCGTGATTATTTATAGCCTATGACCATTTCTAGGTTATCATCTATCACCATACCAAATTTCATCAAAATCCGTTCAGCCGTTTAGGCGTGAAAGAGGAACAGACGGACAGACAGACAGAGTTACTTTCGCATTTATAATATTAGTATGAATATAGTGTCTTTTGTAATCGTTCTCGTTTGCTAGTTGTATAAAAAAAAATAGATGATTTACTCCTTTTTAAAAAGTTGATGTTAGGTCTGCATTGTGATAATTTGAAAATCACTATACGAGTATTAATCAAGTGATCAATTCGTGTTCCGCTGAAAGCTGGCATTGTAAATGTACCAACACAACATCAAAGCTGGGACCTATTGTGTATCAGCATAGGGCGAATATAATCATTATTTAAAAGTAGAAAGCCATTTATTTTAAACAATATAAATACTTATAAAAAGAAGATGCATATAATTTGACCTAAAACACCACAAGCTTCGTATGAGCTAGTGAAAATTATTATCGATGAACCGTTCGAGCTTAGTTACATTAGAGTATAGAGTACTTCATATGATGGAATTCATTTGGTTAGTTTTTACAAAGACTGTGTTATAAAATGCAAACTAGAAAGAAAAAATGTTAGACCTTTTTGTTTAGTATGTGCAAACTGATGGGCGAGACTGAGTTAGTCCCTGAAGATCTTGGTACGATCCTTAACAACCCCGTTCTTGTATGTTATCGCTCAGTATCAATTTAAAACAATCATGATACAGAATATATTTATATTCATTCTACTTTTCTTAAGAGCAAAGCAAAAAGCTCCGATCACATTCACGTGCCAAGGTCTCCACCATTGTCCTAACAACCTTGCTTATCAAAATATCTAAAAGTTATCACGACTTGGAATTTTGCAAGCGTTAAGTGACTGTTGCAAGATCTCGGCTAGCTGCGATTCTGTCTATGTATCTATATAAATAAAATGACACGAGGTTTGCAGTTGTGCGCGCATCACGGCAAAACTACTGGATAGATTTCAATTAAATTTTTCAAGTTTTATTTCTAAAAACTTAGCCCTTATCTAAAAAAATATAGCGATATCTTCATTTTATATAAAATTATTAAAGTTTTAAGAAACATATATTTTTATAAGCACTACGTGTTTGGTGAGGTGTGTTTTTTTGCTGCGGTGAAGTGGGGCAAGCGGTGTAGCGCGCATGCGTACGAAAACTTCTTATACATATTTTTTCGATTTACTTTTTTCTATTATTCGACCAGCAAAGCGGGCGGGAACAAGTAATAAAATAACATTTATGTTTTGACCATCTCTAAGATTCCATACTCGAAGTGTATTAGCGAGAACAATTCACTTAACATTTTTTTTATTGCTAATGTCCTGATTACAACTAGTCGAATTATGAAAATTATTATTACAATTTTAAAGACAATAAGTTATAATACATTTAAGTTACAATACGTTAAGAAAATAAGAACAAACCTATTTGCAATTAATTTCAATCAATGATTATGAAAAAGTGCCTTGAATTTATTTATGAATATAATGAGGGTTGTCATTAAACATGCCAACTTAAGGGCTAAAATACATAATAAATTTGCACATGTCTATTTATATGTACTTTTCTTTCCTTTAAGGTACGTAGTAGCCAAGTATTATGACACTCGACCAATACAGAGGTTCACAGATTAAATTCCCACGATGTCTTGTCCCTTGGAGTTTTTCTCGTCTAATGTCCATATAATGTCGGTAGATACCGGGGACTTTATGAGCTGTTATTTTATATTTAGTTCTAAAAATTAGCAATATATGTTTACATGATGCTTTGAGCTTTGCCCGAAATCTCAATATTAGCATTAACTTGTTTAATCCCGTAGAAAATTGTGCCCTGTATGCCGCCTCAGAACTTCTGGAGGAAAGCCGACGCACCTATGTCCTCATACCTATGAGGGTTTTTATATGTTACTCCGCTACTGCGACCACTTAGTTTGCATGGTATAACCATAAACAACTCCTGTCGTCACAAGCCTTTTAGGGGGTCAGGATGTCTTTTGGTGTTCTTACATCTTAGGAGGAAACTGCTTTAATTTAACATTCAACTCTGTGATTGAATTCTTCTTAATGTGTGGACCAATTTTGATGAAATTTTTTGTGTGTCTTCAAGCGGATTTCAAAATATTTCACAATTCGGTACACTATAAAATGTTATTTTTTTAAATTTAAATGGCAGAACAACGTTTGCTAGATCAGCTAATATGTATATAAAATGTACCAGATAAATTTATGCTCTATATTGCTGTATATCATAATTTACACACTAGTATCAAAATCACACGAACTCTAGGGGAGGCCTATGCTGGACAGCAAGACAATCTTCACGTATTGTAAGATTTTTAAATAAAGGCTATTATTATTATCAAAATCACATAGTGGAGCAATATCTATCACTTGATGAGGCAGCGAAAGTAAACCGTAATTTATCATACACACAAATATTACGAGGTCACAACATAATTACTATAGAACACGTAAGCATGAGACGTGCACCTTGGAGGCTTCGCGCATCACGTGACGTCACTTGACCCGGTCATGATGCACCGTTAGTCAAAAAAACCACTTGTTTTGACCCCGAACACACAGACACTGCGGTTATATATCTTCATAATATTAGCAATCGTAAATATGGAAGATCTTAGAATTTTATATTCGAATTTTTCCCGTTTCCCAGTTGCATCGGATGCACTTCGAAGACAAGGATTGGGTCACGAGGTAAACAACTGCACATCTAATTGCGTAAATGTCCTTCCATGATACTTCATTGACCAAAGAGCCACAAGAAAATAAATGAGGCTATATTTGTATTTACAGGGGCTACAGTTGACTCTCCCCTCAGGTTGCAGCCTTCAAAAGGAAATTTGGACATACCGTTGATATGTGACGACAAAACTAGAATTTTGAATAGACTTAAGTATCGATGCAATCTATAACTACGCTCAAAGCAGAATACATTTTAAATTCATCTAATATTTATAGTCAAGCTTTTGTAAATTGTCGAAGGTTTAGGCGTAATGTAAACAAAGCTTCACGAACACTACCTTTAGAATCCCACTTTAAGCTCTGCTGCCGCTTTTGTTTATTCAGACATTGTTTTTCTCCAGCCAACCCCGCGATGGTTGCAGTGCAATGTCCATAATCGGTTCTACGATGTGGCATTTAACTAGGGTTGTCATGAACATCTTTAGTAGCCAAATAATGGAAAAAAGAAGAAGAATAGAATATGGTATTTATTATTTTTCTTCATGAATTCAGGAATACGACATAAAGAAGATTCGTATAAATGATATCGTGATAAAGAAGGTTTTAATAAAAATTTCGAATATTAATAATGCGAGCACACAAAAATATGTTACATTTATAAAATGGATACTGTACATTTTTCAAATATATTTGCAAATAAAATATTACATAAAAATTCTTTACCACTTTTACTTTTTTTTATATAATTTTATAAAGCTCATGTCAACTGCACTTGCAAGGTGAGAACACAGAAAACTTTAAAATGAACTCTACAAACTGTATGCTTCTTTATTATTTACGTGATAGATGTATCCTTATATAAATTTTCTGCCCAAGACATCCCTTGTTGGAATAAAGAACCCCTGAGCGAGGGCTGCGGCGCATGCGTATTGTACAACCCTCCAGATCCAATATGGCGCCGACCGCCACAACTTGAGCACGCGTTATTTATTGCTACAAATTATTATAATTTGCTTAAAAAAATTGTGCTTCGTTAATAAGTTTCCATTATTTTATTTAAAATAAGTTCATTTTTATTAATTTAATAAATCTCTGACATTGGTGAAAAGAGTGCGTAAAAATATTACTTTCTTAAAAAATCAAAACATTATTATTGTGTTTAATTATACATAAACTATTTATTTATCTGTGCGCGAATTTGTATCGGGTGTGTTTGTTGTGGCGCAATGCGATTAGATGTGTTGTGTTTTATAGGTCAAAGGCAATAGTGATAGGTCAAAGTTAATAAGATAAATAGTTTAAAATCTACTGTTATTATAAAAATACCTATATAGATATATATATACACTACGTTAATACTTCATAATACTTGTAATATTAAACCGAATTATATTAAAATAGAAACAATTCCGGTTTGCTAAATATTTTGAAGATTATTTTACAATTATTTCATTTGATCTTCATAGATTTAATTCTTTTTTAACTTAGTCAAGGTTATAAATTTTCACAAGTATAACCGTGTAATAAATATTAGATTAGACATTGTTGGATATCAGCCAAACTGCGTCGCTCAAAGGTATCACCAGCAGCGCTGCTGCTGGGCACAAGACCGGTGTCAGGCCTAATCGAGCCTGTTAGAAGCCCCGAGGAACCTGGCCTCGACGTCGCGCAGGACAAAGCTTATTGGGGCAGCGTCGCTTCAGCTATGACGAGTAAAGTTTACATTTGTAATCTGTACATATAATAATACGGCAATAGCCAATGAAAAGAATGAGCCCAACTAATTTCGATAAAGGTCAACAAATGGATTACTCCATTTGTTGCACAGGCTGTAGGTGTTGCCTACAGCCTTCGGTTTTCTCTTTAGGTTTGGGTGTATATGGCAGTTGTCGTGTAGGAAAGGTCCTATATATATTTTCATGTGCTTCTTCAAACAAGAAAAAGAACACAGAAGGAAAGTAACGCAAAAAAGCGCGTATTTAGCTTCCTTCCTCGTAGTAATATCGAATAAATTATCCTAAAAAATATCCTAAATAATAATATCCCAAACCACTGATAGACAACATACAGTTATCATCATTATCTTGTGACTGTTATAGTAACCTGAAAGTCGGTAAAGTTGAAGAGACAGGTCTATAAGACCATCATTAGGCCTGTCCTTTTATACGGCTGCGAAACGTGGCCGGTGTTAGAGCGACACAAGCAAGAACTGCGTGTCACGGAGATGAATATGCTGCGGTGGATATGTGGAGTGACGCGGAAGGACCACGTTAGGAACTCCCACATTCGCGGCAGTCTTCATGTCCGTGACATTGCGGATAAATTGCAGGAGTGTCGGCTCCGTTGGTACGGCCACGTTTTACGGCAACCGGGTAATCACCCGGTTGCCGTAAAACGTGGCCACGTAATCACGTGGGAATCAAATGTCTGGCCATGCCGCCTCCGCCAGGCCCCGGCAGAAGGGGTAGACCCAATGGGCTCACTACCAGGGATGCTGAAAACCGTGCGAAGTGGAGTAAGAAAGAGTTGGAAAGCGGACCCCGGGCACCGAAACGAGAGTTTAGGTTGCAACCGGGATACTACGCTTAGATGATGATGATGTTATAGTAACCTGAACTTACGCTTTAGTATCCTTCCCATTTTCTTCTCCGCTTCACTCGGTTTTCAGCAGCCCTGGTAGTGAGTTCATGGGCAAACATCACCACTTACGGCGTCAAGATAGCTTTTTGGATATTTGTTCCTCATATAAGTTTCGGAATTAACAGTGTCAAATAAAATCACAGATGCAACGTTCTGAAAAATCCATACTAATATTATAAATGTGAAAGTGACTCTGTCTGTATATCTGTTACGTTTTCACGGCTAAGCCGCTGAACCAATTTTGATGAATTTCGGTATAGATTGGTCCTTGGAGAAAGATAGGCTACTTTTTTATTTTCCAGAACAACGTTTGCTGGGTCAGTTAGTAGATAATAAAAAATTATTTTTTTCCTAAAACTCTGATTTATTATTATTATTATTTGAGCGTATAATCCTTGTTATATCACTATTTATTTAATTTAAAAGGGAAATAAATAGGCTATATCTAAACTTCAGAAGTACTCTTAACAGTGACGATAGATGACGCTACGAATCATCGAAATTACATCGAAATTGTATTTATCCCAAAGTAATAGAAGCTATAGTGCAGTCATAAAATGTTCCTTATCTGTATTGAGGTATATTTTATGGCTTGTAAAATGGTGGTCTTTGCTACTTTGACAAATTATATTTGATGACTATTACGAATATACATTATAATACTATTATATTGACAAAATTTAAAAATATTATCATAAAATAAATTATCGTCTTCCAATCGTTTCAACCTTTGTTATACCTATGTTGAATAGTTTGAGAATAACAAGCTTCGGATTTTAGTGCATATTTCATTTCAACTTTGGTCTTATTGCTAAAAAATTTATTTGAAAAACGAAATAATCAAATTTACATTTAAAATCTTAATTTATGCAGCTGTTATTTTAGGGTAAAGTTTACTTTTATGCTATCACTTTTCGCCAAGTTAACTATCACTATGCTCACGTTTAACCATAATATCACATGCTTAATCATAAACTGACCTAACTCAAAAAACCTGTTTTTTGGGAAATCGCAAAAAACGTTTTGTCATTTACTACTTATCCCATATATTGACTTATAATTAAATAGTGGTAACTCAGCGTGGGAAAGAGATATCGAAATAAATCTTAGTTTGGCCGATAGAGGGCGTCGATACAATGCTGCCCGTTATATTATCTCACTTTAGACCTAAATCGTAATCGGTTAGTTTATGATTAAGCATGCGATATGTACACGCACTCGGACAGTTACGACTTACGACTCAATAATGAAGTTTATATCTGGATTATACAGGCGATGGTGACAAGTGGCATAAAAATTCACAACATAGTAATGCTGGGCTTGCGCTTCTCCGTCTAATACGTGTTACGCACACATCGAAGATTTCGCAGTGCGGGGTTCTTCTTCCTGCCCGTATCCCATACTATGTGGGGTCGATACAACATGTTCTCCTTCCACTATCCTCTCTTAGTCGTCATCTAAACCATTCACACCTTTTTTTGATATATCATCTTTTACACAAACCGAAATGGATATAAGGATTTTTACAAATCTAGGGCTAGGAAATTTTTGTATTAGCTTCAGCGTTGTTTATCAGATGTTCTTGTTTTTCTAGAGCTTATTTCATTTTTATCATCCTCAAAACGTGCAAATTCTCCTATAATATTCACATTACACCATAAAAACTTTGTGAGCAGTGTATGAATATTGTGGGAATCGAACCCATGGCGCCTGGGTTGAACTGCGAATAAATAAAGAGGTAAGACGCGTAAGTGTAAACGCTGCACGTAAAATCGATATAAATTTTCAAAACATTCCCACATGACTCACGTATTCCCCGTAAACTTAAATAGAGACCGCTCGCATAACTACACGTCCGTTTTCTAACAGAGTTCCGTATATATTACAATTTAAATTAAATCATTTTCATGTCACATTATTTAAATATTAATTACAATTTATTTATTACGAGTATGTTTGATTTAAATATTTTGTTTTAGTATTTTTGGTTCTGAAATTTAGTTTTCTTATGTACCTCTATTCTTATAATAGTTGTAGATATCTATATTTCCTGGACAGAAAAGAGAGCGTCAAGGAATGTTAAATGGAGAAGGAATAGGGAAGAAAGGAATAATACACGCCATGGTACCTCGGGGTCCGAATGTGAATGGAATAAAAAAATTAACAACAAATCCTTTGTTGTTCCTTGTGTTTAACAGGTTTAATGAGTGTTACTTATCATTGACGAATGAATAAACCATTTGTATCATTGATACAGATCAATGTTTTATTATTTTAGTGGGTGTCATGAAGAAATCATTTGCCGCCATTTTTATCTTTTTGCGTACTTCCCAATTTAACACTTAATATATAACTTTACACTGGGTTTTCTCGTATCTCTCTTTTCTATTTACTTTTTCGTAGCTGATTTCTTATTCACTACCTTATTAGATCGTTCAATAATGTCGTGATTATATCAATAAATTTCAACTTTTGTAATAAAATGCAAAGTTTAGCTTTGACTGTCTATAACTGTTCGATCCTTGCATAAAGGGTATCTGAAGTCCCGCCTCCTGATTTTTGTTACCTACCCTCACTTTCGGTGAGGTAAATGGTGAAAGCGAGGGTGGGACAGAAATAATATGATAGTAACGCGCAAGCTTCTTAACGAGCGGGACGGTTGACGTTCGACCTCCCTGACCACGTAGTAACGCGCAAGCTTCTAAACGGGCGGGACGGTCGACGTTCGAACTCCCTAACAGTTACTCCAAACTCATTGGCCGTGCCATAAATTGTGTGTTCAGTGCGTGACATTTAGCTGGTGCCGTACAACAATTCCTCCACGACCTGATTCGAACCGGGAAGGGGTGGAATCAAGGTCAGTGCGAATTTCTTTGCCCACTGCAAGGTATCGCGTCTCTCTAATCACCGCTCCTCTTCTCTCCTCTCTCATACAGTCCACTGCACTCGAGCTATCCTTTTCATTCCTGTACGGTGTAATCCAGGATGCATGCAGTAACAAAACAGTTACCGGTAACTTACATATAACAGTATTCGTAACATTTTTTATTTGTACAATCGGTGAGCGATAAAAGCTCTTTTATATATTATTTTGTAAGGAAAATTATGTTGCTTCATTCTGACAGATCTATTAAATCTTTGGCCGTTGTTTATCAGATTGCACCATGTTAACAGGTGCGTTCTTCTTTAGCTCCAAAGGCCTTTTGTAGACCCCGAGGTGTCGTGCAAATAGCATAAATATAATATAAACATTTAAATAAGTATTTATTAAAAGTCTTTATGTACCTAATGTCTTTTTCAATTTTCTTTCCTAAATTATTTAAAATACTATAGTTAATCATTGGAACATATACCGACTGGGAAGAAAAGCACCGCTAGGAAATCTGCACACCAAGAATATTGATGTATGTTTGTGGAAACCGCCAACAAAATGTTAACGCATACTGTTCATACCTTTTTAGGAGGCGACCAGACCACGTTATTATATAACGCCAAAGTAGTGATGATTAATGTAAATTATTTAACGCAATTTCTAATTAATGTATATCATAAATAATTCAATTCATTAACACCTACATTACAAATATTTAGCATATAGGTAAATATACTTTTCATTGAATAATTTCTTATATAAGAATAACAACCCATAGCGTTCCATTGCTGGGCGAAGGATTTTCCCTAGAAGGAACAGATTTCCTCATGATGTTTTCCTTCGCAGTTGGTACTTGGCAATTATAATATCCTATATCTTTAAACGAGCAATTCTTGTATATATATATATATATATATATATATATATATATAATTGGAATCTCGGAATCGGCTCCAACAATTTTTATGAAATTTAGTATACGGGGGGTTTCGGGGGCGATAAATCGATCTAGCTAGGAATCATTTCTAGAAAATGTCATTTTATTCGCTTTTTTTTATTGGAAGAAAAATAACAAAAATATGACTCTTCTTGACATCTATCGGCGAATAATAATACTATTTTTTTTAAATTGCTTTAACGACACAACACTCAAGCTATTCCAGCAGATGGCGTTGTTAAGTAACAAGAAGTCAATGAGTATTTGCTTTGAGGTTAGACTAAGAAAATCAATTGTTAATTTTCAAAAAACACAATTTATAAAAAAAAATACCGAGCAAAGCTCGGTCATCCGGATATTAATTATATAATGAGAAAAGCGCCTAAGAGGTACATGCCACCATGGTATTTGTACCCGGGACTGGATTGGTCTCCGAGTAAAATACCACTGAGGTACACTAATTACACTAACTACATTTACATCTATTACCATAAGTGTTTAGTTGTCGGCATCCGGTTTCTCCACTACAGCTTGTTTTTCGACAAAGGCATATAGACTTCCATCTTTCTCTGTCCTTTGCAATTTGGCTCCATGCTGGGCCAACTACTTTTTTGATGTTGTCCTCCCATCTTTTACTCTATCTACCTCGATTTCTTTTGCTTTCTCTGGGGTACCATTACGTTATAAGTTTAGTCCATTTCTCTTTTTTGTCTCTTATCATGTGTCCGGTCCATCTCCATTTTACGTGTTTATAAACTGTATTGACATTCTTGAATTTTATTTCTGCTTTTATTCTGTCCAATCTTACTTTATCTCTTCTTTTCACTCCAATCACGCTTCGTTCCATGCTGTTCTAACAGACACTGATTTTATTAGATAGTTGCTCTGTAAGTGCCCACGTTTTGTTATTTTTTATAGGAATTTTTGTTATTCTTCATGATTTCGCTTAGAGACCAAAATCTTTTCCAATTATTATTTATTCTTCTTACCCGGTACCTAAATATATAATATACCTAAATGCAGTTAACGGTTTAAATTTCATTAGTTATTCGGGCAACCACTTTTCTGTCCTGTTGCTAAATGAGGAACGAAATTGAGTTCTATTTAATTTTGGATAATTTTAACTGACAGTTAATGTTTAGTCCAAGTATGAAACGAAATTATCTGGTAGAATAATTTATTATTAAATTTTAAATAAATAATCAGTGATATTACTTATTTCCATTCGTAAACAGATATTTAGATTAGATATTTAAATTAGACTGTCCAATTTTTTACAAAATATCATTAAGTGCCGTTAAATATGAAGAAGGAATATCTTGCCGGTCACTATAACAAAAATGATTATGATTCCGTTTTTCGTTTCGGTATGGAATGATTAGATGGCCTTTTAAAATCTGTGACCACTTTTATTTAATTTAATTTCTTAAACCTCTTTCGACAAGAAAGAGAATTGTCATCGGACTTTTCGACTTCTATCAACAGCCGATCGCGGGTTGTTAACTAAAAGATTCAGATTCAATCGGTACGGAAAGCTTGAAATGTCTCTATTAATAAAAAAAAGTAAAAACATAAAATTTCTACATCTTAAAACGTAACGTGTCTTCCTCTACACCGTTCGTGACATATTTTTTCGTAATAATTCAAAACGCTATTCACTAGTATCTTGGACATTGCGTACTCAGCAAAATGTCACAGGTCGCGCCGGCTTGCGTCAATCATTTCACAACCTTGCATTACATCTAGCTCTATATATTTTATCACAAATGTGAAACAATTTCAATATGGTTGTGACCTTTCGTGAATTTGTAAGATTGAGATATTTACAATATTTATATTTGACTTTGTTGTCATGTGATCAAGGGTTTGAAACAGTAAGCAGTAGTTTATTTTGTTTTAATAATAAACTCATGCCATTCTTTAATTATTCTCGTCTTCAACTTCATTGTTAGCATATTGTAAAAGACTACTTTTTATATATTGTTCATAGCCTTCTAATTTGCAGACCCGTGCAATTAATTTTACTTTGACCCACATTTGGAAATTTATTTTCTATATTATATAAGAATGCACTCAGTGCTGTCATCGGGTTTTCATCGATTTTATCATTTCAAAGATTGATTATTTTAAAATCTTTATTAATTTTTATTATAAAATATTCTATACGTTATTCGCTAAATTTGCGATTAGTTAACGTGACTATTTACTGTTTGTAAATAAGGTGACTCTCTCGTAACACACTCACTCGTTGTCTTCCAAGTCTCCCTTCAAATTCGTAACTTTTAATTTGGTACTAAACGTTTAATTCATAACTTTTAATTTGGTATTTAATAACTGTTTACGGACGAGGACAATATGACTGTGCACATTGATAAATAACCCACGCATGTTTAAGAAATCGCATAAGTTCACCCCGACCTTTCTTCTGACCTTTAGAGAAAAAATGTGAAATGTTTTGTTAACCAGCATTTCGAGGTTTCGCTTACCTTAATATGAATCTTTATTCGTTTTTCATCATTCATCATCTTGACGCGGGAATTATCTAGGTCCAGATTTATGCTAAAATGAGTTTGGATATTAGATTTCCGTTTAAAACAGGTTTAACGAGTCTATAAATATCGAATAAGTAAATGATACTTTAATGTAAACGGTTGAAGTTTTTAGTGTGATCAACAGATTGACATCTTTGACTATTAAAAGTCAATGAATCGAGAAAGATGCCTCAACAACGTCTATGATGACACGCGTTTGGTAAAGAGTTGCTTGAAAGTAATATCATGACTTTGAAACCAAAGTATCAAGTTCTTGCATCTTTCCAGCATCGTCTAAATTATATACTTATAGAATGACTAGGGCCATTAATAAAGTGCAATTTAATGCTAAAACGTCTAGAAGACTTATTATCTTTTAGTCGTCGCTTCACACAACTGACACACGTTTTGAATGGCTCAAACTTGAGAAAAATCTCATTCACTGTTAATAGTTCTGCTATAATTTGTAGATCAATGCCACCAATCAAGTAATGAAGCAATTTTAACCACCTTTCTACAAAATGAAATGCAAATATTATTTAACTTAATTGATCGAACATAATGTGCAAATATTTGTACACCTTTTACTTTGATCTAGTTCGATGAGGAAATTATTGTGAAACCAGAAGTTGTATTGTCGCCATGAATAGAATATGACTTATTCAAAGACACACCTTTTGCCATAGAAGGACGGTGAAAGTGAACGTAGTAATATTGAGTTTTCAGATACAAGAACTGTTGTCAGTTTTGTTTTGTCGTTAGCTATTATAGATTTAATTTTTCTATATTGAATACTCATTATGTTTACACAAACAGGAAGTTACAGTAAATAACTTTTTAGTATTCTTTTTTTAAAGTTTAAGCGCGTCTGCTTGCGTGTTGTTTCGGAAAAATATACTGCGCACTTTTATTATTGTGATACTTTTTCATGCCTTCGCATGCGTATCATCTTTACAGACGCACTAACGTCAAATCTACAACCTAGAAGGGAAAACCGAAGCGGTGCTCTTCATTTTCTTTCTGAGAGTTAGTGCTATCACATATTGCTATTTCGTATCTATGAGTTAGCAAGAATTTAATTAATTTGTCACCTTTTAACATCATAGTAATGGCATGGGAAGGCTTTATTTTTCTAGCAATTCAAGACATTTTGTATATTTTTAACTATTCACGGTATAAAGGCTGGTATATTAAGTACGTCGGCTTAACAATGTTACAAAATCAATCTCAAAGGAAAATTAGGTTTCCGAATGTTGACCGCACCTAAAGGGACTCCAAAATTCATTACGATCAATTCACCTCGTCTCTGAGGATATTACGGTGAAAGAGAACTTGTAGGTTTCATGAACTTTAGATCTATAAGAAATGGACCTCACTTGGGATTAATTACTTGTCGTAATTTTCCGATACGAAGATGTTTGCTATTTTAGTCTATTTTAGTTTTGTTACATCATAATGCTCTTGTAGTTTCTAGTAGAAAAAAATAGAGCCGACCCTTTGTTACCCTACGAACTCTCAGATAATTCTTTTTGCCAGTACCTACCAGCGGAAGCATCTGGATGAGGCCCTGGCTCAAAATTTTTGTCCGTCGTATCCGATAGTAGTTGCCCTTGTAAAAAATCAAATTTTCCTTGAAACTATTCCATCTTCTTTGACTTAGTGATTATATAATGATTGATGATGAAAGATACACCATTAAATATTATATTAACGACTACCAAGACTGATAATAACTAATATTATTGCCATTATGATAATTCTTATTTTTTCCCTTCAATCTAATTTTAATTTTGTAATCAAAATTGTTCCGAATAAAAAATACAGATATAAATTAAGTTTAAAAAATGCTCCCTGGGGATTTTGTTTCGCCGTTTCTTCTATAGCCAGCGGTAGTAAAATGTAAACAGACGGACACCAAAACATACAACTCTAGTTTTGTTATATGATAGTACTCAACATTAGACTCACCGTTACATTTAAATATTTTTTTTAAATATATTAAGACAGTTCACACAATACCGTCTAGTCGTAAGCTAAGTCAGGTCTTGATAAGTGTGCAAAATTTTAAATTTTTTTGATCGTTCAAAGTGGGTAAAAATTGAGTCCGTAAATTCCGTTACATTTTTTTTTATTGCTGTAGGACAGCAGACAGGCTGACGGCTCGCTTAGAATTTAGCAGTTACCGTCGCCTATGGGTGTTTGCAACGCCAGTGGCATCGCGAACACGCTGCTGTCCCATAAGGGTACAGGAACTTGGATCACTAATGCCGGAACACAACACAAGGTTATTATGGCGGCATACTTAAGACCTAAGGTGGTCGCCACCCAGACGGGCTTGAGGCCCTACCACGTAGCTAGGGTGGGTTGTTTTGTCGGCTTTTACGACAGGCCAACCCCGGCCGCAGAGGTTAGTATTCTTTCTCCGCCCCTGCACGGATGCCCCTACATACAGGTCAAGTTAATAAAAGCGTGGTAAAAAAGTATATCCTTTATAATAATTCTCTTTGGCATGCTTAAACAAACGTCGTCGTTACAACTTTAAACAAAAGACAGAAAATTAATGTAGAATATACTCGCATATTTCTCTGATTGTAATATGCATCCCATTGGGGTTTTTTGATTACTTTACAAGCTTTTATTTTTGATTACATTTAATGTTACAGTGTGTTAATTACATTTAATTTTTTCTTAAGTAAACCTTCAATTAGGTACCTGGTAACTCAGTGGTATTACACTGGGACATTGGTACACGGTGTCTATATTGATAGACACCGTGAGAAAACCTGCATACCGGTACGGTAAACCGCCAATCTATCTTGGACAAGTGTGGCAGGTGTACTGTCCGTACTCCCTAGGGCTAAGCCCGATACCAGCAGTGGGATACCTATGAACTGTTACTAAAAATACCATAAGAGTTAAAAAAATAACCCAAACTTGATAGAACAATGCCTTCATTTCTCCTCGCGCGTCTAATTTAAATACATTTCAAGATAGCCACATGTGTTTGCGAAAAACATGTTATGATTATTCAAGTTGGCCCCCAAGTCCCTCAATGACGTAATTTGGGGTGAAAATGGGCAATAACCGTGCATGGAATATAAAGCATGTTTGAGAGAACAGATTGAAGGTTACATACATTACATGAAGGTTTTTGTGTCCATTTTGCAGGGGTTGATTTGTATGGGAAACCTTTTAGGATTTGAAATATTTTTTTTTAATATTATTTAATTTTAACGTATTTTTTATTGAATATACTAAAAATATAATTAAAACGTAGTTTTAACGGTTTTAAGAGCGTTCTTTTTTCGGAAATTGTTACGTTTCGAGTACTTTTGAGTTGGTAGAACTGATAGAAAATGATGTCGTCAAGAAATTGAGAAATATTGCTAAATGATATTCTTCGAAATGTTCCATTTATGATCTGAAAATATTTATTAAAGTTTTAATAATAATCTACACTGTTGTAGCTAAATACAACCAAATACAAAATGCAAGAAAACTCTCAGCAACAAATCCGTAACAAGAAATCAGTAATTTTAAAACTGTTTTAAGGTGTGAGCTTACTGATCTTGATACCTTTGGAGAACCGTCAAATACCGTCGCTTAAGAAGATGAGAACCATTTTTTCTTTATTTCATATACAATATGTTATTAGATTCAAATTCAGTTTTCTTTGCTTTGCTAACTGAAAACGAAATTATAATTTGAGTGTTAGCTAAAATTCGAGAATTTTGTTGCTAATTGCATAAACGTAAACGCTTACTAACTTCCGAAACATGCATAGTGACTAAGTATGTCTAAATCTAGGTCTTGTAGTCCCGGCTTTCACGCAAAACCTATTTTTGGTCATATCTCAATTGGAATATAGCCACTATATAAAAATATAGTGTATTTAAATATAGCCACTCCCTATTTCCTTGTGGTTTGCAAGAGATAATTAATTTTTACTCACTGCTGCGACTTTCTTACACATTTTTAATATTATTTTATCTGAAGTTGAACCATGAACTAACTTCATAAAATCTTTAGCATTCCTAATGAGAATTTACCAAAGTTGTTTTTCATTAAATTAATTATCATTTCTCTTTGTTTTAGCGACGAGTCCTGCAGGCAACGGTCCTGGTGGGGGCGATACGCGGCGTGGTGGTGACGTCACACCGCACGCGCAGCCCCAAAGGAGGCTCATCAAGGTCGACTTTAATAATCTTGAGGTTAGCATCTATTTTTTTTTAAAGTTCCATGGTGGATAGACATATTGATAATTTCTGTCTAGATTTCGCGTTCGATTGCCGATTCAATAAGCTTGGAAATGTTTATATAAGTTATTAAAACAACATTCTATAATTAAAAAATTTTCGTTAAAACAACTTACGTTTAATAATAGCACTAAAAACTGTGTTTTAGCTTCTCATGTTACTGTCAGTTACAAAGTTTTAACGTTTTGTTATTATAGCTACCTACGCAGGTTTGAGGTTTCACTTAAATCGGTGATCTTTGACCATTTAATGTTAATTTGTTGACATTTTATCCCAGATATAACTCATGTTATTCGTAAATTTTAATATACTTAAATTTGATTTCTCTGTACCGTTTATTAACCATTAAAGACAAGCTGGTGTAGTTCTGAGTAAATCACCCTAGATAAGTGACTTTGTAACATAACTGGAAGAATTAAGAAGAGTTTTCGTAACACGACAGTGAATGAATCTAAAATAAAGATTAATAGATAATAAGAGGTACATGTGGCTAATACAAGTATGTTACCACTGCGATCGCTGTTTGAACTTCAACCCCAAAACGATATCTATGCTCTCTATTTGTGAACTGCCTAAACTAACATAATCCGTCGTCTTTTATAGAAATTGAAGAAGTAGTCATATTATGATTTCTGAATAAAAACACTGTTATTAGAATATTAAATAATATATAAATAATTCATTAATATTTGGGACGTCAGGAAATAAAAGCAATGAAACATAAAATGCTCAAAATTTTCCATTAAAAATATATTCTTTAAAAGGGCACGTATTCAAATCACTGATGGCATAACTGTAGCCATTTTATCAAAATTAAAGCTTAAGTAAAGTTCTTTAGGTTCATTATTCGTTGTTATTGTAATAATTAAGTTCACTAGATCGTTAATATTGATTGGATTTACTTTCCACAAAAGTGCATAAAACTGGAAAGTACAGAAGTAAAGCTTATTGTTTTTTTCCCTTATCTACCTACAATTGGTGATAAGATTAGAGCTGCCAAATCCCGCTTGTATCCTAGAAATGTAACATACGGTTGTATCCGAAGCTTATACACTAATGGTCAAGGTATGTTTTTGAACACCTGTTGCAGTACGCTCATTTGCAGACTTCTGTGACACTTCCTTAAATGTGGTTGACTTTGAATTTCATAAAGACAATTGCCGTCTGATCTCGCTTTAAAATATAAAATAAAAACCGAGCGAAACCCTATCTTTATTGAATGTGAACTAGCAAAGAAGTAATTTATTTTTTACTGTGCACCTCTATGAATTTGATGAAATAGTCCTATACGTCCTATAATGTTACAACTCCCTCTTGTCACGCGAAGAGACGAAAGTTTGAAACCTGGTTGTTCAAGAAAAAACATTTGAATTCCTATCTACCTCTATACACAATTTTTTAACAGGCCATCTATAAAAATCATATGATATCACCCGGTCAGTGGCTACACAAGGAATCTGTTATGGCTGTTTCTATGGGTTCTGTCTATTCCCACAGATAGTATTTAAATAAGGATTTTTTTTTTGATAGATATCCGTGTAATATGTGCCCGTTAATAGGTATTTGTTAAAATGTCCTACGCTCTGACTCTCAATTAGGATGAGAACTGTATATAAAACAAAAACATCGACGGAATTATAAAAAGGCTTACGGCCATCTTGGAAGCGTTTCGAATTGGGGACCGATTATCAAATCCAAAGATCCTGTCTCATAGCGATCTAATTAAGTCGAAATAATTAAGCTATCCTCCTTGCAGCGAGCAGCAGTGTGACGCCCAGTACTGTTCATAGATGTTCTTACGAGTTTTGTTGTATGAGATTATTTGGAATGACGGAAATAACGCCAAATTATGTATTATTTTTTTCTCATACGCTGGGATTTTTAAAAGAGCAAACCATCTTTATGGGTATGTTTCTTGATCTGAGATTGCATATTAATTAGCGACGTTAATAGTTGTTTTTGTACAATGTCAAGTTTAATTCTGTTCAAGTGTTTTCTATGGAAAAGGTTTCACAGAAATGTTATTAGAGTAACAGATTCGGTGAGCACGTTTCGATTAGAGGCAGCTAATCAATTTAAACTTATTTACATAGTCTTTGGAACCACAACGGCGGTACATTGTAAAATATTTTACAAGCAGCGATTCTTATGTGCTGTAAAGAGTAAAAAGATTTATATCAATACTCTGCCAGCTGATGAACCCTGCTAGACAATAGACGAGGTTTTGACCCAAGGTTAAAGTATTCATTATAAAGACAAAAAGCTACGAAAAATATAACTTTAAAACATTTGTCAACTGGCCATCATGGGAAAAGCATTCACATATCCAATTTGTAAGCCCATATCCGGCTAATGACTTGGAAGGCAGCCAATCCTGTGTAAATCCCGCGAAATGATCCACACTCGCAAATACAGCTCTATTACTAGTACACAGCCAGACGTTTAACAAAAAGCTTGACATTTTCATTTTTAAACCAAGTGTATGTTTAAGTAAGATTTACAGGGTTATAGAAGTGAATTAAATTAAATTGAATTAAATTGAATTGAATTAAATTAAATTAAATTAAATTAAATTAAATTAAATTAAATTAAATTAAATTAAATTAAATTAAATTAAATTAAATTAAATTAAATTAAATTAAATTAAATTAAATTAAATTAAATTAAATTAAATTAAATTAAATTAAATTAAATTAAATTAAATTAAATTAAATTAAATTAAATTAAATTAAATTAAATTAAATTAAATTAAATTAAATTAAATTAAATTAAATTAAATTAAATTAAATTAAATTAAATTAAATTAAATTAAATTAAATTAAATTAAATTAAATTAAATTAAATTAAATTAAATTAAATTAAATTAAATTAAATTAAATATACGGTGACAATTCACACAGCGTTATTTATTTCAAAAGCTGCTTGCTTTTGAAACAAATTACGTTAAGCTTATGTTAAGAGTATTTTTTTATTGCTGTAGGACAGCAGACAGGCTGACGGCCCGCTTAGAATTTAGCAGTTACCGTCGCCTATGGGTGTTTGCAACGCCAGTAGCATCGCGAACACGCTGCTGTCCCATAAGGGTACAGGAACGTGGGTCACTAATGCCTGAACACAAGACAAGGTTATTATGGCGGCATACTTAACACCAAAGGTGGTCGCCATCTAGACAGGTTTGAGGCCCTACCACGTAGCTAGGGTGTGTTGTTTTGTCGCCTTTTACGATAGGCCGACCCTGGCCGCAGAAGTTAGTATTCTTTCTCCGCTCCTGTACGTATACATGCAGGAGTGGAGAGGAGTATTAGATAATTGATATAATACTTAGTTTTCTTTTTTTATTGCTGAGAAGCATCGGACAGGTTAACGGCTCACTTGATAGTAAGCAGTTATCGTCGCTCTAGGGGCACCGCGAACACGCTGTCACAAATGCCGGCACAACATAATGCTATTATGGCATACTTATAGACAAGGGTTGGTTGCCATCCAGACGGGATTGGGTCCTATCCGCTAACTGGGGTTGTTTTGTCTCCTTTTACAAGCCGCCCCTGTGGGTTACCTGGCCGCAGGGGTTACTATTCTTACTCCCCCCTGGCACAACAGACTTGGATCTTATCCGTTTTTGAATTTTGAATAATTGAGTATATTTGAATGTTTTTCTTTAGGTTATATTACTTTAATGTAAACATTATTGTATAATTATTGTATTTATTTGTATGAATTCTGTACTATTTGCAAAATTGGTTTTGTCATTAGTTAAATTATTTACGTGCTTGCTTAATTTTAGTTTCTATACCTGTTTTCTTCTTGAAAATTAACAGGAAATCCGTTCATGCGATGATCGTTTACGTGTGAACGCTTCTAAACTGGATATCATGTTTCTAGGTCATACGATACTTAGGATTTATATGATTGAAAAAGTCCGCTTCGTTCAGTCTAGCAGAATAGCTAACATTTAAAGTACCTTTATATTTGTTTTGTTTTTATTTAAAGCTAAACCGTTTTTTATAGCTGTGGTTCAGCAAACTGGCAAACGGCCCAAGTGTTCACCGTCACCAATGGACGTTTGCAACACCGAGGGCATAGTCAACGCGCTGCCGGTCTCGAAAAATTTCATAATGTATTTCTAATAAGCCGGAAACACGTCGCCGCAGACAAATAAAATTAAACGAGTTCAATACATGAATTCACTTTTATATATTTTGATATTTATGTTATTTTTCAATTATCTTAGTGAAGTTTATCTACTTCTGTAAACTTCAAATAAATTAACAAAAGAATTAAAAGTTATTACTTGTGTTGTTTTAAACTAAACTCATTATTTTGAAATATTAGATAATAGACCTTTTTGCATGCTCGGCTTTTAGTCCTTAGCTGTTCCTTCTGGTGGTATACGTAGTAACGTCAGGAATACAGGAAGAAGCACCTTGGTGTATGCCCTTTGCCGATAACATTGTGATGGGTGGAGAAAGTGCTCACGAGGTTCAGAGCAGATTGGCTAAATGACAGGAGAGATTGGAGGGTGTTGGGTTTGTAAAGATATGAACATTACTAACCCAACTTACTTACATTACGAAAGTAAGTTAAGTAGAACCAAAACTCAACATCTATTTTGTGACTTTGTTTGAATTTCCGCCTTTACCCCGATTACCTTAGAAGACCTGTCTCTGCCAACTTGCTTCAACTCCCGGTACCTCGGATCATTAATCCAGAACGACGGTGAGATAGGCAGCGATGTGGAAAACAGAGTGAATGCAAGATGGTTGAAATGGCGACAGGTTTCAGGAACAATTTGCGATCCGCAAATGCCGTTTAGACTTAAAGGTAAAATTTGCAAGTCCGTTATAAGACTTGTCATTGTATGGGTCAGAATGCTGGACCACAAAGGGGAAAGATGAAAGATGCATGCAGTACAGATGCGAATGTTGAGATGGATGAGCGGAGTTACAAAAATTTATAAAATTAGAAACGAGTATATTAGGGGAAGTTTCAAAGTAGCGCCAATGATTGAGAAGCTGATAAGTAATAGATTAGCCTGGTATGGCCATATAATGCGAAGAGAGGAGCGTCATGTAACAAGGAGGATGCTACAAATAAGAGTGGATGGATACAAGATGAGAGGTAGACCAAAGAAAAGATGAATTCATTGTGTAAAAAATGATATGGTTAAAAAAGGTGTGAATGTTCAGATGATGGCTAATAGAAGAGAGTGGAAGGACATGACATGTTGTGCCGAGCCCACGTAGTTTGGGATAAGCGCAGACATTTTTGCATGCATCTATAAAAATATGTTTTATCATAAACAACCTTAATATTTAAACGATTTATTTTATACTTAATTTTGACTTGCTCGGCAAAATAAAGAGCGCGTTGATACTAATTAATTCGCTGTGTAATGTTTGGACAAGTGTCCAAGATGTATCGAACAGACTTAGCAATTTTGATCAATTTCTAGCTATTCATTTCCAAAAAATAAAACACGATGTTCGGTATCGGAAGTAGAATCTTAGCACCACAAATGCACTACCACTTACCTCTTGTCTTCGTGCTGCTGGAGCTCTTCTATTAAGACTGTAGGAAACACTGGCCCGAACTACTTTCGATTGCGCTAGTTAATGTATGGAAATATTGAAAAGAACAACGGAGATCGATGCGACGCGTCCGCAGCGTATGTTTTTGAAATGTATCGAATCGAGAGATGGCAGCGTCGTCGTAGAAGAGGGGTGGCAATACATTTGCTTAGAGACGATCAACTCGATACTAAGAAATATTCGCGGTAAATTGATTGTGCTAAGTACGCAACATAGTGCCGGCGTTAAAACCGGTTATGGTTTTAAAGGAAAATAATAGGAAAATACTAGAAACTAAAATAATTAAAACAGAAAATAAAATATATTGAACAAAGATAGATATGTGGAGAAATGCTAACGAAATTTAACTTGTAATAATACTTTGTATAAGGAAGCAACTTTAACTGAATAATTGAAATAAAATGGATAATTTGAAAAAATTGTATGAAGAACGCTATTGTGCAATTGGTAAAGGGCAAACTTTAATCACTGGTCTTTTGAAGAAAGACTGGCCCACACGGAGAGTAACGACGCGAGTAATATTATCGAAACCTGGGTGCAGTTTATGTACGATTGCAAGATGCCACTGCAAGGGAGGAAGTGTGTCGTTTTTCACGACAGCTACAGAATCCACAGTGAGGGGTGCCGGCGATTGACAGAATTTATTTTTGTGAAACCGTTTAGAACGAGATTGCAGAGTGGACAAACATTCAACACTCCACCGTTTCCATAAATACTGAACAGCAAAAGTCAATCCGTTACTACAAGATTTCAATTCCAGTAATGTTATGAATTTTGGCTCATAAAATTTGATATTTTTACATCTAAGATAAGATCTAAAGATATAGGACATAACTCGAAGGACCTTTGGAAAGGAAGGAAAATTTTCAAAAAATGTAATATCGTTAAAATTGCAGTTTTGTACAATCTTACGACGTTCTTCGTCATTAGTGAAATCGACTTTTGAGACCGGCCACATCATCTCACATTTAGTCAACCATTCTGGACTATTAAAACATACGACGTGATCCCATTTTGATGAGAGAATGCCTTGAAATACAAAATCAGCTGGATTGTCTTCATAACGAATATGTCTCCAATGTGATGCCGGAATAGCACCAGTGATCAAACTGATCCGATTAGAAACAAATATTTTCCACTCATGAGAGCACAAGAGAGTCCATGTTGAAGTAATTGAAGTATCACTCCATGTGTGTATATTTTCAATTTGGACGTAAGGTTTATAAACATGATTACTCTTGTTTAGTAATTTTGTAAGATGAGCGGTAGCTAAAAACTGTAATCGGGGTAAGGAAAGCTTTTTTAATGGTGCAACTTTAGTATTCGCGAAAACTAGATTGACGGAAATATGGTCAAGTTCATCAATAACAGGAATGTAAACCAAAACCGCGCATGCTTTTTCGGATACATCTGTAAATTCATGTATTCGTACACTCGCCTTGTTAGCAAACTTATACCAAGGAAGTTTTAAACTTGCAAGTACTCGTAATTGTAATTCGGAAAGAAATTGAAACCATTGATCACAGATGCAATCTATGCCGGAAATCCATAAAAGTTGGATCATATATTTAACAAAAATCGTAATAAGAATAAGAAATCCTATAGGATCCATAATCCTGTCAATTTCAGAAAGAATATTTCGTTTGGAACAAGTTATAGATGGAGACGTGAAATCATAATGAAAAGTATCGTATTTAGGAGTCCATTGTAACCCTAACACCTTAACAGACAAACCATCATTTAGAGCTGATAGAATCATTGTGTCCTCATCAGTGGGACTGTTGTCATTTAAGGAAACACCATTCGCCGATTTGGAGGAGGCCTTAAAAACAACTCTGACCTTTGTAGTTAAACTAGAAGATTTAATGACAGCGTGATGCGGAATATAATAGGAATTGTTGGCCACGTAAGATAAAACCGGTTCCACGTGTCCATAGTCTAAATATTCTTGCAAACATCTACAGTATTCCGTATGCAAAGAAGCATTCATTTTGAAACGTTTTTCTAATTGAAGCAAGCGAGTAAGCGCAATATTTCTGGATTCACCCAAAGTAATAACACTATTTTTAAAAGGAAGAGCTACCGTGTATTGACCAGAGTCGTCACGTGTAAATGACTTGGAAAATATAGTTTCGCAAATCTGGTCTTCATTCGAAAGAGATTTTTCTTCAGAAATAGCTTCTACTTCCTCAAAGCGCTGAAGATGCATATTTAAATTGTAAGTACTTAAATTTACGGAAAAATTTAAATGATTTGAATTTGATATTTTACCGTTCAGTAAATACCCGAAAACGCTATTCATGGCCACGGGCGTACCTGGCGGGCCTATAATATTATCATGAAGTAATATCCTGTCACTATAATCTGAGCCTATCAGGAGTTCAATAGGACGTGCAGAACGTAATTCTGGATCAGCCAAAGGAATATCCTTTAAATGAGAAATGCTTTCGAAAGTATGGGGAACAATAGGCACGTAATTTGTTATTGTAGGAATAATCAAAGCTTCTATGTAAAGCTTGGGATCTGGTTTATCGTGAGGAGTAACTTCACATAACGTCCTTCCACGAGGAGTTGCTTTGGCATCGCTTATGCCTGAAACAGACATGTTAGGATTAACAGGAAATCTCGGTAGTTTCAAGCGTTCGACGCACGACTCGGAAATAAGAGTGGCTTGACTACCCTGATCTATGAGTGCACGGATCGCTTGTGGAACATAGGGTTCGTTGCCGGTTGGTCTTAGTTTGACCAATGCTGTAGTTAAGAGGACTGTGCAATTTTCTTGTTTATCGGGGACAGTATCATTTGGAGAACTTCGGACAGATGGCGCCAGAGACACTTTGTTACAACTGGCATTTACCGGAGAAGCAGTTTGAAATGTAACCTTTGGGTCATCTTCGTGTAAAGTTGAATGATGTCTCTGTGCACAACTCCGACATGAAAATTTAGAATTACAATTTATCACTCGATGTCCCACAGATAAGCAATTAAAACAGATATTATTCGATGAAATGATTTTTTTACGTTCCTCTAAATCCAGTTGGTTAAAATTGTCACATTTGTATAGTGGATGGGACGTTGACTGACAATAAAAACATTTCCTAGTGCGGTTGTAGAAATGTGAAGGACTTGCAACGGAGGAATTTTTGCACTCCAGATTATTAGCAGTCGTGGCATGGACATTGAAAGATTTAGGAGTAGAAGAAGTAAAACGCGGAGTCTCGGTAAGTGAACGCGAAAGAGGAAAACGACGCCGCGATTGAGGCTGAATTGAAAGCGTTGTCTCTCGTTGAGAGAGTATTTTGCCGGCGCTGGACATCACTTCAAAGGCTGTTAGTTCCTTTTCAAGAAAATCGAGTAACTCGCCAACGGAAGGTACATCACTAGGCGAAGAAAGTGATGTTTCGAAACGGCTTCTAATATCATCTGTAATTTTCCGTAGTAAGATGTTTAGTAGAAAAAAATCCCAATGTTTTATAGGAAAGCCTAAGGATTTAAGAGCGGTTACATTTTCGAAATATATGTTGATTAAATTACGCAAACTATCATGTAATTTCTTACTGTTCAATGGCTCGAGGTCAATAATGCGATCCAAGTGTTTAGATGCCACAATTCGTTTGTTGTCGTAGCGGTTTATTAGGATTTTTATTGCGTTTTCGTAATTTTCATTAGTGACCGGTAATGATTTGATTAAGTTATACGGTTCATCTCTTAAAGATAATAATAAATACCTAAACCGTTCTACGTCGGATAATTGTTCGTTGTCAGTAATTAAAGACTTAAATAGATCATAAAAGCTGTGCCATTCAGTTGGATTTCCGTCGAAACAAGGTAATTGCAAAGGTGGTAACGGTAACATACGGAAATGGGAAGAACGTGTTAGAGGAGAGTGTATATTGGGCTCACTGTGTCGACTCCGTGACTTCAATAAGTCCGACGCGGCTTGAACCTCATAAAACATATCGTCAAATTGTTCGCGAATCGCGTATTGTTCATCTTTGTTAAATGTTTTTTCTTTCACTAACAATTTTTCTAGTTTAGTCTGAGCTTTAATGAATTCTTTCTTACATGAAGCTAGCTCTCGAAGCCTGCACCTAAACTGAACCTCACTTTTTGTGGAATAATCTAACATTTTTTTAATGTTGCCCATCCGTATTTCTCTTTCGAACAATAATTGTTCTTTTTCTGTGTACTCTTTCTCGGAAAGCGACATTTTTTAAATAGTAAATAATATAAAAAGGTAAGTTTGAATATAAAAGTAAGTAAATAGTAATGTAGTAGTAAGCAAATAATGTAAAATAAACGTTTAAGAAATAATGAGAAACAGTGACGGTGACCTACTTAATTATAAAATAGGTTAGGGGCACACTGAACTAATTTTATTAAACAGTTGACAATTGTTTAAATTTTAAAAATAAAAGAAAATTAAAATTAAGGAACATGCTTAAATTTGACAAAACTAAATTAAACTGTATATTAAATAAAACGGAATAAGAAAAAGAATGCAAATTTGCAATGTTTATATACTTTTACAAGAGTAAATACACTAATATTTTATTTAATATTGATTTTGACTAAAGAGTGTATTAAATATATATGAAAGGTTAAATGGAAAGCGTTAATTATAATTCTTTATTGATATTCTTAATGAATTTCTTTTTTAACATCTCGCGCTGTGTGCGACCGCCTTTATCCGTGCAGAGCAATTTGCAATCGTCGTGAACGATATTGATACGAAATTATGAAGTAGGTAGTTTTTGGAAAAAATAGTTCTTAGTACAATTTGAAATAAATTAATTAGTTTTTAATTATGAAAATATGCATAAATGAACATGAATATTGAAAAGTTGTAATACTAGCACAATCAATTTCATTCGTAATCCGGTTCGAATGGACCAAAAATATGTTCGGTATCGGAAGTAGAATCTTAGCACCACAAATGCACTACCACTTACCTCTTGTCTTCGTGCTGCTGGAGCTCTTCTATTAAGACTGTAGGAAACACTGGCCCGAACTACTTTCGATTGCGCTAGTTAATGTATGGAAATATTGAAAAGAACAACGGAGATCGATGCGACGCGTCCGCAGCGTATGTTTTTGAAATGTATCGAATCGAGAGATGGCAGCGTCGTCGTAGAAGAGGGGTGGCAATACATTTGCTTAGAGACGATCAACTCGATACTAAGAAATATTCGCGGTAAATTGATTGTGCTAAGTACGCAACACACGATCAACAACTGAGAAGTTATTAAAAAAATGATGACTACTTATTTAACTCCTTACTGTTCAGTCGGTTCTCGGAGAATAACTGCATGACATGGTTTAGCTTTAAATCAATGACGATCACTCTTCTACTAATATTTTTCTTCTTCTCTGGTACTATTTTCTACTCTTCATATACTATGTATCTGTGCTATTATTCTTCCCTTAATAACATATAAGTTCCCAGCTTTTAGAATAATTGTTTTTGTTTTGACGAGATCCCTGTAAGTTATAAGTGTTATATACATTGACATTGGAAATCAGTTACTGATTTAAAATAGCCTCTAGTCACATTTTTTTAATGCTGTAGGACAGCAGACAGGCTGACGGTCCACTTAAAATTTAGCAGTTACCGTCGCCTATGGGTGTTTGCAATGCCAGTGGCATCATGAACACGCTACTGTCCCATAAAGGTACAGGACTTTGGTCATTAATGCCGGAACACAAACAAGGTTATTATGGCGGCATACTTAAGACCAAAGGTCGCCATCCAGACGGGCTTGAGGCCCTACCACGTAGCTAGGGTGGGTTGTTTTGTAGCCTTTTACGACAGGCCGACCCCGGCCGCAGAGGTTAGTATTCTTTCTCCACCCCTGCACGGATAATACCTGCACATCAAGATTTCCTCCCTTTTTAGCCATCTATTACTTTCAATTCATCCATCTCTTCTTTAGCGTTTCTGTATCTGTCCACCATAATTTCTAGTATTTTCTTTGTCATACATGTCCATATATGCTATTCTTTTCCTTTTTTATCTATAAACGAAACAATTATGGAACAAATTATTTAAAGTATTTACAATATCTGTACTCTACGTGTACCATATGTAAGATACATTTTGTACTCATAAGTAAAGCATATTTATAGAATACAGTTACCCTAATAACTCGGTCAAGTCTTAGAATCGTAAACAGTAATAATGTCTATACAAGCAATTATTAGTATTACGGTTATAGCTTTGTAATTACTCAATGCCACTTTAAAATTATAACACAATTTACCACCTTAGTTTATAAAATTATTTATTTTCTTGGACCAATTATTATTTGTGTTTTAGTTGCAAATTGAAATATATAACTGTAAAGCGCTTTAAGCTATAAAATTTTATATACTTTACGAGCAGTCAGCTTTCTGCAGTCTAGCCAGATCGATCGAATTTCGAAGTTAGATTATACTGTTACAAAATTAGAGAATTTTTTTTATTTTTACACATGTTTGACTTAATAGTTTTGATCTAACTCTAGCTATAAAATTAATATATACTAATATCATAAATTTAAATTAATATGCTGGTACTATATTTAGTTAAAAAGAGAAAAAAATATATGTGATATACTGTGCGGTTGTATTATACGACTTTTTAAGCATTTTTTTTCTATCCATAACCCTAACTTCTTCAAAAATAAAAATTTGACTTCCTAACTAAACTCACTGAAACTGAACCCTTTTAAATTTAAATTCAAATTAGATTTATATTCAATGATTTTAGAGTTTATTAATTTATTTAGTTTATTTTGTAGTTTATTAATATTAGTTTTGTTTCATTTTTGTTTTTAATCGCATTCCTAATTTGGTAACTTTTATTGATTTTGACTGAATTTTTAATATGATTGTATAATGTATGGGACTTGATTCTGAAATAAATTATTATTATTTATTTGATTTTTTTCTCAGCTAATGCTGGTAAATGTGAACCTAGCACGGGCTTACGCCAAGTGAGTTGGTTCATTGTGTAGTGTTGCAGGGGTTTGAGTAGTGGATGTAAGGAATCGTCGCACTATGGAACAGGTGTCGATTTAGGTTAGATACCGCGGCGTTTGGGGGTGTCCGAGAAACTACACGACCGCCTCCACGCCCCGCGCCGCTCAGTGCTTGACTTGCGACCGCATCGTAAATACACACCGCTAACTTTAATCACTCCGCACTAGTGTAATACTTTCATATACGTTATTAAGTTTTGTGAACGGCTAAATGTAAAAACTTTAATTGGAGAATCTTAGGTTAGCCGCTGTTCTTCTGACTTGCTAGGTATCTTTCGTTTTTCTTCTCTTCCAAGTCATCATATAAAAGCCGCCTTACTTATGTCTCCTCACCAAAAAGTGTATAAATAGTCCGGTTAATATAGACATTTGAAAGAACAAAAATTCCCGGAAAGCCAAATATTGGTGGGGAGCTGGGGTTTACCATTACAAATAAAGTTTTAAAAGTCCCCATCGATCCTATGTGTGCTTCAAAAGTTATTCGGGGTCAAAGGTCAAAATTTGAGGTTTTTTGTTTGTTTTTCGAAAACGGTAAGTTTTGTAAAAAAAACCTCAAACTCAAATAATTTTTTTCCTAAGAGTTACCATTCGTGAGATATCGCGATTCTAATTTGTGTAAGTGGAATTTTTGTTATTTGACCACTATTTTTATGTCTAAATTGACCGGACTAAAACATTTCTCTTGAAAAATAGAAAAACAAATAACAAAGATCCGTTGCGGTAATAAATATTATCTTACCAGGGCACAGATATAATCGGGCGCATTTTTTTTTGTATTATACTAACGTTATATTGAACTGTTTATGTTAAAGGGTAATTCAAAATTGGTAAACAGTATAAGCACTTATAATGTGTAAATAATGAACATCCCATTCCTGGGCAACGGCCCCTGGAGGAACAGTCAATATACCCGCCATGTTTATCTGAGTCGGTTTACAGAATTACACGGTTTCAGTAAGCAGGTTTCCTCGTAATGATAACCTTCACCGTCGGTACACGACAATTATGTTATAATATCTTATATCTTTAAACGAGCAATTCTTGTATATATATATAATTGGAATGTCGGAATCGGCTCCAACAATTTTCATGAAATTTAGTATACGGGGGGTTTCGGGGGCGATAAATCGATCTAGCTAGGAATCATTTCTAGAAAATGTCATTTTATTCGCTTTTTTTTATTGGAAGAAAAATAACAAAAAGGTGACTCTTCCTGACATCTATCGGCGAATAATAATACTATTTTTTTTAAATTGCTTTAACGACACAACAACACTAAAGCTATTCCAGCAGATGGCGTTGTTAAGTAACACGAAGTCAATGAGTGTTTGCTTTGAGGTTAGACTAAGAAAATCAATTGTTAATTTCCAAAAAACACAATTTATAAAAAAAAAATACCGAGCAAAGCTCGGTCATCCAGCTGGTGCAAATTAGGCGAGAAAAATTATCTAAGCGATGTATGTTATCGTAGAATTCGAATTCGTGACTTCTAGATTGTATTCCTTCCTAGATAACCTTCGTGGCGTAGCGGCTAATCCTTTTCGCTACGCATACGGAGGTCATGGGTTCGATTCCCGTCTCGAGTCTGGGTGTTTATGTATATGTAATATGTATTTATTTACAAAAAAAAGTATATACATAATATTTAGTTTATTAGTTGTTTAGTACCCATAACACAAGTGCTATGCTACTTACTATGGGACTAGATGGCGCTGTGTGAATTGTGCCAGTATATTTATTTATTCCGAGTGAGCTTACATTAAAAGTAATATTTGTGGTTTGTCCAGGATGATGAAGACGATGATGACACCGAGAACTGCAACAGTCCAGGGGTATGCGCACCGCAACCCTTCCCGAGGCATGTGGCTCCTCAGAAACATACACTACCAAAGCCTTGGAAGAGAACTGGTAAGTAGTAACTAGTTAATAATTTTAAAAAATAGCTTAATATTTTTATAACATAAATTTTGTCTCCAAACATACTCTGAATATTTTGTGAAAGTATTTAATATATCCCAAAAACTGATCTATATAGATGTACATAATTTATTATGCAAGCAAGCTATAATAGCCCACTTAGTATAATATAGGCAAAATGTGCAGCTTTGAACTGAAAGGATACTTTCTTTTTAATTAGTAATACCAGTGGAAAATGGTAAAATCATTATTAAATTTTAACCTTATAAATAATTCCAATAAAAGCATGCCTGATTCCACGATCAAAATTTTTATTTGTTATTGTATAATATTTTTTATATTATGGAAATTTAATTGGTGTTAATACCCCTTTACTATCTACACTCTTTATTTAATTATTATTTATTAACAAATATTTTTGATAATATTGGTCAAATTGATATGATTGTATTCGATTCGGTGTCCTGATGTTTGTCCTTTCGGTTGACGCATGCGCAGAGGAGCCACCGCGCGCGCCCCCGCGCACCCGTATAACGCACGACGAGTACCACCAGTTCTGCGACGAAACTCTTGAATGTATGGATGCATGTAGCTGAAGCATGATATCAAGCTTTCTGTGTTCCCATTTTTTCTGTGGTCACTAAACTATTATCACATGTCACATTATTTACCGAACGTCTTTGTAATATGTCTTTACCTTAATTGAAATTAAACGAAATAAGTTTTTATTTAGTTCAACAGCATTACATTAAAAATTATATAAAAAGATCAATATATCGCTTCCCATCCAAGAAATTTTTATCGCTTTATTTAGAAAATCATTTGCATTAGATAGACAGTTATTTCGCAAATCGTTAAAGATGTACGTTATTCAGTATATCATAAGCATTTATTGTTATTTAATTTTTTTTACTCTATTTCTAATTTATTGGTTAATTACTCGTTCAGTATATAAAGCTCAGTATATACATTATATTTTGTAGATTGTGACTATAACGTTGTAACGTGTGATTTCGCCATAAGAATTGGACCAAATTAATCAATTATATATGGTTTCGGTTTTCGATTGATAGGTCAAGCTAATGATGTCGACCTCTTTGAAAAACTAATTAAACCAAGTGTTTTATTTTCGTTGTCGATATCAGCACACTAACGAATTAGATTAATAAAATAATACAGACAGAAGATTTAGCAGGAAACTGGCTCCGAAAATAACTTACAACCACTATTTCGCTTTAGTGGCGCATTCCAAACACAAAAACATATATTTTTAACATTTATATTGATACCCTTTTGCACCTACTGACACCATTATGATCAAGCGTGAATTTATAATTTTATGACGTCACGCACATTTGCAGTTTATATGAAAACAATACAAAGATACTGGGAACTGAAGTTATTAGGCTAATAAATGATATTTGACAGCATACGACTTGGCAACGCAGTGCCCCTCCCGACGCGCATCGATGCGACGCCACACGGTCGCGCACCCTGCCTGTCCACCCACCGACGGAGCACATTCGCTGCCCCATTCTAGGTAGGTTTTTATGCATATTAGTCATAACTTAAAATGTAATATAGAGAATTGCAGTATTGGTGAAAATAGTTTACTTACTGACAGAATCTGACGAAAGAACTTTGATAAATTCTTTATTTTAAAAATGATTTCCTTCTTGTTCGCTTTTGCTTCATCTATTCAAGCGATAACAAGCTGTACAACTATTTTAGATTATTTAAAAGTTAGTTAGCAGATTATTATTTGCTATGGAGTTGAAGTCACACTATTGGGTACAGTCATGTACAGGACATACTACGCTTCTCGTGAGAAATATCGATGAGTTGTGTGCATACAATTTTTTATTTTATTTTCAACATTAGTATGTGTGTTGTAAATAGGCCACGAATTTAAAAGTTGTAAGACTATTATCGATTATTATAATTATATTTTCTATTATTATGGAACGTAGGCCAGGTTCACGTGCGTCGTGCGCGGGCGCAGCATCCATAGCCAGCAGCGAGGCTGACGCGCCGCTGGGCGACCTGTCCTGGTCGCGCTCCTCACTTCAGGACGAGCTCATCAAGTCGGTTAGTGCCAGCCCCAACCACCAGCATGTGAGTGTGTAGTCATTTAGGTGACGGGTAGTATACTGCTGGGAATTTTTTAATAACCTCTCCGTGCAGGGGCGGATTAAGAATACTAACCCCTGCGGCCGGGGTCGGCTTGTCGTAAAAAGCAACTAAACAACCTAAGCTCGTGATGCCCAAGCTCGCCTGTATGTCAATCACGCGTGGTCTATAAGTATGCCACTATACCCTTGTGTTGTTTTCCGGCATCAGTGACACAGGTTCCTGTACCCCTTTGGGACAGCAGCATGTCCGCGATACCCCTAGCGTCGCAAGCATTCATAGGCGACGGTAAGTGCTTACTGTTAAGTGGGCCGTTAGACTGTCTGATGTTCCTCAGTAAAAAAAAATAAACACCCATTTGAAATTCATTTAAAAGTAGTTTTAGTTACGATAATTAGAGTGGATATATATATATATATATATATATATATATATATATATATATATATATATATATATATATATATATATATATATATATATATATATATATATATATATATATATATATATATATATATATATATATATATATATATATATAGATAATAGAGTTGATAGATATACTGGTAGTGTTAGAAGTAAAGGTGCTAACATGCAGCTAAAATGGCTTCGTCATAAAATTTAAGAAGAATTTAAGATTGCTAATTTTTGTTATAATTGTAGCGAGTAAATATAAAACAATAAATATAACTTAAACCTAATTATTCATAAGAATGTAATTCAATTCAATCTATTCGTATTTATATTTAATACATTATATATTAGGGTAGATCAAAAATACGACTTTTTAAACGGTAAAGTTTACGAAAAAAAACTATAAAAGAGCTCTTTTGTAGAGCGTTTAATTTCCCACGAGAACATATTTTTAATGCACAGTTGGTAGAGAGATATGATTATTTTTCGAATACTGAAGAAAAAATGGAAAACTGTAAGGCGCAGCACCTTTCTATTAAAATTAAGAATTCATTTTTGAGGAGAATTTTCTAGAGGTGCTTAGTGACTGGTTTTCAGAGTACGAAGAAAAAAAAATTGTCGATTTTTTTGACCCACCCTATTATCCATACACGCTTTTTATTAATTATTTAATTATAAAATGATTCTTTGGTCATGGTACTATGACTAAAATGAATTCTCAACAATTGGGTTTTACATATTATAATTAGATGATTTAACGTATTTGTTGCATATATTTATATGTACGTATTTTTTTTTATCATTACATAACTTCGTAAGGGTATATGCAATAAAATTAAGGACGTAATTGTATAAAGCAAAGTCTTTGTTTAATATTATATAACGATACTTTATTTGTCTTTCGCATCATCAGATTTAAAGATATTATTTCCGGTTGCATTAAAAGCTTCAATTTTAGAAGAATTAGTGCATGTCTTTTGCGTCGAAACCTACTAGCAACATTGTGTTTGACTTTTTTCTGTTGTCGTATTAATCAGATTGAAAAATTAGTTTTATACATACGGCTTAGTTTACGTTTTATAGGGACTTGTGCCCTGTAACCGTGAAACTCGTGTCAAAGCTTCACCCCAGGGCCGTCTTTACCCGGGTTCAAATCATTGAAATTACTTTGCGTTTATTTGATTGACAAGAGCGGGGCGCAGGCTGAACACCACGCACTCCGGCGCAGAATGCTTGAAATGGCGCTGCCTCACCCATTGTTTAGTAGAGTGAAAAACCTGGTAGATGTAGTTGACTTGTATGCCGAAGGTTTTAGTGAGACTTCTTACACTTCTTATTTGTGTTTTACATAATAAGTATATTTTAGTTGCACGCAAAACTATTTTGTACCTATGCAAGTTTTTTTAATGAAATTAATATAATTTATCTCAATATAATATCTTATGGATTACTTATAGAAAGTCAAAAAGAAGAATTTTGCTATATACATTATAAAAATTAGTTGTTATTAAAATTTCAGAAACAATGGCAAGACGCGATAATGTCAGACGATAGACTATCCTTGACTTTGGAAGAGATCGTCCACATCAGGTCTGTTCTGACGAAGGCCGAGCTGGAGGTCTTGCCGGTCGAGGGTAGAGTCAAAGAAGATGTTGAAAAGAGAAGGGTAAGTTAAGATAATAATTTCTTAAACATTAAGAGTTAGTAAATTCCTATTAATAGAATGCTTTTACCAAACTTGGTACCTTCGGTGTCTCCTGTAGAGAGATCACTTACATGCACATGCGTCCAACATTTCTAGGCTTTATACAAGCCATCGGTGCGCAGTTCAGGTTACATGGCAAAACAGACTTCCCTACGCAATTATTCCTTGAAGAAAAAATTTTAACTGCCTTTTTTATTGTTATGGCATAGCAGATATCTATCCGTGCAGGGGCGGAGAAAGAATACTAACCCCTGTGGCCGGCGTCGGCCTGTCGTAAAAGGCGACAAAACAACCCACCCTAGCTATGTGGTAGGGCCCCAAGCCCGTCTGGATGGCGACCACCTTTGGTCTTAAGTATCCGCCATAATAACCTTGTATTGTGTTTCGGCATTAGTGACCCAAGTTCCTGTACCCTTATGGGACAGCAGCGTGTTCGCGATGCCACTGGCGTTGCAAACACCCATAGGCGATGGTAACTGCTAAATCCTAAACAGGCCGTTAGCCTGTCTGCTGTCCTACAGCAATAAAAAAAAGATAAATTGACGACGTTAACCCGCTGCCGTCCACGTAGGGGAAACTGGAATCAAGGTTATTGTGGTGGTATATTTAGAAGCCACGCTTTGTCATCCAGGTGGGCTTGGGACCCTACCACTAGGGTTGCTTTAGCGCCTTTTATGACAGGCTGACCCCGATCGCCGGGATCTGTATTCTTACTCCGCCCCTGCACAAAGAAAAGCGGTTTCTAAAATTGATTCTTATCAATCTATCAAGCGGGAGTTGTAATAATGCAAGTTTATTTTGTTGATATCGACTTGTTTAATGAAAATACGCATATTTAAAAAAGCAAATTCGAACAATGTTTCAGCACACTTTTTTCATAGGTACAGCCTTTCATTGCACTTACAACTCTCTTTTCTAGAGCTACAGTGTCTAAAATCGTCGTAGCTTCATTATTTACAGGGATTACAGCCGCATTAATATACTGTAAGCTAGCAGGATTAATACATTCGTTTTGTTTATACCTATGGCCTACTGACAAATAATATATCAATTTCGTGTTCTATAATTATGATTATATATACTTCATATTATAATAATAAATGTTTGTACAAAATACATCCATGGAATTTCTTGACGTTTTAAAAGTGCTTGTTACTCAGGCCTATTTAAAATAAAAAAAATTTTGACTTTGACCTTGATAGTTTAATTATTTATTTATTTAATTATTTATACATGACATACAAATTTTAAATATAAAAGATACATTATCACAGTAGTTCATGTACAACAACTAATTTGACTTAGAGAAAATCACACTGGCCCCTGAACTAGTGAATACTGTATCTCAGTGGGCCAGTATTTTTAAAATAAGTACTAATATATAATAATTACAATTATATTAATAATTAAATAATATATAGTAGTTAAATGAGATATAGTAGTAAAAATAAATAATAATTTAAAATAAAATATTAATGAAAGAAGAAGGGAAAGAAAAATATAGATACAGTAAATATAGTTTAGTGTTTATATATAAATTTATTTTAGGTATGCTTCCTATGTTTGAAGACAAGATTCGGTATATTCGGGCCATGGGGTCAAAAGTGCAAGTTGTGCAAGAAGACCGTCTGCCAAAAGTGCTGTTCAAAGGTAAAAGAAATACTTTACAATTAATTTAATATTTAGTTTTTATATGAATGCAGCTATAGGTGTCGCATGTCAACTTTCTAAGTTATGGTTCCAGGTTTAAATATTTGAAAACTTTTTGATGTAAAATTAGAGCTAACAATCCTGCGATGTATCCACGAAAGGCTTTCGGGTGGCTACCGGGGTTTTAGTTGGTATTCCGTTGCAGCCGACGCTGATCATATCTCGGTCAGCACTCAAAGGTGGCCGCCGTAGGGGTTGAACGGTGAGACCTATATTATAACCATGTCGACTTTCTCTGGTAAATAAAAAAGGTCTAATAATAGAGTAATTATTGGATTCCATTCGAATCCTTAGGTTGTTTCTACTCTTAACACTATTACTCAAGACGTTTATGTTACACTTTGAAAACAAAAAGTTTGTGTTGTTGGAAAAATCGATAAGAGAAGGAATTCAGATGTCCTATAGATATAAGCAATGAGAAAGCCTGGATTTCTAGTTTGAATGAAGAAGTTAATCGGATTTTGGTTCCAGATGCGGATCCCGACTGAGCACTTTGCGCACGTCCCGGTGGGACTGCTGAGCCCGTCGCTGTTGCCGTCACCCGACGACGACCATTCCTCGTTTCCCAGAAGCCTAATGGCGCGGCTCGTTTCGCCCGAACACACCGTATGTGCTTTAATTTTTTAAAAAGCCACTTTGCAGTGCATTTGTATAGGTACAAAAATTATACGAGCATTATCTAGTAGACTGTTGCAATGTTAATATATTTTGAATATGGCCGTTATCAACAAATAAATAGCCTTTATTCAGATATTTGCGGAAGTTAAGTTTACAGTTTATGGTTAGAGAAAACAAAATTCGAGTCTTTGAAAATATCTGTTTGTCTTCTGGCAAAGTCCTAGAATATGGCCATAGTACCACTAGTGGGTAGCGGAAGAAGAGATCAGAATCGATGATTATAAATAAACATAATAATTGCCGTCGCTGTTTTCAGTGATATTTCGTAATATCTGGATGACGACCACCTTTGGTCTTAGGTATACCACTATAATAACTGTGTGTTGTGTTCCAAAATTAGAGACCCAAGTTCCTGTACTCTTATGGGATAGCAGCGTGTTCGCGGAGGCACTTGGATTGTAAATACCCATAAGCAATGGTAGCTGCTAAATTCTAAGTGGGCCGTCCGCTTGTCTGCTGTCCTACAGCAATAAAAAAATTCCTCTCATGTCCAAGTTGATTGGTTTTGAGGCTTTTAATATAAATTATTTTCAGAGCATGATAGAAAACAGTGTGGGGAGCGCTCCGAGCAGCCCGCTGGGCGCTCGTCGTGGCGTGGGGGTGAGTGCACACAGCGCACCCGGTTCCCGCGGCGGCTCCGCCCTGGGCTTTGCGGAAGGACTCTCGCTGCCCCCGGCTTGCATGTCGCGTAGCATCGACACCCCACACGCTATCAACTCGCCCACTTGCACTCTAGACCGCAGGTAACTATCGTGCAATTTTAATCTCTCCGCACTTAATGCCGGTCCCATGAGGTCCAATGCCCGTTTAGTGACTTGAGATTTGTTAGTGTCGACATGCAGTGTCTAAATCAATAACAATAGCCAATAGGAGTCGGGAGCACAAACCTATGGTAACATCTTTTAAATTAAATTTTAATTGCCGCATTCGTTGATCAGGAACGGGATATTTGATCGCCTACGTACGTAGCAGTGCACGAACAAAGAAATATTTTTTTGAAGTGAAAACTTCTTTAGGCGCGTTGAACATTTTTGGGTGAACAAAAATCATGGAACTCGCGTCATCGTCACCGAACGCTTTCCATGAGCTATTTTTGCTCCAGTAATAACAACCTTATTAATAATGGCTTAAGGTTTATTCTATAATGTAATGTTTAAATGATTGCATTACTTATACATAGGTATCTATTTGAATTGCGACTTTATAACAATGAAGTACAGTTGAATTTTGGAAGTGAAAACTTCTTTAGACATGTTGAGCACTTTTTGGGTGATAATTTTTTTGGTTTGTAAAAAGGTGATAATGACCAATTTAAACTTTAATCCTTGATCATAAACACTTCTTTATAAACCGAAAATAATAATTTCTCTCGCTCGACGATACAATTCACAAGTTAGTTAGTTTTCATTTCTATCGGCAGTCCCCTAAGACTACCCCGTATTTTTTTCCATCCAAGGACATTGCAGTGGCTGGCTTCAAATTATTAACGCCATTTACTTTCAAAGTATGCTGCAGAACTCTTGTGTTAAGGGCACTAAACAACTGATATACTAAATTTATATTTTTTGGAGTAAATCTTCTTTGTCGCCGCTGTGATTCAAAAATTCGATGAAACGAAAAATCGATACCAAAAATAAACATATTCATAAATAATATTTAGTCAGCGAGAGAATGAGATAGAATACAAATATAGGATCTTCTTTCGTAGGCGACTTCTGTTGTGTGTGAATTGCATACACACAATTTGTTGTAGATAAATACATATTTACTTTAATACCCAGATTTCTAAAAGAAATCGAATGAGTATAGAATATACTCTATACAATACTCAAATTTATTGCTAGAAATTGAATAACATGTAACTTGAAGTCTGTGTGTTTCCAGAGCTCGATACGGTCGAAGTGCAACGGGGGTGGGGGCTGCCGAGCGGCTACGGGGGGTCCAGATGGCGGTCTGCCACGACTGCAAGGCGATGGTCTTGCAGATCATCAAGTCGTCGCGTGCGAGTCGGTCGGCGTCCCGCGATCGGGCGCTTCGCCATCTCACATTAGATTTGGCACCGGTTTATACGGCAGATTGTTAATTTGGTGTTACTTCCTTAAGACTTGGTACAAAGCTCGATGAAGCTAAAATTAAATGAGGAGTGATTTTTCAAGGTGTCATTTCCACCTATTCAATGAAATTCAGTACCTTTTTTGAAAGTCCAGTTACAGATAAATAAATAGTAAATATATATAGTACAATTTACGCAGCACCATCTAGTCCCAAAGTAAGTAGGATAGCATTTGTATTATGGATACTAGACAACTGGTATACTACATATATACTTTTTTTTGGTAAATAAATACATATTATACATTAACACCCAGACACGAGACGGGAATCGAACCCGTGACCCCCGCAAGCGTACGGAAGTGCGTTAGCCGCTACGCCACGGAGGCCTTCGTAGTCAACAAAGTATGGTTCTTATCTAATTTAGTGCTTTGCAACGCATTTCTTTGTTTAACAAGTGGTAAAATAATTTCATAAAACCTCGTTATTATATCATACATGTACACTGTAACTACTTATATACATTTCTTTTGTAAATAAATAATATAAATACACAGACTCGGGACGGGAATCGAACCGATTAAATCCGCAAGCATTCCGTGCGAAAGCGTCATTTAAGTCATATTATTTACCATATTTATAAACATTTAGACTTCTACAATACTCGTAAGGGAGTCGTATAAGACCACTAATTAATTACTAGTTACTTATTATTACTAAAAAAACGTGGGTTACGGCAACCGCTCTAATAAAAACCAAATTTAGTTATATTTTCCAGGGTTTTTCTTGTACCCGCTTGGTCTAGAAAAGGAAAAGCATCGAAGCAAACAGCGAGCTGATGTTTTATTCTATATTTCTTTTAGTACAACAGCCTTTATAAAATCACTCCTTAAATAAGCTAATCACTATGTATCAATAATTTGTACAACCTCAGACATTTTTAACGTAACTAAATTGTTAACTTTTAGTTATAGATACTCAAAATATGCTTCACATGGCTAAATTTAGTGTTTTATCTGAATTATTAATAATATCAAAGTCATCAAAGCGTCTTGCAGACTGTTCATTTTGACGTATCTTCCGTCACAGTGCATGGTGTACAACGATTCATATAGGCTTATTGTACATCATAGAAGTGCACTGAGAAAAGTATTTATGTATGTGCACGTTTGTACCATTTGTTATATAAGGCACTTTGTTTGTTTACTATAATTACTAAAATAAAATCATATACTTAATTATGCTCATGTGTGTATTCTAAAAGTCGTACAACCTAAAACTCTTTATTAAGATCAATAAAGAACGACATGAAATGGGTTTCATTAACTATAAGTATCAATATTCTTGACAAAGCTTATAAAAGTGTAAAGTATAATTAAATTTATATGTTGCAGATAAATTAGACGTTACGAATAAATATACTTTCTCTCATATTCATTGATGAAGAGTGCAAGTGCGATAAAATGTGTAACGAACCTTATTTGTTTAACAGACGCTTAATTATCCCAAATATGGATAACACAACTTCAAAAGTCAGTAATAACTAAAAAGTTACATTGGGGTGTTTATTCATAGCACATAATTTAGTCATGATAAAGCTATATGTAGTAGACAAGCAACATTTAAATGTGCTTTTGGAGTCAAATAAAGATTTTTTTTTTGAAAAATTTACTGTATATCGCATGGAGTTAAAGTGCAAATAGATAATATAAAAATATTTTTAGCAAAACCTTTTTTCATTTTAAAATGTATATGTTAACGTTAAATGGAAAATTAAGCATATACCTGTATGATGGTGACCAGTTTCTTTTAATTTACTTAAATAAGAGTATATGAAAATTATATCTCAGTAGGTCTCAATTTTTTTTACTATTTACTCAAGCTTTTTAACTATTATTAATCTATCATAATATTTACAAACATATTCTAAAGTTTTGGCCTTGGCACATGAGATTGGTTGACTCCACAAATATATAGTCTGCATAACTTCTAATTCAAATATTTTAAAATGAAGTTCTTTACAGCATGACATATTGTTGCGAGTCCGTTGTTAATTTTTTTTTTAATGTTCAATATTCTTTTGTTTCATCCAACATTGTTTTATTAATGAGATAAAAATAAAGCGACTGTAAATGGATGGAAAATTTGATAGTTGGCATAACAATTCCACATGCCGAATGCGCTGATGAAATAAATAAATGTCAAGATGGACTATGAAAGGCGCTTACAATGTGATAAGTCATAAATTTAAAAATACGTCACTAGTATGTGTGCTCATTGCCTACAAAAAGCCATTGTATATACGATTTTCAAAATAAATATGGTTAAATTAATAAAAAAAAAAAAAACATTATTCAATATTATAAACAAATACAGAGTATTTAGTAAAATATTTTCTCTTAGTAATAATTAAGTCATCACTTTAATTCTTATTTTGAAATTTCTCATTATTAGACTGATTTGATTATTTAAAGGTTTATCATAAACGAGCTTCTGAGGTTGTGTAGAATTTAAGGATGCACCAAAATACTTAACAACCACAAAAATGACAATACAAAAGAAGTTGACAGACATATTAACAATTTATTTATTATCGCACAAAATTAATATTTTCATCTCATTTAAATGTTTATAAATATTTCTGATTCATAATGTTATAAATGTATAGAATTATATAAAATTAAAAAGTATTTTGACACATAGATGTTCATATTTTTCAGAATTATTTAATAGTATTTCAAATTTGTATGTGAGAGTTGTGTTCAACGTGTGCTATTGATGTGTGAAATGAAATAAATATATATCCTATTTATTGAATTATAATATCTGCAATCATAGGGCATGCCTTAAAAATATTCAAAGTTAAAAATATATTGGAATAATTTAAAGACATTTTATCGCTGATTGCTTCAGTACAATTTATTTTATTGGTTTACAGCAAAATAATATTTTCAAAATATATGCATGCATTTGAATTCATTCTATGTTTAAATCAAAATGTATTTGACAAGTTTACTTTGCGAGACTAAAGCTGGGGTCACACGATTAGTAAACAAATACGAGTATTTACAATTGAATCTGATTTAGTTTTGTAGTTAAATATATCTTTAAAATATTTTATTCATTAAAACAATTACAACATTATCGTGTTGATTCCAGCTTAATTTATGAAAAATGACATGCTGTGCCGTTTTGAGTTTACGTTTCCAGTGCCATACCGAGATTGATTGATGGCTTCCTACTGTGTCTAATAGTGGCCAGTCACTCATTCGCTTCATATCTTTACGTGCGTCATTCATAAAGAACAATTACATTTAAGTTACTATTTATTACCATTTTATCTTAATATGCAAAAAACAAAAAAAAATTAAGTCAGTTACTACAGTCTGGTCAAAATTACTTCTAATTTTTTGCTTCTAATTTGTGTGGAGAAATCAGTATCATTATATTAAGTGTAAAAATAATTTTAAGACTAATTTCATTATTTAAGAAAAACAATTCAAGCTGACAAAGAGTAACTGGCTTTACGCTTTACTTTAAGTCTGATTGTTTAATATTTACATTGTCTAATCATTCCACTTATTAGTTTAGAATACTAAATTATTTTGCCAAATGTAATCATTCCCAATATTGTACATAATTTCATTTAGTGTTAATTGGTTACATCTCTCTAGAGAATAGTTTTGATGTTAAAAAATGTAATTAGTTGGTTTCACCTATTTCCCTCCGTTAATTACTTCTAGATTTAAGTTTTGCTTGTAAGTTTAATTATGTATAAAACCGTCTTATAAATAATATAAATTCCAATATTATTTAATTTCTTCTATCTGACTATAATATTCCTGTTTTATAATGTGACTTTCTGTTAATTCTTTTGTAAGTTTAGAATAAAATATTATGTCGAATATGATTCCAATGTTAATAAGATTAATCAAATAATTATTTCAATCGATATACCTGTGCTGTCTATAGTGTTATAATCTATAAACATTTAGGAAGCTGTGTTTACAGCTCATAATTTTATGATATAAAATTAAATCATAATATTTTGACACTGACATTTAATGAATGACGATTTTATTCATAATTAAAATTTAAAGCGTTACATACATACGAAATGTATAAATATTTTGTCATTAAATCAAATAAGGCCTGGCCTAATTTTTCCAGTTATAATTATTACAGCTTTTGGTTCCGATTTAAAGATCAAGTGTCATTTCTATTTTAAGTTAATGTTTCATAAATCTGATTTCCCAGTAAAGCGGATATTTTGTAAATGAGTGTAAATTCTTGTAGTCTATATTAGATGTTACGTAGATTGTAACTGTCTAAAACATTAAAGTAAAATGGAAAATTATCTATAACGATTATAAAAATAAATAAATTACATCGTTACTCGTTGTTTTTTCTTTCTTTGTCCACCGCACCACTCATGTATAAAAAAAACAATGAAAGGAGTGAAAGGACCCAGTGCTGCAGTTGTGGCTCAAGGCACAGCACAAAAAATTATTATTCTTTTCTTAACCGAATTCTTCATTACTGAAGGTCGTGTCCTTGAAAATCAACTGTGGCCTGTTTCGTAAGTTGTTTCCACTTCGTCCGGTCCTCAGCTTCTCGAATAGCGGTTGTTATTGGTAGTCCAGTGAGGGCGGTTACCTGGTCACACCAAGCGGTTAGGTAATCGGCCACGGAGTCGCTTTCCATGCCCGTCACATCACGTCATGGATAAGCTTATCCAAGTTATCCGGCTGTCTTCGGGCAATGTGACCAAATTACCCAAGAATATTCAGATTGTTGAGAGCCTGACATAAGTAGTGGAGAGTAATTTATGTTATTCGTTGAAGTTGGGAGCCTTTTTTGTTATGAGGTGTTCTTAAGTAATGTATACCATGCCGCCTGGGAGGTGGCGACGAGACGAGAGAGTGTGGGAATTCCGTGCAATGCGCCCGTATCCCCACCCCCACAGTTGACTAGGGGAATATACGTAGCTGGTGTATCCACTGAAAACCACATATGCTTTCGCTTGCGCCTCCCACCCGGGTGGGTTGGACCGGCCGTGTTTTACTATGGCTGGCTTCCTGTGTCGGTCGGGGTGTGTGTGTACCTTACCCCGGCTACCTCTGAACTCACAGAGGTGTAAAAGCGCGCGAAACAAGACGCGCCCCTTCGGCCCGCAAACCTTTGGTTTCCACTTGGAAATGAGGACCTGGATCGGATAACACATATGATATCCGATAAAATGCAAACCAGGTTTATATTTGAAAGGCTTTTCAGGGTCCAAATTCCAACAAGATTGGAATGGACAAAGGGACCAGATCCACCGGAACATAATAGTCTGGTATGGTACACTGATGGATCCAAAATGGAATCAGGTACAGGGGCGGGAGTATACGCGAAAGACTACAAATGTAGTAAAAGCTTGGGAAAAATGGCAAGTGTATTCCAGGCTGAAACATATGCCATAATAACCTGTGCTCAGGAGAACATAGATAGAGGCACCAGAGGCAAATCTATATATATTCTCAGTGACAGTCAAGCTGCAATCAAGGCCATCGCCTCCTTCAAAGTTGACTCCAGACTTGTCCTGGATGCCATTCAAACCTTGAATGGGCTTGGAAGGCATAACAGGGTAAGATTAATGTGGGTCCCGGGACACGAGGGAGTACATGGCAATGAAATGGCAGATGAACTGGCAAGAGAGGGCTCAACTAATGATTTTATGGGTCCGGAACCATGTGTAGGCATTCCGACTAGCCTCGTGAAAGCCACATTCAGGGATTTTGCAGACCGCACTCAACAACAACACTGGCTGACTAGAATCGGTCTGGAACACTCCAAAAAATTTTTGGGATCCACGTACAAAGCACGAGGATCCATCTGGAACATGAGCAGGGGGCAAATACGCTACTTGCTTGGAGCCTTTACTGGGCACTTTGGAACCAACAACATGCTCATGAAGATGGGTCTAACCGCGACACCCATGTGCAGGTTGTGTGGGGAACATACAGAACGCATGGAACACCTACTGTGTACATGTGATGCATTGGCCAGGAGGCGAATGAATCTTTTGGGTGTAGGATATCCAACACCGGAAGACTACAGGCTCCTATCTCCATACCTCATTGTTAGGCTCATGAAGCAGATCTTCAAGGAGATTGGAGAGGAGTGATTGCTATCTAGGGGAACACAAAAGATCCCATTGGGTCGAAGTGTCCGAGATATTTCTCGGCCCCAAAATAAGATAAGATAAGATTTGGTTTCCACTTACCGGATAAGCTGCGTGGTCGGGGCCCTACGGTGGCTGACGTTCCTTCAGCGCCGTCGGCCCTGGCAGTAAGGGATGTCATTGCTACGATGCCTTTCCCACTCCTCCGTCTCCTTGACGAACAGGAGGTGGCGGCATCCCAGACCCGCTCGCTTCCGACTATGGGGTCACTATGGCCGGAAGGGACAGGTCCGGGCCCACTGCAGCGACGAGGACATGGCGCTCTTCGTCCCGCGCTGGACACGCTTGAAGCGTATATGTAGCGCCATGTCTTCGTCACACACGTCACAATGGTGGCACCCTATCGTAGGCTCGCGCTGCGCCACAACTAGCGACTGAAACATCCGTGGCCGGAGAGCACCTGCCAGGGTGCAGTGCTTTCTCAGCATCCACTGACATGATAGGATAAGTCGAGAGTAATTTATGTTAAAAGTTATTGGACAAAGTTCTCAACTTTAGGTCAATTTTGTAGTAACTTCCATTAAAGTTATGAGGCTGTTTATTTTATGTATAAATGCACAGTTCATAGAGATTTAGCTGCAAGAAAAAAAAATTGAAGAAACCTTCTACATTTTTTTTTTAGAAATTTTTCAAACTGATCCGGTTGCTATTTTGCAAAAATTCATAGAAAAAATCGTAACTCGAAAACTACGAAAAATCATAGAACATACATAGGGGTGATTCAGGTACCTCTCAACACGAGACAGCTAAAAAAAATTTTTGGACGTCACTATCTTGGCCACCCCGTATAAATTAAATAAATAAAACCAATGAAAATTTAAATTAAATTGTACTTATATATATTCTAACATTGATTTATAATTTCTGATAAACTTTAAAAATAGGTCACACAAGAGCACAAAAAGCTATATTATGTTCTGCCATTTATTTTTACTCAACTTGTAAACGGTAAGAAAATGAAACAATCCAAGAAATAAATTAATCACATTTTATTAATTGATTTTTCTATACAATTTTAACATTGCTTATAAATAAAATTGTCTAATCCGCTTAGCCTACGACTAGGATCCCGTCATCGAGGAAGGAGTAGGGTGGTACCTCGAGGTTAAGGGGGGCGGGGCCTTTGCGGATGCGGCCGGAAGCGTCGTAGTGAGACCCGTGGCAGGGGCAATAGTAGCCACCGAATTCACCAGCGTTGGCAACGGGCACACAACCTAAATGGGTGCACACCCCAATTACCACCAGCCACTTGGGGTCCTGGGTGCGTTGGTCGTCGTGCTGCGGGTCACGAAGCGTGTCTACGGGTACGGCTTTCTCTGTTGAAATTTCATCAGCTGTCCTGAAAACATTATGCAACAATATTGTCAATTAAAATAACAAACAAAAAAAATCACACAGGGTCATCTCGTCTAATAGGTAAGTAGATTACCACCTGTTATGGGTACTAGACAGCTGAACTATCACTTTCTTTTTTAAATAAATACATATTATACGTAAACAGTCAGACGCGGTACGAGAATTAAACCAGTGCCCTCCACGGGCATTCCGATGTGCGTTAGTCGTTAATCTATAGAGGTCACTTATGGATGTGTGCGACGTCCACTTAGCGAAACGAGAATCTGAGTCACCTATGCCAGACAAGTGTAGGAATGTAGCCGCATGTCGTTTAACATAATGTAAAAGGTCAACAGCTCGATCTCTGTTAGGTTACCACAAATTAAAACAAAATGTTATTTACGAACCTTCTTCCTGCCCTTATCCCAAAGTATGAGGGGACGGCACAACATGTTCTCTCCTTCCACTCTCCTCTATTAGGCATCATCTGAAGATTTACACCTTTTTTGACCATATCATCTTTTACACAATCCATTAGCGAGGAGACATACTTGCAAAATTGAATACTAGGGCTTCTAAGTACGGGCACGGAAAAATACCAGGGTCAAAAACCAGATTTTAAACATACTTGAAACTCAACGCGCCGAGCCGTACGTACTGCTTGAGACGCCGCGGTGTTCAAATTTGAAAACACGCATAGGAATTCAACCCGTATTCCATGACAAGTAAGGAGCAAAATCGTATAAATAAAAAAATACTTTGAAGTTCAAAGTAAAATATTTGCATAGGAAATCAACCCGTATTCCGTGACAAATAAGGAGCAAAATCGTATAAATAAAAAAAAATACTTTGAAGTTCAGTTTTTTTTTATTCACAAATCCCATTGTGTCTTTTATTCATGAATCATTTTCCTATGCAGTATTTTCATATGAGTGTTCAAGTTTTGAGCATCCGACTTCAGCTTGCAAGTACTTTCATACTTGCAAGTATTTTTTGCTCGTACCAGGGCGCCGTACTTCGAAGTGAAAACCTGGTACCGTAAATACGTCTCATTACAATCCGTCCATCTTTTCTTTGGTCTACCCCTCCTCTTGTATCCATCCACTCTCATTTCTATCATCCTGCTTGTTACATGACGCTTCTCTCTTCACATTATATGGCCATACCAGGTACTAGCTACCATACTATTTAGCTTCTTAATCACTTACTTACAACCACTTACTTTCAAACTTCCCCTAATATACTCATTTCTAATTTTATCAATTTTTATAACTCCACTCATCCATCTCAACATTCGCATCTGCTGCATGCCAATACCCTTTCACCTTTTTCCCCTTTGTGGCCCAGCACTCTGATCCATACAATATGACAGACAAGTCTTATGACGTACTTATAAATTTTACCTTTAAGTCTAAATGGCACTTGTGGATCGCAAATTGTTCCTGAGACCTGTCACCATTTCATCCATCCTGCATTCAATGTTTTTCACATCTCGGCCTAACTTACCATCATTGTCTCAACTTTTGTCAATAAATAAGCATTACACACATAAACACTTAGAAGCGGGACGGGAATCAGACCTATGAGCTCCACGGATGTTCTGATGTACGTTCGCCCGTTACGCCGCGGAGGTAGTCATAATCGAATTAGTAAAATAGTCTATTAACCTAAAAAGGTATGCTGTAATCCATTGTTTTTCAATCTTTTTGAATATGCCTAAATAAATAGTAATGCCTCTGGTGTTGCAGACGTCCATAGGCGACGGTGACCACCTGCCAGGGTGAGCCGTTTGCCTGTCTGCTGAACTCTCGCTATAAAAAAAAAAAAAAAAAAAAAATATGCGACTCCTTTAAGGGTTGAAAAATTCTGGCGACCCCCTTGGGCCATAGAGAGATAAAAAGTTAGTAATTTATAAGGCTATCTTTATGATTTTCTCTATTTTGGTACCTATATTAATTATTAAGACCTACGTTCTGTAAGAAGCCGAGACAGCTTTGAAAGAAAGTACGAGGTAAGTTGGTAAGGCTGCGTGCGGCTTTGATTTGGACACCAGACACCACAATTTGACAAACTTTTGATAAATAAACAAGCCCATCCTCACTGAAATTGTGTTTTTACTGTAGTGTAGAACCTTGCCTTTTTCCTTTTGCCGGTGACCGCCGAGTAAGGCATCGCGACCCACAGATTTAAAAACACAGATGTAATCAATCTAAAATGTCATCGAATCCCACCATGGCATGCATCAATTAGGCAGATTGAATGGTGAAGGAAAACATCCGTGAAGTAATCTGCATTCTGAGATTACCCACATGACAATCAGCTTTGGGTAAGCGTGGCGGATATACTGTTCTCTCTAAGGGATCTAAGCTTAAGGTTGTTATATTATTAACCATACCTGTGACGAATGAACAAAGGTTTGCCCCTCCATTTGAAAGTTACAGACTTTCCTTCAGGAATTTCGGCTAGCTTGATTTCGATCTTGGCTAAAGCCAACACATCGGCCGCCGCCGCCATCGAGGACACGAAGTGGGTGACCACGGACTTGGCTGCATATGCACCAGCGACACCACCAGCTGTTAAGATAAGTGGAAAATAAATATACATATAGTTCATTGCTTATTTAAATTTCTTTTTCATATTGCTCTTTTACAAGTTTTTTTGGTGCTAATACATGTACTCTCTAAGCTGATAATTATAAACAAAAGATGTTGTCCCTTCGGTCTATATGAATGAATGAATGAAAACTCTTTATTGCATACAGATACTTAAAACTAACTTAAAATATGTATACAAAAATATAATGCTGTATGACAATGGGCGGCCTTATCGCTTAAAGCGATCTCTTCCAGGCAACCCGGTCTATAGTTCATTAACAAGTACTATTAATATAAGAAAAGTGTTTTTGGATTTCCCAAGGGGAACTAATGCCTCCTACAACTTATTAACACTTAATAGAGGGCCAAATTGGCTGTCTTACCTAGGTCAGGGCATTTTTTAGGAATGTATTGGTATGGGTATAAAACAATTATATTTTTATAAAGATTATAAAAAATATATTATTTTATATAATTAATAAAAGTTCAGTATATTTTAAGTGTTACATGGTCTAAAATATATATTGTAATCATTTGAAACTTCACTTTCTTTTTTAAATTCATGCAAAAATGTAGATCCTCCTACAAAGTCACAGTAAAAATATGTTATTATAAAGGAGCCCATCTGTAAATTGTTAAAGAAAAGGTGACTTAGTATTATACATGCAACAATTACCAGATAAAGTCAATACTTGTTACTATGTATATCTTTGCTAATACTTGTTACCCATATTCTTGCCAGAATTAAAAAAAATCAACTATAATAATAGTATATTATAAATTAATTCCGGAAAATTTGCTAAATATAAAAAACTTATAGATCCATATGTATTGATCTCTAAGATGTAGCAGGAATAATTGCTTATTAGAAATTTAATTAATTTGAGTTTTTGGCAACGAATCTTGTTTATACCTAAGAATAGATTAGTTTCTTATTATCTATCCGCTACATATGTTGAAGATGGTAACGCGCACAAATGACGCTTTAAAACATGTTTGGCACAATTCACTAACATTCTTCTGTGCAGAGATGTAGTAAGAACACTGATCCTGCAGCCAGGGACGGCCTGTCGTAAAAGGCGATTAAAAAACCCTAGCTAGATGGTAGGGCTCCAAGTCCATCTGAATGGTGTGCCGTAAATGGCTATGTCTGTGTAGCCGTCCAAATATGGTGAGCACAAGAGTATTGTTAATTAAACAATTAATAGTGTTCCGTGGACACATACATTTATTAGATAAATGCAAACAATACTGATGTGCTGTAGGCACAGTATATCCCCCTTAATAAGTTTACAATATTATTGTAAACAATGAAAAAAACATATTTTAATTATTAACTAAACTTAAAATTAAACACACACTTTTTAGCTGAGTTCTTGTCCTTATTCCATTACACTATATGATAAATCGCGACATTGGTGGCGGCCCGCTGTCGGACCGCGGATCACCTCCTCGTGTCTCTGCCATTGGAAACTCTTGGAGCTCGCGCCTGATGTAGCGCCCGTAGTTCACCTTGCAGCGCTTCCACAGCGCTAAATGCAAACAATACTGATGTGCTGTAGGCACAATGGCATCCACCTCTGGTGTATCTGGCGTCGCATATACCTAGTCAGGTCATAAATTCTGTCACATGTTTAATGTAAAATAATTGTAACAAGTTTATTCATTATGTAACCATTCATATACCAAAATGAACTTAACAAAACATAGATCCTTATGACATTAAAGTTTATTCAAAATGACCTCCGTGATTTTGAATACAAGCCTTCAATCTGCGCGGCCAGTCGTCTATCGCAGCACGAACGAGGTCCATGTCAATATCGGCGGCTGCCTTAATCAAGGATGTCTTGAGTGACTCCAAATTGGGATGAGGCTTTGAGCACGCCTTTTCCTCCAAGTGTTGCCATATCTTGTAATCTAACGGATTCAAATCTGAGGGAGGAGGAGGGCCAGTCTTCGTGCCGGATGAAGTCGATTTCACGCGCCGCCAGCCAGTCTTGTGTGCTCTTCGCTCTATGAGCTGGCGCCGAATCTTGTTGGAATACCCAGTGCCTGTTATTGAACATGGTATGAGAAACAGGTTCCACAAGGTTCGTCAGGACTGTATTTTGATACACAACAGCATTCGTTTTTACACCTTTCTCACAAAAATGTACCTCTGTTAAGCCCCAATAAGAAACTCCCAACCATACCATGAGCGAGGATGGAAAATGACCTCGTTGGACACGCGGAATACGGTTGCTCGCTTCTTCACTACTGTGTGCGTACACCTTATCATTTTATTTGTTGTAGCTCTCTTCTACGGTAAACATTTTTTCATCCGAAAAAAGAATTTCCCGATATTTTTTTCCCGCGTACCGCTTCAACAAAGCGCGGCATCTCTTCAGTCTCAGGTCCATTAAACGAGCATTCAAACGATGTCCTGTTTTTCTTCGATATGCCCGAAGCCCTAAGTCTTCATTTAACACCCTTTTCACCGTGGTTCTGCTTAACCCCGTCTGAAGGGCCAACAGTTTCTGCTTACGTTTGGGATTTCTTTTAATACGTGCCTTCACAGCTTTTATCACTGCTGGAGTCCTAACAGACCGAGGGCGACCACTTCTTGACCTGTCATCTACACTAGAGTCTTCATTGTATCGTTTGATGGTACGATAAACGAATCTTTTGGTTATATTAAAATTTTTCAGTATGTTAAAAATTTGAATTGGCGCGTAACCGCAACGATGCAACGCAATAACTGCAACACGGTCTTCTTTAAGCGTCCACTCCATATTTAAAAATGAGTAAAATTCTAAAAGTTATACATTTTTATTTTCATGAACAATTCGAAATTCGAATTCAATAAACTTTTTTGTGGCCAGCATTCTAAAAGAAAAGTTTTTACTGTGTGACAATACTTATGACCTGACTAAGTATAAACGATGGTAACTGCTTACTATTGAGTTGCCAGCCTGTTTGTTACAGAGCAATCATTTATTTTTGAATGAATGAAAACTCTTTATTGCATACAGATACTTAAAACTAACTTAAAATAGGTATACAAAAATATAAGCTGCACGACAATGGGCGACCTTATCGCTTAAAGCGATCTCTTCCAGGCAACCCGAAGTAAGGAAATTATAACAAAATACAAATAATTTATTTTTGCTATGTTATACCAGACACATCAAACCCTTAAAATAATTCCTCTTTCAATAAATATTTTATTAAAGTTTATTAGTAGCAGTAGTAAATACTGACAAATATGTCATCAAGTTAATCCATTATTCTTCAAATGAAGCATCACAGCATGAATTAAATCAAAGGATTTTATAATGTATGGACTTAAATTGTTTGATAAATAAATTATATTATCACTCCTGTCACAGAATATATTTGCTTAGTATTTTCTTTTAGGCAAAATAATCGTTAAAAATATGATTTAATGACAAAAAAATCTTTACTTATTTATGTATTTTTAATGATTATTGGAAAATATACCTTTTGCCAACCATGATAAGAAATCTTTTTTATTTTTATTTTGATCTACTGTAAAGTTATATATTATAATATTTTTATTGGTCTTTTAAAAGTTCTTATCTAATTAAATAGTAATAATTTTATTTTCTGAGCAACAGCAGATAGGCCAAAGATCCATTTTATAGTAAGCATAAATATAAAAATTAATATTTTAAAGCTTAAATTCCCATAAGCCTGGTGTGAAATCTTGTTTAAATATCTATTAATCTATGGGTTTATCCATAGCTATTATACACTACGTTTAGTAGTATTTAATTTCTACTACTAGACCATAAATCGTTGGCTTATTGCAAGAACTCATTAACTGCAAAAATCACTAAATACATTTTTATCTATAATGGGATCATTTTTACATATTCTACAAAATGCAAAACACTAATTTGTAGCTGGACAATTTTAGTCATTATGTCTTTGGCTAATCAACATAACCACTAACTAATTCCAACTAAAATGCTGTTTTCCCAAAATAGTGAAATATCACAAGATGACTTCTTGCAATAAGCCGACGATATAATAAATACAAAATTTTGTACAGAAATATTAAAATAAATATATACGAACCTGTAGCAACAAGGTATGTGAATGATTGACGTTCATCAATACTCTCATTATTTTTGGACTTTGGATCCTGCGTTTCCTTGTGACGGTAAGCAGAGAAATCTGGATATGCTATATCCGTGTGGGCAAAACGGACCTGGGTCTGCACTGTAACATACACAAGGCAAAATGTTTTGTTATATACTGTGAAAACTTACACAGCACCACCTAGTCGTAAATAAGCATTATGGATACTAGATATTTGGGTTACTAATGAAATACTCTTTTTTTTTAAACTGGGTATTTATAAATTGTAAATAAATACCCCGATTCAGATGGGAATCAAATGAACCCTGCAAACATTTCAATGTGTAAAAGCAATTAACCCTTAGAGTGCAAACAGTCGATAAATTATTTTTATTTATATTAAATAAATACTCTCGGACATGTCATAGCATGTGCATGTATAATGTTTGTAAATAACCATTTAAAAGTTTAATTAATCCATCTACATTTGAGTAAAATATTTAATAAGATACTTTTTTTTTCAAAAATCCTTTCACTATATATGCAAAATATGTGAAAATTACCTTAGTACTAAGTGTTAATAAAGGTTGTCAAACAGATGAGAATATAGTAGATACAAAATATATATGGTAGAATCTGTTTTTTAAAATGGCGCCTCCAAGCTTTAATAGCTGTTACATACAAATAAATATCGACACAAGCAAGAACTGCGTGTCACGGAGATGAATATGCTGCGTTGGATGTGTGGAGTGACGCGGAAGGACCGCGTTAGGAACTCCCGCATTCGTGGTAGTCTTCATGTCCATGACATTGCGGATAAATTGCAGGAGTGTCGGCTCCGTTGGTACGGCCACGTTTTACAGCAACCGGATGCTTACGTGGGTAACAAATGTCTGGCCATGCCACCTCCGCCGGGCCCCGGCAGGAGGGGTAGACCCAAAAAGTGCTGGCTTGACGTTGTAAGGGGTGATATGCGTGCCAATGGGCTCACTACCAGGGATGCTGAAGATCGCGCGAAGTGGAGTAGAAAAAGTCGGAAAGCGGACCCCGGGCACCGAAACGAGTTTGGGTGGCAACCGGGACTAACACTAGGATGATGATGATGACATACAAATAAATATCAATGAAGTAATCCATTTATACCATCCTCAATCAAGATGGATTATCCCTTTTATCATCACCACACCAAAGAAATATATTTAGAATAAATATTTGTTATACTAAGCAAAAAGAATACAAGGCAATTGCTGAAAAGTAGACAGAAAATATGCTACTTGTTCACTGCATTTTAGAATTTAAGTTTGAAAATATTCTTCATGTTTTTATGCATTGTTTGCTTGACAATATACTCTTTTACATACAATGACATGAAGTGTGGAAAGACTATATTTTAAATTATTGTCTTTATTTTTAACACTATGAAATCCTATAACCAGCCCAATCAAAACATCTTTATAAAAATGGTTCTCTTTTTTTTCAATTAGTTAGTTAATCAAGGTCATTGATAGTACAGCTGGTTGACGAAATGCATAATATATGTGTACATTATCATTCAAGGAGTACACTATAATCATAATAATCACTAGGATTTGTCCCTTAATGTCAGTGTTATAACGTCATGTTATGTAACACAGCTTTTCCTCTGAAATAACCACAGTCTTAACTAAACTGTGTTGAAAAATAACAAAAATATACTCACAGCGAGTGTTCACTTTAGCTTTCAAGCCTGAAATAGGCAAGGCTCCGTGCAAAGACTGCACAGTCGAAGTTTTCGGCAGAGGTTCCACCACTATCTTGTCGGCTGGTGTAGGAACCGCGGCAGCTACCTTCAAGCCATTTGATACCACCTGAGCAGTCGATTTGAAATAAGGAGCCAAATGCCCAGCTCGCACCACCGAAGTCATTTTTAAATTTAAGCACGCAATTATAATTGCTATACGCTCAAATTTTATGAAGCGCAAGTGAACAGTCAAGAAATGTCAAAAATATGTTGCCAATTGCCATATTAAAAAAAGGTGTTTCAATCCAATGTTAAAATAATCAGGCTATTTTAGTATGTGCTTTCCTATTTTTGCAATTTATTGCAACTGTTAACTGACTAACCGTTATTTCATTGAAGTATCAAAATATGTTATTTATATCATAATATTTTATATTGTTGTAAATACTTTTACAAAACAGTTTTAGAACATTTAACATAAAATAGACCTGAAACCTTACGTTTCTTTTACAAATAAATATTAAATATTTTATAGTTTTATTTTGTGTATTTAGGTGTATAAAAACTTCTACTCATGTTTATTTATATTTTCAATATGGCAATATTTTTTACACGTTCCGTTTTACTAAAAATATAGTTTATTGATTTTATTATTCACTAGTATTACATATTTATAAAATGATTATTCAATTATCAGGTCAGTTTAATAAATCAGAATTTACCCAAGACTTCACCTGTCTTTAATCCAGTGTTAAAGTCGAATTATTTTATTACTGGATTTGCAAGAGAAAACATTTTTAGTAATACTAGGCATAGGGCATCGAGCCCGGGTTTACCCGGACCGAAATAACAAGGGTTTTCCCGGTTCTGAGGATTACAAAAAAACCCAGGTTTGATTTTTAAAACTCGGGTTTTTCGGTTTTTTTTAATACTTTTGTTTTTTGTTATTTATTAAGTTTAAGCCACTTCGAATGCTTCGAATAAGTAAATATAATATAAAAACACGCTTTGATACATTATTATTTATTACGTAAAAAGTAGCTTTTACATTCAATGTACGTACTTTTACGTAAAAAAAGTACGTGAGTACTTTTTTTTACGTTCATTTTACATCATCATCATCATCATTTCAGCCGGAAGACGCCCACTGCTGGACAAAGGCCTCCCCCAAAGATCTCCACGATGATCGGTCCTGCGCTGCCCTCATCCAACCTATTCCGGCGATCTTGACCAGATCATCGGTCCATCTTGTGGGGGGCCTACCAACACTGCGTCTTCCGGTACGCGGTCACCATTCGAGGACTTTTCTGCCCCAACGGCCATCAGTCCTTCGAGCTATGTGCCCAGCCCACTGCCACTTCAGTTTTGCAATCATCCGGGCTATGTCGGTTACTTTGGTTCTCCTGCGAATATCCTCATTTCTGATTCGATCTCGCAGGGAAACTCTGAGCATAGCCCTCTCCATTGCCCTCTGAGCGACCATGAGCTTTCTCATAAGGCCCATAGTTAGCGACCACGTCTGCGTTCCGTATGTCATCACTGGCAACACACATTGGTTAAAAACCCTCGTGTCTTGAGACACTGCGGTATTTGGGACGAAAAGATTTTACGGAGCTTCCCGAACGCTGCCCATCCGAGTTGGATTCGACGAGTGACCTCTTTCGCGAAATTGGACCTGCCTAACTAGATCGTTTGACCCAAGTAGACGTACTCGTCAACAATTTCGAGAGTACAGTTCCCAACTGTTACGGGTGCGATATGGACATTAGACATGATCTTCGTCTTGTCCATGTTCATTTTGAGACTTACTCCTTGGGAAGCTGTATTGAGGCCATCGAGCATATTTATGGCTTAAGTCTTCCATGGTCTCAGCCCCGATTACGATATCATCTGCAAATCGAAGGTGAGTGATTTACTCGCCGTTGATGTTGATGCCCAGTCCATTCCAGTCCAGAAGCTTGAAGACATTTTCCAACGCAGCGGTGAACAGCTTCGTCGATATGACATCGCCTTGTCTGACTCCCCGCTGCAGTCGGATAAGCCTCGAGTTCTGATCCTGGAGACGGACTGACATGGTGGCGTTTTCATACAAATACTTCAACGCTTTGATATATCGATAATCAATGTGGCACCTCTGGAGAGACTGAAGCACCGCCCAGGTCTCGATCGAATCAAAGGCTTTCTCATAGTCCACAAACGCCAAGCATTTTACATAAGTAAGAAGAAATTCTAATTACTCAGTTCTGATTTCTGTTATTTTTATGTTACGTTACGATATATCCAAAATGGTATTAGTTATTATTATATATGAACATCTCTTTTTTCTAAAGTGGTCAGATGGTTAGAGGGTATGTCTTAACTATGTTGTTTAAATAATGTGTCAAATGCAAACTGTCAAACTTAATTTTTAGTTAATTAGATAAAAAACTGATTATTAACCAAACGACTGCAATTTAAATTATATTAGAATAGTAGAATAGAAGACTAGAACTATTCGTTAGTTAATTGTTAATACGAAGAAGGCTTTTATTAATGTTAAAATTATTTGTGATACTACAAAAATGTCTTTTGAACATATTATTTTTATTAGCTTATAAATACAATAAGTGAATGTTACCAAAATAATTCATTAATGTTAAAACTAATCTCTGCAAGTCTGTGATTTAAAAAAGACTAGATTACTTACTAAGTTTTAGATATTCTGAAGAAAAAATAAATCTTTATCACTTTTTTAAACAATAAAACTGTTTTTGTAATTTGTGAAGTACTGTTTCATTTATTTAAATTCTTCCTCATCCTTTATATTTTGTACTCATTGTAGGAAATCGATATATAAACGTAGATTAGTGTATTTTAAAAAATTACAATACAAAGATTGAAATGCTCGAAAAAACCGGTCTACCCGGGTTCTGATTACTCTTAGATCCGAAAACCCGGGTTTTCAAAATTGAACCGAGTTTCGATGCTCTAACTAGGCATGCCTTTTAAGTTCTGTCGTTTCCATATTTCCCGGCAATTTTGAATTTGGACCTGTTCTATATTAGAATGTGTTTAAATTTTGAATCGCAACACAGTTGAAATTATTAGGATTAATGCTATTGTTCAGTCACAGCGTCGATTGGAATCTGTCAGGTCACGTACGAAAATGAATAGAATAGAAATAATTTTATTTTAGTACAATACACACATACGCACACACAATATTTAAAAACTACTAAAAAGAAGTGTATGTCCTAAAAAGGATCTAGCTCAGCATGTATGTTAGTCTATACTGACTAACGCTGATCTTCCGCTAAACCCAAAAGTGAAGTCACGACAGAACAATACCACCCAATTTACATAATAATAAATAAATAATAATGTACTAATAAATACATAGAAATAAATAAATAACATCAATATTAATAAATAATAAAAACTCAATAAACACCGTCAATTTAAAAAATAATTCAGGGGAAGATAGTAAGTTGTATTAGTAACAGTAGAAGAAAGGCAGAAGCCAAAAGGCATAAGGCAGTAAACGCATTCAAAGCGATGGAAGTTGCTCATACAATACTAATATCTTGTATTTGCTCAGCTTGCCGTTTTTGTTCAGCAATTAGGTACTGCTTAAGCTTAATTCTAAAACTATAAACATAATCATAATACACATAATCTTTCTAAGAAAAATGTTCGTGCAATAATTTTCTACAACTTTAGGAGAGGCCTGACACGGCTTCAGTGTTTTGAAGAGCTAACATCTGTGTTCAGTGATGAAGCCCCATGTGTGCGGACCGTCGAACGCTGGTACTTAGGATTCCAACATGGACATACTAGTGTTAGTGACAAATCTCGCAAAAGACGCCCAAAATCCGCCTTCACTGAAGATAGCATCATTGCTGTGAGACAACTAATTATCGAAGATCGTCATGTGAGGTATCGAGAGATAGAGGCTCTATTAGGCATCTCAGGGACAACCATTCAGAAGATCTTGCATGAAGCACTTGGCGTGAGAAAGCTAGTTTGCCGTTGGATACCGCATCTGCTATCCGATGATCACAAGGCGGCCTGCGTCAGATGGTGTAAGAAAACTCTGCAAAGGTTCATCCAAGGAGAGTCAAATCACGTCTACGACATCATCAGTGTGTGTATATGTCTACGATCCTGACTCCAAACAACAATCTAAAATCTGAGTCTTTCAAGACGAGCCAAAGCCGACTAAAGTTGTTCGTTCTCGAAGCACTTCAAAGAAGATGGTGGCCACGTTCGTTGGAAAAACCGGTCATGTTGCGACTATTGTACTTGAAGGTCGTAGAACGGTTAACGCAGAGTGGTATACCACAGTTTGTTTACCACAAGTCATCGCCGAACTTCGAAAATCTAACTCAAAGTGACGCATCATTCTGCACCACGACAACGCAAGCTCACACAGCGCTCGTCAAACGATTGAGTATTTGAAGCAGGAAAAAGTAGAAATTCTTGACCATCCTCCATACAGTCCTGACCTAAGCCCTAACGATTTCTTTACATTTCCTATAATTAAGAAAATTCTTCGTGGTCAAAGTCAGCCATTTTGATCACTCCAACTTTAGAGTGGAATAAATGTTACAATAACTGGTTTGAGCGAATGGAAAAGTGTATTAAGCTACGTGGTGAATACTTTGAAAAACAATAAAAAGTACTATAAGGTTCTAGTTGTGTTTTTTTCTTCAAACGACAAAACTTAAAAGGCATGCCTCGTTTATCCATAAAATATATTTTAAAATGGTGACGAAGTTTTTCTGTCATCATATTATGTTTGAACCAATGACGACTACCGGGTCTCAATGGCTGACGCACATCAGTCATGGAGGTCACGGGTTTGATTACCATCCCGAGTTTGGCTGTTTATGTATAATATGTATTTATTTACAAAAGAAAAGTAAGTAAATATCAGTTGTCTAGTACCCATCTCATAACATAAGCGCTTTAATGGTTACTTTGTAACTGTGTATGTGATTGTCCCAGCACATTATATAATGTATTATAGGCGGACTGTTTGATAACTGCTTGCCTATTTAAATAATTTTTATTTATTCGGCACAATCCTTTTAGATCAATAAATTTAGTCCAGCGTTTTATAATTTTTTTTTTCCTTCCGTATAATAGGTTTTCTCAAGGCTCTTAAAATAGGTGTTTACTTAATTAATATTTAAATTAATTAATAGGTTTACTTCGGTTATAATTTCTTCATTCGACTTTTCAAATCTCTTACCACCCAGCCATTTCTTCAGGTTTGGAAAAAGAAAATAGTTGCAGGGGGCTAAGTCTGGAGAATATGCTGGATGGGGTAGCAGTTCGTAGTCCAATTTATGGATTTTTGCCATAGTGACTACACACGTGTGCACTCGTGCATTGTCTTGATAGGACAGCACTTTTTGTTCGGTATCGTCTCCGGTGATCGTTCTACCCTTGTCTAGGTAATCTAAGTAAATGACACCGCGTACATTCCAAAAAACTGTGGCCATGACCTTGTTGGCTGACAGTCCCACCTTGGCCTTGTTTAGTGCACGTACACCTGGTGAAACCCACTGTTTTCATTGTTCCTTGGTCTCTGGTGCATTGTGATGAGTCCATATTTCGTTACAGTTATCTAATGGTTTAAAAACGTGTCCGGATTGCTGTTGAACATCGCCTAACACTCCTTTGAAGTGGTTACACGGTTGCGCTTATGGTCGAGTGTGAGCAATCGTGGCACCCATCTCGCATATAGTTTTTTCATGTCCAAATATTCATGTAAAATGTGATGTACTCGCTCAGTTGAGATGCCTACAGCTTCAGCTACCTCACGTGTTTTCATTCTCCGACAGTCCAATATTATTCCATGAATTATATCGAAGATTTCTGGCGTGATGACCTCTTTTGGGCGATCTGAACGTACGGCGTCACTTGTGCTGGTACGACCACAACGGAACACAGTAAACCACTTCTTAACAATTGATATTGATGATGTAGAGTTCCCATAGTATTTATCAAGTCTTTCCTTGGTTTCAGTGATGATTTTATACGCAAAGAATAATACTTAATCAACCCACGAAATTCACTTTTGCCATTTTTGTTAAAACTCGCGAGGTTTTTTTTGCTTTTAATGGCTGTCAAACACAAACGACGAAGCTTGTTCAAAATTTGACAGTAGTCTATTAAAAGATGTTGGTTGACGGCAAAAGTGTTGCATTAGTTACTGCGCGGGAAATTGAGAAAGTCACGGAGTTGTCAAATAGCCCTCGTACTAGTTTTTAGTCAGGTTCGTTTTCAGATAACGATGAAAAGTTATTATCAGCTTTGCCTTATTTCAATTACAATTAACGAAACCACGAGCCAATATTAGTACAAATAATTAAAGAAACGTGTGTGTAAACTTATATACGCACGTAAGAAATTATGCTTCTTTGGCGTAACAGAATAATAACTAAAGATTACATCCTGGTTACAATTCTTTGTAAGTAAAAGGAACAATAAATTAATAAAATAAGAAGAACACATACCGACAATTAACTTCAAATCGATCGCGCCTAAATATATTTATAGTTATATAGTTATACTCCATAACTTTGAAAGAAATTTAAGTATGTACTAGGGGTGTTCAATAAAAAGTGATAATGATTATGACGCAATTATCTTTTATTGAATGTTATTTTATTTTTCGACGTAGTCACCTTTCAGTTTTATACACTTTGTATATCTTTTTTCGAAAGCTAAAATTCCCTTAAAAAATCTTCTTACCGATCATTTAAAAAATCATGCACCGCGGTGACTACTGAGACATCATCTTCAAATTTATGGTTCTTTAGATGTTCCTTTAACCGCGAAAATAGATAAAAATAACTAGGTGCTAGATCCGGTGAATATCGAGGATGTTACATCAATTCGAAACCAGCTTCTAGAATGGCAGCCATCGCAACTCTGGACTTGTGCGCGGGGGCGTTATCTTGGTCAAACAAAACAACTTTAGCGAGTTAGGCACGCCGTTGGTTGTGTATTTCCTCACGCAACTTTTTTATTTGTCCCGCGTACCAAGTCCTCGTAAGTAGCTCCATGATTAAGGTATTCGATCATTACCACCTCTTGGTTGTCCGGGTAAAAACAGCCCATGATTTACCGGTGGATAGAACCCAGCGCGCTGACAATTTTTTCATACCCAAACGGTTGTATATAATATTATGGACACTTCCTATAGAAATCTTTGTTTTTTTTTCTATAAAACAATCAGTAACTCGACGATCCATCAAGACAATGTTCATAACTTTTTAAATCATTTGTTCAGTCACTACCGATGTAGGGCGTCCCGTGCGGGGGTCTTCATTAATGGAAGTTCTTCTTCGCTTGAACTCAGCACACCAACGCGCAACTGTAGAATATGGAGGAGTATGGACCCCTAACGTTGCTCTCAAGCCTTGATTTACCAGCTCCGTAGTAAAATTTTTGAAGCAGATATATTGTATTACCGCGTGAAATTCAATTTTATCCATTTTTAAAAACACGTTCCGACACGACGACGCAAACAAATGACTTCTATTTTTAAAAAACAAAAGAGAATTGATTGTTTTTTATTATTATTATATCTAATGTCTGGGCTATGTCTGCAAGTAAACTATTGCACTTCGTCATACACGACACTTCAACAGTTCAACACACATCAGAAGCTTGCGCGTTACTATCATATTATTTTCGTCCCACCCTCGTTTTGACCATTTACCTCACCGAGAGTGAGGGTAGGTAACTAACATCCTGGCCAACACAGAGGCGATTGGCCTAAACTACCATGGGCAGCCTGTCTCTCTCGGGTCGTAGGCGCATGTTCGCATGTTCCTCCCCCCGGACATCGAACAATAAAATATTTTTAATAATAATCTACACAATAAATTTCTTCTTAACTGTATGTTTCTATCCATCCAAAGGTTGTCTGGTAGAAATCGCTTTCAGCGATAAGACCGCCCATTGTGCTTTTTTAAAGATATGTATCACTTGATTTAATGTAATGTGTGCAATAAAGTATATTTTGATTTGATTTGATTTGAATAAAATACATATTAGGTAGTTAAAAAGTGAGATGGCTTCAAGACGGCTGCATTCAGAATGAAACGCATATATTTTAGTTTGTTAATAATAAGCTCAAAATTTACGAATCAAAAACAAAACATCAGCATACATATTTCAAGGTCAAAATAATGGTTCACACAAATCCAGATATGTTTGCGTGTGTACTAAGTTGGAAAAGTAATCCATTGTATCTGATCTTCATCATATATTTGTTATCTATCTCTGCAATAACAACTATCAAGGCCTAAAACTCATTTATTCTTCAACCTTATTTTAATAACCGGTGATCAAAATTTATTGTTATGGCATTACATTCTCAATATATAGTGGAAGATTTTTACTTAATTTTAATCTAATTTAATCAGAATTACATTTTATATAAACCGTCTGCATGGCAACTACCCCTGGTCTTCAAAGATGGCGCCATAATAACCGTGTGTTATGTGTGAACCAGGTTCAAGTTAGTTCCGGCGAGTTAGCTGGAGTTGCAAACATCCATAAGCTTTAACTGTTATTAGTAAGTGAACGCAGTAATGTCATTGTCAGCCTTTCGTTGTCCTGGTTCCTTGCTCTTCCCATTCAATCCCGACCGACCCGACCTTGTGCAAGTCTTTCCATCGGGCTGGGGGCCGTTCTATGCTACGTTTGCCGAGATGCGATCTCTAATCTAGGTTTCATTTGCTCCAGCGCCCGTCGCTCCTGCAACAGACGTGACCGGCCTACTACCACTTCATCATGCATTTTTGCGAGCTATGTCGGTAACTTTGTTTCTCTTATGGATTTCTTTGTTACGAATTTGAGCACAGCAACATTAGCGACAAAAATATTATGGAAGTCCAATTATTTTATTATTTCAAAGATTTTGTTATGTAAACCTGCCAATATCATAGGCGCCATATGTTTTGGTGGGCGGAAATAATAATCACAGTATTGGCACACACAACAAATCGAGCGGTGGTCGCTGTCTGAATAGAAATCGTTTCAAACGAGGTTCGATACGATATCACGTACGAACACATTCGGACTCCGTTCTCTGAAATGTAGGGTGGTTAGTTTTAGGTTCGATATATCGACAGATTACCACACAAAAATAGCATACAAGCACTTTGACGATGACCTATTAAGAAATGTTGAAAGAAGTCAAAAGTTAAGGGGTCCAGATATAATCTCGTTACTTTATGGAGAATAAATATAACATACTGTCCGACAGTAAAATAAATTATTCTTAAGATTTTCAGTACTCCGTTACTTACTAATTTGAGGTATATATAGGCGCTCTGACAAAACCATTTGGCTAGATTTTAGCAACATAAATATTTCTGTCCGTTTGTAATTAAAATAGTCAATTTTTCAGTAAACTCAAAGAGGTTTCGTTGTAAAAGTTTGAGGTTTGGTCGCTTAAAAATGCATTGATGAAACGGATAAATTATGAATGTGTTGTGAATAAATTATTAAAATTAAAATATTGGTTCAATCTTGCAAAAAATAACAAAAAAGGAGTATCTTTTTAATTGCGCAACGCCTACAGGACAATAGTTTGTATGTAAGAACATATTATATTTAACATTATAGAAACATCGAGATCTCTCGATTATCTACCAGACTTAAAGCTAGGTAACTTTCTATATGAGCTTTTTTTATTTCTGTAGGACAGCAGACAGGCTGACTCCCCACTTAGAATATCTTATCGACAATAACTTTGTATGAAATATTTGTGACTATCGATTTTATCTATTACTGCCTACACTATTGTTAATAGGCTTTAGGCTATAATTAAATGCCTTATTTTCTTTTGATAAAATGGATATATGAATATAACGGTCTTGGAGGTATTTGTCTAACCAGAAATATTTATTAGTGTATAACTATTACTTTGATAAAATTTCTCTTCGCATAGATTAAGTAAGCAACTATGACTTTAGTGTAGAGGTACATATTGAAATAATAAATAATATAGATGTCTTATAAAGATTAAGTTGTATTTTTTAAACAAAAATAACTATTAAATGAAATTAATTAATAAAAGTTTAATTGTTAAAAAAACTTTATATGTACTTTATTATACTAATTTATATTTACGGAATTCGTTAACCGACCTAAGTTCCTGTAGTTGCTTGTACACGTTTGCCGTCTCTCTGAAAGTTTGTTTAATTGTTTTTCGCCACCGCTAACAGATGGCGTTACTAACACCATCTTCAAAATTAAGAAAGAAAAACGTATTTCCGTCATAATTTTATTAGCATAAATTAATTTCTAAATGAACATTGGACGTGACCTCGAATTTATGTACATAAACCAAGTGTATGTAGTAAGGTAAGCAATTTCATGGTTAAAACGCTGCGCTTTGTTCGGCGTCCATGGACGCAGCGACATATTATGTATGTATATAGCTTATTTCGGTAGTTCTGTTCCAGGGTTGTGAACTCGTTATCTATTAGATAAAGGCTATTAAATGCGTAGGAATTTTATTGAGAATTAAAGTTGCTTAAAGCAAATTATTAATATGATAGTCTTTAAAATAAATATAGCTTAATTTTTTTAATAATTTTCGTATAAGAACTCGCTATTTATTGACTCACACAATCGATAAAACATGGTCTGAATTGGAAATGTGTGGCCAGCGTTTTGGAGGCCATTTATCGACTAGCATTAGGTAGTACGTTATTAACATTTATCTCCCTAGATAAATTTAAAAATATAAATAGATGCCCTCGATCATAGAGCGAGCATTATGTGTTAATTTATTTCAATAATGAACACAGAAATCGATTTAACAATATATTGATATCTCTGTGTGTATTATTTAATGGCTATGAACACTTCCGTACTACAACATAGGTGATATTTTTTTTGTTGGTAGATGTAAATACATAAAGCGCACCCACTGCGTGGGAATGGGCGGCAGGGTAGTGTGGGTTTCCCCGTGTAATGCCCCTGTACGTCCCCTTGTCTAGGCTGGGGGTCGCACGTCGCTGGTGTACCCACTAAAACCACACCGGTCTTCCTTCATACGCCTTAAGTGTCGAGGCCGCGGGACGCGATGGATTAGTCAGATCGCAGCCGCGACAGGCGCTCCGTTGCGGGTCTCTTCAAAGCTGGGAGGGTAATGAGCCCCGGCATCTTCTTTCTCACTCAGGAGTGAGCTGGGCCCGTGCAACGTCTGTGATATTACACTAACCCAATAAATAATCGATATGAATATATTCGTAGCATACGTTTTTGTTTTTTGAGGTAATAACAACACGATTTTTATTAGTGTTAAGTTTGTAATTTAATGTGTTTTTTTATAAATAATATATTGATATTTATTATATTTTACTGTAATTTATAATAATTATAACTATAGCAAATATATAATTATAATTTCTAGTGTAATTGTAAGCCTCCTTGTTAAAGCTATAAGCTCCTTGTTAAAGCTAATACGTCAAGATATTAAGTACGGATTAAAGTAACATCACCTTTCAGAGTGCTATGAAATGTATTTGAATACAAGCCCTCTGCGTTGTTACGTGCAATAAAAAGAAGGACATCGTCCACGTTAAAATAGAAAAACCTGTTATAGATATTATCGACAACCTTAGCCATCACGCACACACCCGAAAAATCCTTGACAACTAAACTCACACTAAAGGCAATAAATAACGCAGTTTAGTTGCGTGCGCCACGTACTATCTACACGTCCGTCTATTTTGCATAGAAACAGTCGATATCTACTGGTAATTTTGCTGTGGAATTAATTATGTGCTCTTTTACTAGTGTTCAAACACATAAAACAGACAAACATTATTATTTAGGTCAAATTAAAAACTTTCTGATACAAAAATAAACAAAAGAACGTCATTGTCCTAAACTGGATCCAGACTCAGCATGGTGCTAGCCAGCGTGTTGCATGACACGTATTTCTTTAAACTAAATTACTTTATATGTACGTTTAAAGAGGTACATTAAATAGGCTGGTCGTGTCTGCAACCAAACCACTTTAGAATGTTTTTCCAGGACAGGAAAAGTGCACGATATTTACCTCGATACTCGCTCGTGATACTTCCTTTCTTGGTATTTATTATGGTAGCTGGAGCTTTGTAGACACAAATGGCCCAACTGGTAGCACATGGTCACCGTCCGTTAAGGATGTTTGAAACACCAGAGATATTACCAACGCGCTGCCTATAATAAATTTTTTCATCGTACTGTACTGGGAAATCTCACCCGGAATCTCAAATCAAATCCAGAGTGTATGCAACATTAAAGAACGAACAAAATGAACGGGCTGAGATGGCCATTACTGGAAGAAGCTATAGGTTTGATTTTTATAGCGATAACTACTGCATAACGCCGAAAGGGTAACCCGAGAAAAAAAAATTATATATAATCATATATGAATTATAAAAAATAATATATATGATAACTGTATATAATTCATATATAAATATATTATATATGAATTATATGATATTATACATAGATCATAGGTTGATCTCGGCGGTGCGGTCGATGGCCCTTTACGGGGCCCCCCTCAACTCCTAGAGTTATTACAGGAGAGCACCGGGGGGACGAAAGCCTGACCCCCTGGCGCCAACCCTTAAGAAGGGGCCCGCCTTAAGACAAAGGGCAGGCCGGCGCCGGCCCGGGCCACGAGATCGGCAGGCCATATATCTGTAGGCCCGGGCGTAGGCGATAGGAGAACAGCGGGGTTTTTTAGTGGGTAGTCGAATGTTCGAACATCTTTCCCGGAGTCTCACATATCCCTCGGTCCCCCCGGGCCGGGGGAACCCGTCAAGAGTGGTTTTTCCCCGAGACCAAAAAAAAATAGGCTGATCCCGGCGGGACTGCAATGCCGGGCCGACCAGCGATTCAGCATTTTGATGAAAATGAACAACCCCATTTAGTTTTATATGACAAAATGTAATAAATAAAAAAATTATATATAGTAGTTACATATAACCATATAACACTATAAAAAGGGTATGCCAGAAGTCGACTTCAAACCGAAATTGGGCAATAGGCCAAGTTAATATAAAAATCTAAGTTTTGGATTTAAAAATTATGGACATTTAAAAAAATATCGAGAAAATTTGCACCCTGTGACAGTTTTTTCACTCCTGTTGACGAAAGCAGCTGAATTTGTTTGATAACCCGATCTTTTTTAAGAAGATGTCGAGCGTTTATTACTGCTGAAGGAAGGCAATTTGAACATCTGTTATAATTAAATAAACTGTTACTAAACAATGTGATATTTAATTTAATAAAATTATTTAATTAATGTTGAAAATTGGGTTTCTTTGCAAAATAAGAAATTGTCCATAAGTTGAGAAATATTCTAGCAAGTATCATACCATTTTGGAATTTTTATCAAATGCGCCTACTTTTGATGTTACTGGCATAGTACATTTTTTTTCAGTACAGTCAGTCATAGTTTGGCGAAATATTAATTTTAAATAGTGACATTTTCTTCCAAACTCTCCAGTATGGCTCTACATTTTAGGCAAGAGTTTACAGACACATTATTCAGCATCCCATAACAAAAAAAGTTAAGATTTTTAGCAACAGGAGTGAAAAACTGTCACAGGGTGCAAATTTTCTCGATATTTTTTTAAATGTCCATAATTTTTAAAATCCAAAACTTAATTTTTTTTAAATATTTTTGTGATAACTATTAGAACTTGGCCTATTGCCCGATGCCGGTTTGACTTCGATTTCTGGGACATCCTGTATAGTTATATATGATTATATTTAACTATATATAAAATATACATGATTATATATAATTTTTTCCCGGGAACTTGTTAAGTATCACCAACAAAGAGAAGTTGGTCTCTAAAAGTCTTGCTGTAACCTCTTCCTTCTTGATATCTGAGATACATTAGAAGGGGTACACTCAGTGACATTATGTCTCTGAATTTTAGGCCATGTGATTGGCTACATTTTTTTCTCAGTCACGAGTCCTATATAATATAACTAAGCAAAAACTAAAAGTACTTCATCTAGTAGTAATTTAAAATAATCGAGTCCGGAAGTTTCGTTACATCAAGTTAATATAAAGCGTGTAAAAAAAGAAAAAAAGCCACCGTCACGCGGTGTTCCCAGGCAGTCACCCATCCAATACTGATCGTGCCCGACGGTGCTTAACTTCGATGATCGGACGAGAACCGGTCCGAAAATTCATTAATTCTCAGGATCCTGGTAAGAATAATGATACAAACTATACAGATTATTGCATTGTCATAGGTTCTTGATAAGTATGCAAAGTTTCAAATCAATCCGTCGTTTTGAAAGGGCTGAAAATCACGTTCGAATATTCCGTTACATAGATATAGATGCATAGATAGATAGATACATACCAAGTTAATAAAGGCGTGTTAAAAAGTAAAGACGATTATATTTTGTATGTTAAAATATACATTTATTAATTCAATGCCGAAATAGACAATATACGACCTTCAATATTTTAAAGTAAAATTGTTGTAGAAAAATAATTTTAATCGCTGTAATGACCTTATGCAGGAAATATATCCGCGGTGCCAACATCTAAATATTGTCGCGTCACGCACGTTTCTTCATTACAAATGACATGAGTATATTTAACTGTTTTGTTTGATTTTTAAGGCGCACGCATGTGTGTTTCAAGTGACAAAAAATAGATGGCGCTGTACATATATTATTAAATGATATCTTTCGAGATGTTTATTTCATCATTTCATTTCATTAAAATCATAAAGTTTACTTTGTTATTCAATAATAGAATTTCAAAAGCAATAATACTTCATATTATTTGTTTCAACTAACAAAAATGCGATGACAAAAAAATTTATTCACAATATTTCCAGAATGCATATATTTTTTTATACTTAACATATAATTTACATTTTAGCAATTAATAGTAGTATTAATTAGCATTTTGTATATAAAACCAAAAATGTATGAGGTAGGCCACTATGCACCGAATTCCTTAGCAAAATATTATCAATTTTTATATAATCGTTAATAACTTGACTGCGCTATGCCGGTTGTAGAGGCGCTCGAAGGGAGTCAGCCCAATTCGAGTTCGCACATCGCCCGTTACACAATGAATTTATTGCCACTCGCTGACACGTATTGCGTGCATGCCCTGCGCCACAACGGGAGCATTCATAAGTGGTAGATTGTTGGCTGAAAACTACTATCAAACACTATGGAGAAAAACATATCGATTCTGTTAATCATATTCGTTAAAAATTTAAATGCATCTTTTAATTATTAAATTGTTGGAATAAAACGGATAAGAAAAAAGACTAACGAGAAAGTACGAATGCAATTCGGGATTAATGTAGCCCCGTGATCTAGCAGTTTACCCTGATTTCTGAAGTAGAAACTTTTTTGAAACCTGGGTATAGGAAGAAAATTAATATTTAAGACTGTGGAATAATAATACTGAGCTAAATATTTACTTACAAAACAGCTGGTAGAGTCTCTATATTTAGTAGTGCGTTAGAAATAAACGGACACAGTGAAAGATAACCGAAAGGTGTCTTCTCTATGCATAGCAAAGTAAGTAATCGATTTGCAGCACCTGTTACTTTCTAAATATGTGAGGTTCCTGTTTTCTTATTTCGGTGGCTCTCATAAAACTATAAAACAAAATAAAATAAATCACAAATCTCTTAATGAAAATAGAATTGTAGTATCAGTATTTTTAGATATAAGCAAGGCTTTCAGTTTAGTAATCGTAAAATATTAGCAAACTCAAGTTTTATGGAATCCAAAGACAACTAAGTAATAGGTTTAAAATTATACTAAAAATCCAACCAATATATAAGTTTATAAATACGAGAATTTAATCAGACTATAGAATTTGTAATTCTGGCATGCCACAGGGAAATATCCTCGGTCCTATGCTGTTCTTATTATATATATACGAGTATCAATTGTCTCCCGAGAGCGACACAAATAATTGAATAATTTTTTTATGCATGCGATGCAAAGGTAACGGTGCAACATAATAACAGAAGCAAACTTGTAGATAAAATTAATGAAGCAACTAGTTATATAACTAAATGGTTACATAAAAATACTGCACAATTAAAAGTTAATAAAAAATTAGCACTTTTAACTCTGTTGACATTCTATTAAATGAAAGAACTAAGGTATAGTAAAATTACCTATTATCGAGGGAAGTCGTACAAGAATGACATTAGGGTAAAATAATATGGAATCATTAATATCCTTTTTTGGGAAAAACCCTCTCTTGATGGGTTCCCCCGCCCCGGGGGGACCGAAGAATATGTGGGACTCTGGGAAAGATGTTCGGCCATCCGACTACCCACTAAAAACCCCGCTGCTCTCCTATCGCCACGCATGGGCATACGGATATGTGGCGTGCCAATCACGTGGCCAGGGCCGGTGCCAGCCTGCCCTTTCAGACAGACAGAGAGACAAAAATTGTAAAAAATGTTGTTTTAGTATATGTACCGAATGCATTTAGTAAAAAGCTGTTATTTTAATATTACAAACAGATACTCCAATTTTATTTATTTGTATAGATGACAATGTATGTTAATACATACATTCCGAGACGATTATCTATTTATTGTATTATGAAAATAACAATTGTATACAAAAGGAAGTATTTACAGAGTAAATACATAGATATATATAGAGAGAGATATTATACAGAGTATATTTTAGTATATACAGAGATACCAAATATTGTTATTTATTATACATTACTTGTATAATTACAATACATAATTTGAATTAATAATTACTAATTACTAATAAGTAGTGTCAGTTGTCTAATACCGATAACACAACGCTCTGTAGCTTATTTAGGGGCTAGATGGCGTAGTATGAAGAGTCAGAGCGTATTTATTTATTTTGAAGAGAGAAAATATTTTTTATTAATGTACAAAAAACGTGAACCCTTCAGTATCACGCTAATAACACAGATAAAACAAAATCTAAACTGCATAGTACTTCGTATATTTTTTTAAGCTGGCAATAATCCAAATTGCCGGTTATTGTAATTTGGCATCGACTTGGCCTATCCACCTGTCTTTGTCTGGGTTCAGAACATTTTACGGGGTATTGTCTTTTGTTTATTTTAAATATTTCCAGGAAGTGAAGACAATTAGATAATAACCGACATATATTAACCAACTTCAAAAAGTATTTAATAACAGCCCATGGCGTTCCACTGCTGGCCCCGAGCCTCTCCTTGGAGAGAAGGAGGTGGATTGGCGGGATATACATACTGGAGATTTCAATATGCAGGTTTCCTTACGATGTTTTCATTTACCGTCGATACGTGTTTATTGATCGAATTCGAACCCGGGATTCGAACCCGGTACCTTTAGATAACTGCCGGATATCTAAATATTATATACAAGAAATATTTACATAATTAACATTATATTTATTATCACTTTATATTTATTTCTTACACTGTTCCCATATCTAAATATTGAAAATATCATCATCATCTCATCATCATCATTAATCATCTTCTTCCTACTCTTATCCCAAATGATACACAATCCATCCACATTTTTTTTAACCCTCCTTTGGTTTGCGTTTACTCTCATTTCTATTATTTTGTTTGTTCCTGCCTTCCAATTGCATTATGGCAATCCATACTACGCTAGTCTGTTATTTTTTAGGATTCCAATCACTGGCGCTACTCTTAGACTTGCCCTGATATATAATAAGCCTTTTTATTCTGATTTCTGTGGTTTCACATACATTATAGTTTTTTCTATAAGATCTCCAATACCTCAGAGTGCCTCTTGGCATAGGCCTCTTCTAGCATTTTCCATTGGGTTCTGTCGCGTGCCTCATCTCCAGTGCCATGATATACTCATTTCTAATTTTGTCTCTACACATTTCATCTTTATTTACAACTCCGCAGCATGTAACATCCTGTTATCCTTCCCCTTTATGGCAACATTTTGATCCATACAATTCGACAGGCCTAATGATAGACATATATATACTACCTTTGAGTTTAAGTGTTAGTTATCACAAATAGTTCCTGAGACATGTCATCATTTCATGCATTTTGCATCAATTCAAAATTTTAATGGTATGTATGGTATGTATATATGTTTGGTAAATTGTGTGGACAGAAATAAAAATGCTGTTTATTGTTCGGATCGCGAAGCCGTTCTGTTCGATAAAAATCCCTGACTTCCTACGTCGCATGCGCATCGTCTCAATATTGACAAGTGAGCGGCGGCGGTTCGGAACATAAGCGGCGAGTGATTTTATTTATTTATACATTATTACTTTTATACAGGGTTATTGGTAATTCGTTAGGAGGTGATAAGGGTGACTATTTGTGATAATTTCAACCCCTATATGCATTATGCAAAAGTGAACCATATTTGAGTTATCATGTTTTTTAGCTTTTTTCAAAATAAGTCAAAAATGCAACATCAAAAATGTATTTTAAAAAAGGATTGATTTAAATCTCATTTTTTCTTCTGATTTATAAAAACGATTAAACATTGGTTATTTATCAATATTAAAATAACAATTATCCAAATTTAAAAATGCGAGGCGCAAAACGATATTATTTCAATATTTTTTGTGACTTTTTTCCACTAAAATGCCTTAAAACAAAAAAAAAGTTATGAAACTTGGCTTGCAGATTATTTTAAAAATATAACCGCTTTCTTAGCTCTCCAAATTGTTGGAGTATGCATTGGCATAACAACTAGGAACTTATATCAAAGAAACTGAAAACAAAATGATCACAAGGGAATCATACGGATATTCGTATTTGAATTAAACTTGAAATCGCCGTATGAATATCTTGCAAATAGGTACCTACGCTAATGCAGGAAGCAAACTGGCAGGTTAAAAAAAAATTCAACTCAACTCTCAGTAATGGCGACAAACGAACGTCCCAACGAGTCTGGTCGCCTATTCGTCGTAGATCGTTGGTCGAAGATGCAATTTCTAGTCGACACAGGAAGCGACGTGTGTCTTCACACGACGAGTCTCGCAACAGCGTCGCCCTAAGTTCAACTTTGAACTTTCTGCTGCAAACGGTAGTCCAATTAGCACTTTCGGCGATACTCATCTTGACCTAGACCTTGGGAATCATCGAGAGGTTCCACAGACAACTTAAGAGGCCAATTACTTGTCATTCGAAGGAAAATTGGGTAGAAGCCTTACCTTTGGTACTGGCCTAGCAGTAGTAACTGGGTATCCAAAATGCATACAAGGAAGACATTGGCGCGAATGCTGCAGAACTTGTTTACGGAGAACCGTTACGCTTGCCTGGAGAATTTTTTAATCCGAGCAAAGCTGGAACAACGGATGTAATAGAATACACTACCCGATTACACTCGTTTGCCAACAACTTAAAACCTGCTTCGAGACATGCGAAACCAACAATTTTTATTTTCAAGGACTTTCCAACTGCTACTCATGTGTTCTTGAGAGAAGACGCGGTACAAGCCCCCTTACAACCGGCCATACACTGGTCCATACGCTGTACTTGAGAGATCAGAAAAGGTTTATAAATTATTAATAAAAGGAAAACCCGCCACAGTGTCTGAATACTTCGTAGCTCAGTGGTATTGCACGACAACTAAATTAAATATCCCGGATTCTAAGTCCACAATGGCATGCATCGCTTAGGCAGTTTTCCTCGTCTAATGTGCATATTCTAGCATAATTTCCGTATACCGACGGTGAAGGAAAGCATCGTGAAAAACCTGCATACCGATATCACCGGTATGTGTAACCCGCCAATGGGTGTTGAACAAGCATGGCGGATATACTGCCCCTTCCTTCTACAAAGAGGCCCGAGGTTATTAGTAGACTTTATGGGCTGTTATTGTCATATTTACAATCGATTAATTAGTTTTCAAGATGTTGGTGAACCGTGGGTGATCAATACACCAATTAAATTGTTATAAGATTAATAGGTCTTTTGAGTCACGACTATTTTTAGCTTAAAGGTCTCGTTACCAGGCCATAAAATTTTTAAAAGGAACACTCTTATTTTTGTTATAACGGAAATTCTATTAAAAGCACTTAATTGCTAGAAGAAAAAGTATGACTTACCGTGTTACAGGCATCGCCAATATCTTTAAGCGACAGAATATAGAAAAAGTAACAAAAATGATGGTAGCTGACTCAGTACCGATGTCTTTATGTATATTAAATCATTGATCTGTAAGACAACCAATATCATTCATATGAGGAGACTATTATATATTTTGGCCGGCCTTATACCTAACATTTATTGCATTGTATCGGTATTAATCAACTGATGTACTTTTTTCTTCATCATCGTCCAGGGAATGGAAGTTGATGGATAATCTTAATAGGCGTTCCATGCAAAAGCCGATATACCATGGAGATTGTCACAACTGAATATTTCAGCGTATAATAAGGGACATTTTTGATAAATAAAATAAATTTGTAGAAATGCGTCAAAAAATGAATATATTTGGCTGCTCCATAAACATTAGCGGCCGACGCAAAGGGCAAGGGCGAGCTCTAGTTCAATGTTGCTTCCATTTAATCTAATGACATTGGCGTTTGTTTCCTGTTTTATATTATATGAATATTGATTTTGTTTCAGTATAATGAAATATGTTAATAATTTCAAAATTTCTATAAAATTTGAAATTATTATATAAATAAATAAGAAGGTTTGACACAATCAGTTGGACAAGATTCAGCTTTGATCATTCTATGGTACGATTCAGTTTCTCTGTTATAAAATTTAGTAACGTTTTCTGAATTGCAATGTGTACAACTCGCCGGTTTTGATATTTTAGTTTTGTATAGGGAAAGGTCGGATAATTGTGGCACATATGTAGGTTGTGAAGTATTAAGATAATTTAGTTTATTGTTTAGTTCTCATGGTCTATTCATTATTATCTGAATTTATCATTACTAATTATTATGTATAACGATGGTCAATAATTAGAAATGAGTATATCAGAGGAAGAGTCAAAGCAGCACCGCACCAGTGGTTGAAAAACTTAAAAGACATATTCGCGTGGTTTGGCCATGTAATGCGAAAGGAAAAATGCCATATAACTAGGAAAATTATAGAATGGATACAGAAGCAGAGATAGACTAAAGAAAAGATGGATGTATTGAGTAAAAGACGATATTGTGAAAAATGGTGTGAATTTTGAGATGACGGCTAACCGAGGATAGTGGAAGAAGAGAACATGTGCCGACCCCACATAGTTTAGGATAAAGGCAGGAAGAAGACATGATAATATAATCCCTATTATGCTGTCGGGTACATTTTATAATTACCTAATAATATTTATGTTTTACTCCAAAAAACAGTTATGCTCAATACATACAGACTGATCAGAAAATGTTGAAAAATTAGCAATGAAGACTTATTAAATTTCAACGCTGTACACTTGCTTTACATGGCGCGTGTGCTCCGTTTACCCAACTCTAATACAGAGAGTACAAATACATAAATATATAAAATAATTTAGGTAACAATAATCATCAACATTACTTTGCCTCAATGGTGGTATTTTAACTGTAATTTTGTTGAACCTCTGCTATATTAGGCTTCACTAAAGTAGTCTAAAAATAAAATAAGATAATTAAATTAAATTGCCTGTTCATCTATATATTCTAATAAGTTGAGCTCATATCATTTTAATACATCATGAGGACGCTATCCTTTATTTTTTTAAGGCAGAATGAACTTCGAACAAAGGGGCGTTGAAGATAGGATAATAAAAGGAGTTTCTGCCCCCGTCCTTTGTGCGTCAAGGGGCATTATCCTAAGGCCTTGAGCATTTGGCCAAATACCTAAGTTCTTGCTGGGTTAACGTTTTGTATTACTGCTTACGAAAATAAAGATAAACTAAGTAAATTTCTTTTACCTAAATAAAAAATACTACATAAATGTCGTTCCTATTACTTTGTTTTTCCGAGCAGAAATAAAGTGAAAGGTTCAGTTTTTTAGGAAGTCCTAATATTCGTCAAATGGCGAGTTTATTACACTAGAACCATCCGTATTTTTGTCTTCTTCTAGCCGTCATCGTATCGTTGAATGTAAGCCAAAATTCTACGGAGCCTGAGGTCCATAACCGTCCTTACCTGTACTTAATAGGATTAATACTAGCTCGCGTTAAGGCTAATCATGTAACTCCGGTATTCTTTTAGAAATTATACATCGGTGTGTTACCAGTCGGCTCCATATGTTACAACTAAAAAAATGACCTCAAAATTTCTACCACGTTAATTTACACACACATTTGCTCGAACCTGTAATCAGCATCCAAGTGGTGGATTCCGATACCTATCCTATTATAAAGCCTTAGCTCTATAATTGAGTTCATCGTAGAGTGAAACTAGTTGCCTCATCGGTGTCCATTAGCGAAAATTCCTCTCCATGTGCTAAGGTAAGTAAAATATTTGTCTGTTAATTAACTAGTGAACTTGATTGCAAGTGTGGTTGACCGTAACTTTAAAAGTCTTGGTGGAACCTCTTATATATACTCTATTTGTAAATATTTATATATTCCACTAAACAGAAGTTTATTCCTAATCTAAAAGTATCGTGACTTCTCATGAAAAACCCAATAAAAAGAAGAATGCAACTTTCCTAGAAGCGATGTCAACGACTCCAACTTATAAAGGAAACAATAAAACCACGAAAGCTAAATAGAAAAAAGATTGAAAAATAAATGTTTTTGATGGTCTTTGGTTTAAAAAGTGTTGCCACATTAGTCCAAATCAAAAATTATCTCATTTATTTCGTAGCAAAAATATATTATTAAATATTGCACGGATGTAACCGTACTCGTAGAAAATGTCTCCCAGTTCTCTTTATATCCCAGAAATTGGAAACTAATGCGCATTAACTACAGCCATCCCAAATAACTTTGGGTCGCAGTGCCCGTGAGTCTTACTAATTCGGAAAAGAGATGGCCTGATAACAGAGGGTTTGTTATATTTAATAGTAATCATGTTCGCTCGTTCAGCCTATTGAAATCCACTGCTATTCTTGGGTCCCCCCAAGGCTTGTTTCGCTCAACGCAAGTCGTCATCTCTCGCCCCAGGTTATCCTACATTTATTGAGACGCGGTCTCCGCTTGAGAACTCCATTATATCGTCAATTATTGGGTAACTAATCATTACCTAAGCATAAAATTTTAGCTAAGTGTTCGTAGATCACGTACCACATTTTGTCTTACTTCAATCCCACGGACATTATCTTAAATATCAAGCTAGCAATCATGAATCGCTAACTTGACGATCTATTCCTCTCAGCCTGGAGTCGTTCCGCATATGCTTATCGAAAATATGTAAAATAGAAAACTATGTCAACACATGGCAACCCAAACGCAGTAATCTTGCGATTATGGAACTAAACAGGTTCTGCGGCCTTGAGCTTTGGAAGGTTTCACGAGTGGCCTCACAACAGATGCCTTTATGAATGAATTTATTCATATCTATGGCAGTTTTTATACAAGTTTAAATATATCATAATATAATAGTCACTCATTTGGGGGGCCGTTCAAGTGAATGGTTTTACTATAAAAATAATCTCGTATGTTACGTAAAGCACAAATTCTAAAGACGCACAAATAGACAGGGGTAAAATTGCAAGTATATACTTACGTATTACGACCAATTTTATACATAATCTTGCAATATGGTATAGGCGTCAATAATTCTATAAGTCTTCATGATCATTATACTAAAGCCTTCAAAGCTTCATATTACTTTTTATATTAAAAACATAACTCTATTGCTTGAATTTCTTCAATTTGGATTCAATCTTGGATTTCTTTTTCTCAAATTCAAATTACATGCACATAAAAGTAGACAAGGACCCCCAAAAAAGAAGGGCGCTTATTTTCGAATGTTCAAACGGCTATCGCAGTGATGAAAGAAAAGTTTCATTAATTAGTAACAACGGTCACTTATTTTTTTTTATGGCTGAGATTGGCATACAGGCAAATGGCCTACTCGATAGTTTGTAGTCAACATTTTCTATAGATATTAGCAACCAAAACCAAAGGGATTTCCAACACGCTACTGGCCTCGAAGAGGAACTGAAACCTCGTTTACTAGTGCCGGAACAACAAGGACATTAAGGCGATATGTTTTAAAACCATGAGTGGTTGTTATTCAGATGATTTTGGAGAACTACCACGTTGTTTTATGGTCTTTTACGAGGTTTTATCTGTTAGGGTCAGTATTTTTACTCCATCCCTCCATTTAAATTATGAAACAGTATTAAGAGTAAGTTGCTTGAGATGCTAAAGAATAAATAATTAAGAGACGATTTATTGTAATTATTTAAAAGCCGTTTGTCGCCGATCTTAAGTCGTTAATTTGTTTATAGCATATGTTGTTAAGCGTGCATATGTTGTACGTATTTCCTGTCGTGATGTTAATTGGGTCTGTGAAAACGATGGGCAATTAATTGCTTTATAATTAAGTGTAGGCTAAGTGGATGATATCCAATTTAAAATCAAAATGTCAACAATGTGCAATAAGCATAATGAGCATAATCAGTTGTGTGTGCAAGTTTCTTTATGTATTATTTACTAGCTGATCCCGCCCGCTTCACTGGTCGAATAACAGAAAAAATTAAATCTAAAAAATATGAAAAGTTTTCGTACGCATGCGCGCTACATTGTTTGCCCCACTTCTCCGCGGTAAGAAAACATACATCACTGAACACGTGGTGGTCATTAAAATCGTTGTTTCTTAAAACTTTATATTAAATGAAGATGTCAAAATGTTTTTTTAAGATAAGGGCTAAATGTCTAATAATTAAAACTTAGAAAATCAAATTGAAATATATCCAATAGTTTTGCAGTGATACGCGCAGACTTATAAAATTTTATTTATATAGATTAAAGGGCACTATAGTGACTCTGGGCTCAAATTTGTAAATACTACTCACTGCCGTACCCTGATAAATAACGCATACATGATCTTCTGAATATCCGGGTATCAAACGACAGTCGGCTCTTTAAAAGCCAAATATTGTCACATCTATGCCATCTATTTCATTGAATTTTTTTAGACTATAAGCAGAATTGTTACGGGGATAAATACACATAAAATGTGCGTGCTCTGTAATAATATTCTATATTGTACCACGAATTTCATGCGAAATCTTTGCAAGCGATCGAAAAAATGCTTGGAGTAGGACATTCTCATAATATTCATATTCAGTGAGCACAAACAGGAAGGGCCGATAAAGAAAGATATATGACATCAACATACACGTTTAATAATCACTTTGTATACGATGTAATTACCATATTGATGAAGTGTGTCTACATTGAAAATTCTGTATCATACATTATTAGCTTGGCCTTACCCACATTGCCTGGTAATTATATGGTATTGCACAGCACTTCTTCTTCTTCTATTTAATCATATTCATAAGCTAGCATGCTTTATCTGCCACTTCACAAACCTTTGTATAATCCGTCAAACATTCATTTAAGTCTGCCCATGTGTTTATCTACTTTTGGGTTCATCATTCTTCTGGTAACTCTCTTCTCATTACATGTACGCGCCAACCCAGTCTCTTTCCTCTCAATATATAAATTAAATATGTTCTGTATTACATAAAAATAAATCATTCAGAAATAATGGGTACAACCAAACCATTTTATAAATAATATTTCGTTAGATTACTAAGCATTATTAATCGGAATTGCATTTGCAAATAAAATTGCACATCCGTAGCATCTCGCTACGTTTCGTAGTGCATCGACTACAGTGCATCGTTGCAGCGTAGCGCATCGCGTAGGTGACTACTGATGCGATTTGTAGCGCTACAAATGCATTCAACGAGATACTGTAATATGATTTTACAGACGAATTCTAACGAAAAAAATTCAACAGAAAAATAATAAGTAATTTGCAATTGTACACATCAGGCAACTTTTTTTGTGTGCTATTTCAATATTTTTTTGTCTCGGGGAAAAACCCTATTCCTAACGGGTTTCCCCGGCCCGGGGGGACCGAGGGATATGTGGGACTCCGGGAATGATGTTTGGCCATCCTACTACCCAATACAAAACTCCGCTGTTCTCCTATTGCCTACGCCCAAGCCCACGGATATGTGGCCTACCGATTTTGTGGCCCGGGCCGGTGCTATTTCAATCATAATGTATACAATCACAACACATGAAAAACAAGTTCAGTGTGATACGTTTTATAACTATTTTTTTTTTAATTTATTATTTTGTCATTTTACAAAATTTTAGCCACTGCATGACTAAATGATAAATAAGTATCTTAAAGAATACATACAATTTTGATCCAGCCTAATGAGTATAATTGACAAATAGTAACACAATATTAGATCTATAATTATCAGTTAGCAATAGTGGTGTTGGCATCGCATACGCAGTCAGCGTGACATAAGATGCGCGTGAGAACGCTCCCGGCTAACGAACCCAATGCCGCGCCGGTTTATTTTCATTCCCTGTGTTTTGGCCCCGGTGAGTTTCGCGCATATTGTACAGACTTAAAAAGATAGAGACACGGCATATCTTAAGATATGATTACATCTTTAGTCTTATGGGAGACTTAAGAGAAAAGAGATTCATCCATCCGTTTTTTTTGTTAAACAATAATAATTAATGGACATTATTTACGTTTTTAATTTTTACGAGAGCCTAATTTTTGTTGAAATTCTAATTTAAATAATATATTCTATTGGTAAAAGGAATATATAACTCTTTACATACGGGTTTTTATATATGTCAATGTCTAAATAGGTCAATATTTTATCTCATTCTTATATAATTATCATTAACATGTCTAAATTTTAATAAATATGCTTTGAATGGATTAAGTTTATGAAAAGTTAAACATAGTTTTTTTGAGTCTACTTTAAAATTAATTATTAACATAAAAACCTACGTGGCAGAGTGACTTTTGCACTTCAAAAGGCCTACATGGGTCAATGATGTAACTCCCGCCTTAATTTTTTATGAATAATAATTATGTATTTATTTAAAAAATAATAAAACATATATCAGTTATAAGTAGTATATTAGTTGACTCGTTTTAGTGTGGCGAATATACGCTGTACTACACTACTTTGAAACAAGATGGCATTGTATGTATTATCACAGTATTTAATATGTCATTTGCACAAAATTGTTATTAATAAGAAATATAATTATATTCATGTAATTTAATTATATACGACAATTCGTATAAATTTGTTGAAATTGTAATTTATGCCCATTTTAAATGTTAGTAAATCTATAAAGGAGCGCAAAAATAGTACACAATAATTCAAGACACATACATACAAGTTTTACACCACAGTGTAATTTTGTTCTGAAAATCATACCGAGACCACCAGTGCATTACCACGTAGATTGTTATAAATTTTTTTGCATGTGGCAATGTAGAATTTTTAAACGATAAGTAGTACAACAAATAATGTAGACACTGCAGCATAGTTTATGACACATAACCTAGCCACGCGATTGGAATTTTTAACAAGTTTTATTTGTTTTTCTGTAATCCTTAAGCTTGTGTTGTTCCTTTTTGTGTTTGGTGGTGGTTATTTGTGATTATTTTTGTGTGGTAAGCTCTAAAATTTCACGATGTCAACGTCCGTAGGTGAGAAAGTTCCACCCGATAAAACCTCATTGGATCTTGAAATGGAAGAACTTGTCGAAATTACTAACGCTCCCGAAAGATCTCAATTAAAGCGTCCTAGTGATGTCCCGACTGGCCCCCCTGAGAAAAGATTAGTTGCCCCTTCCTCCTCTGTTCAACATACCTTTTTATCCGTGCAGGGGCGGAGAAAGAATACTAACCTCTGTGGCCGGGGTCGGCCTGTCGTAAAAGGCGACAAAACAACCCACCCTAGCTACGTGGTAGGGCCTCAAGCCCGTCTGGATGGCGACCACCTTTGGTCTTAAGTATGCCGCCATAATAACCTTGTGTTGTGTTCCGGCATTAGTGACCCAAGTTCCTGTACCCTTATGGGACAGCAGCGTGTTCGCGATGCCACTGGCGTTGCATACACCTATAGGCGACGGTAACTGCTAAATCCTAAGCGGGCCGTCAGCCTGTCTGCTGTTCTATAGCAATAAAAAAAAAAAAAATACCTACACGCGCTCTGGTTATGAATCGAATTCTCTCCTTAGATACTCAGATTCAGACCTAAACCCGTTTATAGTCCATGTATCTCGCACAGATAATGATATACCTAATTCTTCAAATAGTGCCCTTAAACTCGCTCAGATTGTCTATAATGGTAAAAAAAATTCGGGTATAAACGAAATAAAAAAATTGGGTAGAAATAAAATTGCTATCCATTTCAAATCTGCCTCAGAAGCCAATACTCTTTTATCTTCTCCCCTCTTAGAATCATTAAAGTTATCTGCCTCAATCCCCAAGTATAATATTACGAGGATGGGCATTGTCAAACAAATTCCCCTGGACTGGACCCTCGAGGAGTTGGTAGATATGACAAAATGTAGGCCTGAGTCTACAATAATTATTAAAGCCCGTCGCCTAAACAAAAAAAGAGGATAGATGGTAAACCAGTCTGGGAACCTACCGGCACAGTTGTTTTAACATTTTTAGGGCAAATTCTTCCTAACTACATCTATTGTTGCAACATGTCAATACCTGTAGAAACATATACACTACCCACCATTCATTGTCATAAATGTTGTAGGTTTGGTCATGTCCGTGACCAATGCCGATCAAAACCTCGTTGCTCAAAATGCGCTGGCCCCCACGATGCCCAAATCTGTAACGTCAACGAAGTAGATACAACATGCTTATTCTGTTCCGGTCTCCACCAGGCAACTGACCCAAAATGTCCCGAACACTCAAGACAACGATCGATTAAACTTGTAATGTCTGAAGAAAATATAGGATATATTGAGACTTCACGTAGATTTCGCCCAGTTCGCACAACATTCGCTGAAGTAATATCATCTCCTCTTACCAAAAAATAGACCAACCCCGGCGGCAGAAGTTAGTATTCTTTTTCCGCCCTTGCACGGTAAAAAATGTATATCGGTTATTTAGAGTCGATAACACAAATGCTCTGCAAGTTACTTTGGGACTAGATGGTGCTGGGTGTATTATCCCTGTATATTTATTTAATTTTGGAGTCCAAATACACTTGATTAATCTGAGGGAAATAATTATGCTTCTCTTAGCATAAAAACCCTGGTGATGACACTTCTGTTGTTTTATTAACCAAAACTGCACACGCAAGTAATATATAATTAAATAAATTTCACAAACGTTAATTAAAAGAAAATGTTCTTAAGTATAATTTACTAAGCATAACCATAAAAAAAAAAACTAGTTTTTAGGAGTCATGCAGTGGCTAAGCTATCGATTTTTTGTGCATACTATAAACATCACGTGCAGAATAGTTAACAAACATATGTGATAGGGTCAATAAACTGATATACCTAGTCAGGTCATAAGTATTGTCACACAGTAAAAACTTTTCTTTTAGAATGCTGGCCACAAAAAAGTTTATTGAATTCGAATTTCGAATTGTTCATGAAAATAAAAATGTATAACTTTTAGAATTTTACTCATTTTTAAATATGGAGTGGACGCTTAAAGAAGACCGTGTTGCAGTTATTGCGTTGCATCGTTACAGTTACGCGCCAATTCAAATTTTTAACATACTGAAAAATTTGAATATAACCAAAAGATTCGTTTATCGTACCATCAAACGATACAATGAAGACTCTAGTGTAGATGATAGGTCAAGAAGTGGTCGCCCTCGGCCTGTTAGGACTCCAGCAGTGATAAAAGCTGTGAAGGCACGAATTCAAAGAAATCCCAAACGTAAGCAGAAACTGTTGGCCCTTCAGATGGGGTTAAGCAGAACCACGGTGAAAAGGGTGTTAAATGAAGACTTAGGGCTTCGGGCATATCGAAGAAAAACAGGACATCGTTTGAATGCTCGTCTAATGGACCTGAGACTGAAGAGATGCCGCGCTTTGTTGAAGCGGTACGCGGGAAAAAAATATCGGGAAATTCTTTTTTCGGATGAAAAAATGTTTACCGTAGAAGAGAGCTACAACAAACAAAATGATAAGGTGTACGCACACAGTAGTGAAGAAGCGAGCAACCGTATTCCGCGTGTCCAACGAGGTCATTTTCCATCCTCGCTCATGGTATGGTTGGGAGTTTCTTATTGGGGCTTAACAGAGGTACATTTTTGTGAGAAAGGTGTAAAAACGAATGCTGTTGTGTATCAAAATACAGTCCTGACGAACCTTGTGGAACCTGTTTCTCATACCATGTTCAATAACAGGCACTGGGTATTCCAACAAGATTCGGCGCCAGCTCATAGAGCGAAGAGCACACAAGACTGGCTGGCGGCGCGTGAAATCGACTTCATCCGGCACGAAGACTGGCCCTCCTCCAGTCCAGATTTGAATCCGTTAGATTACAAGATATGGCAACACTTGGAGGAAAAGGCGTGCTCAAAGCCTCATCCCAATTTGGAGTCACTCAAGACATCCTTGATTAAGGCAGCCGCCGATATTGACATGGACCTCGTTCGTGCTGCGATAGACAACTGGCCGCGCAGATTGAAGGCTTGTATTCAAAATCACGGAGATCATTTTGAATAAACTTTAATGTCATAAGAATCTATGTTTTGTTAAGTTCATTTTGGTATATGAATGGTTACATAATTAATAAACTTGTTACAATTATTTTACATTAAACATGTGACAGAATTTATGACCTGACTAGGTACAAGTACCATCACGTGCAAAACCTGCAACAGTCGATTTATACGCCCCAATTAGCGAAGAGAACATATTATAATATTAATAACAGAAGATTTTATCCATGTAGGGGCGGAGGATGAATACTGACGTCTCCGGCCGAGGTCAGCCTGTCGTAAAAGATGACAAAACAACCCATCCTAGCTACGTAGTAGAGCCTCAAGCCCATCTTATGTATGCCTCCATAATAACTTTGTGTTGTGTTCCGGCATTAGTGACCCAAGTTCCTGTACCCTTATGGCACAGCAGCATGTTCGCGATGCCACTGGTGTTGCAAACACCCACAAGCCACGGTAACTTTTAAATTCTAAGTGGGCCGTCTACCTGTCTGCTGTCCTACAGTAGTTAAAAAAAAAGTCATTCCATGATCACCATCGATACAGTTTAATGGATCGTTGTCATCATTACCACTGGGTGAAATATTGGTGTCCTCTCCTTCCTCATCAAGATTTTGTGAGTTTGAGTCAATCTTACCTACCAGCTGGTATCGTCTAACTGTCAACGTTTTATTTTCAGAAATGAAACTCATTTTAAAATATTTAAACCCAAATTTCGAGTCATTAGATATATTTACGTAGGTGGATCGCATTAGCACAATATAAGAACTCGTAAAGTATTCCCTTTCTTTCCCAAACAGATCATTGAAGCCTAAGTCCACCTACCAACTTAGGTGGCTAGTATAATTGCTAAAACAGAGGAGGAGATTGTTGATTCAAATAGTACTCACCACTTTATAAAGAATTTTAGTAGACAGACGGATTATATGTATAAGACAATTCGTCTGTAAAATAAACAAATGTGTTGCTCTGAAAAAACAAAGAAACGACATTTAAAGTCTATAAATTAACTTTTTCCATATTGCGATTCCTTTTAACGTTAATTTTAGAACTTTTTACTAAAATTGCATTGTCTCCATCTAGGAAAATACGATTTTGACAGAACTGTCATGATATCCGTGGTCGTACAACGTTTCTTTCTTTCTTTTGTTCTTAAATTGAAATCAAACATTCAATGGGGATTAAAGAAATATAATTTCTTTACATATGTATATTAATTGTCTATATATACAAGACATGGAACTGACATACGTATATAATAATTTAAGACTTTAAATTGTAATTTTTAGTTTCGACCTCCTTTCGAGGTAGAAGAATATCACTGAACAAAAGTAACATAACATTTTAATATGGATTAAAGGATGTAAAAGAGCATCAAAATGTCAGACAGATTTAAAAGTTTTATTGGTTCATGTTCTTTGTTCAAGTTGTAAGTGCAAAAAGTGTATTTCTGTATATTTCTATTCAATATTGAGTTGACATTCTAGGCTTGCGCCTATTTCCCTGTTGCGCCCATTTTGACTAAAACCTTCGCGTATTCTATAATTTTCTTATAATGTCACAAAACGCAGTATATCTACTATAAAGCTTGATATATAAGACGTTTTGCTTCTGTATGGTTTTCTCACAGTCCGTACGCTTGTTTTGTGGCGGGTCAAGATTATTTGGTTTCGATAGCCAGTTGTTCGACGCACTGTGTTACTAGGGGCGATGTTACGCATAATCGGATGATATTATGTTGTATATTATAATGAGGTAAGGATTCTATACTGTATTAGCTGATACGATAAACTTTGTTCTGCTATATAAATAGATAAAAAATACATTTTTGGATAGAATTCCCATAAAATCCGTTTTCAGTGATCTACATCGTGAAATGAGTAACCGTGTTATATTACAAGTCGATCAGGAGTATAGTTTTAGAAATTTGGTGAATTCTTCTCCGAATAGATCTGGAAATAGAATGCTTTGGTTTGGGTGTATCGATTGTATTTGTAAAAATACCATGCAATACAAGACTTATTTCATTTTAATATTGTTACTGCAGTTTCTTTATTTGATTGTTTTTGTTGATTGTACAGCATTGCAAGTAAAACGAGGAAGAATTGTGAAAAATGTGTCTTTCCATGACACTTCTTTTCTTTATAGCTTGTTAACAAAGTAGTAGTTTAATAGTTTTTAACGACTCCTAATAAAATACCCTACATTTACTCATACTAAAATGAAATGAAAATCTACTTATAATTTAATTTGTAAAAATCAAATGGAAGAATACATTTTATATTTTTATAAAAAAATAATATAACATTGTTTCAACTGGATTGTTCTCTTTGGCACAATAAGTCCCATGGTCCCTGGTTGGTCGCAGTATTACGTCATCGCTGTACTATCGCTCACGATATGCTGGTATTTGAAGGACACGCTTAAGTACAAGTGCGTTTTACCTTATAATAGCAGAATTAATATACCGAAAATTAAAATAAACATATGCTTCAAATTTGTATACACTTTACGTTGATAACTGTTTTCGTTATTGCGCAGTTTTGCAAAATTAATATTATAATTATTAATCGTTATTTATATTTGCAATATAAGACAATATAGGCAAATATAGTTTATATTATATAAAGTTATTTATATAAGACAATCACGGGGCCCATTTTGCCTGCAGTTCTGGAACAGGCCGAGAACAGAGTGGTGTGGAAGCAGTTCGTCGACGTCTCCGTAAAGGCTTATCAAGACGGGCACGACCTTCAGGAATGAAGAACACGACGAAGAAGAAGAAGAAGATATTTGCAATTTAGAATAAGAATTTAATATTTTAAAGTTATTATTAATAAAAAAAATTCTTTAGTGTTTTATTGTTTTTGTTATTGCTGTAGGACAGCAGACAGGTTGACGGCCCACTTAGAATTTAGCAGTTACCGTCACCTATGGATTTTTGCAACGCCAGTGGCATCGCGAACACGCTGTTGTCCCATAAGGATACGGGAACTTGGGTCACTAATGCCGGGACACCACACAGTTACTATGGCAACATACTTAAGACCAAAAGTCGCCATCCAGATGGGCTTGGCTCCCAACCACGTAGCTAGGGTTGTTTTGTCACCTTTTAAATTGAAATTGAAATTTATTGTTTTTTGGTTTGATTATTTTAACTTAACAATGTAAACATACAATCATCTAGAGCAGCTATACTCAACCAGCAGCCCGCGGGTCACATCCGGCCTGCCAGGCTTATGTGGTTGGTCAGTTTGGTGTTAATTAAACCATTTTGAATTTCGCCCATTAGAAAATTTGAGAGACCGCTGAGTAAATAGGTCCATGTGCCACTGCAGCCAGATCGTGCGATACTTTTACTTCCTCTCCAGCGTCACGCACGCGTTTGACACATATAAACGAAGTGTGTCGACTGTCGGTGAGTTGGACAACCGACGGAGCCGAGGGAAACCGAGACAAGTGGAAAAGTCGGGGGGAATGAAGTCCCTTACCCGCAAAACAGAGATAAAACATAAATGGAGTTGATACAAAAGCAGGCCAATAAATGGATTAAGTCCAAACTGTTTTCATTATAGTAAATAGTTTATTAATTTTTAATTAGTTTTTTTTGTTAACACTTAAATAATTTGAATTAAACAGTTGTTTGTGACCCCGTGGTTGCAGTGTCCGTACACTGCAACATGTTTGAAACGTCAGAAAACGACAAATGTTGTTTAATACAATTTGTAACAATCGCGAAAACCTAGGTAATCATTACCTAACTTTATTGCAGCCCGCGACTAACACGTGTTTGTGGCCCCTTTGAAAAAAGGTTGAATACCACTGGTCTAGGCGTTCCGAAAACATCTCTAAAGCCTATATAATCTATCAAAATAAATAGTTCCGTTTCGTTATTTTAAGTGTTTCTTACAGTGTATAAGTTTTATAACTTACGAATTAGTTACGAATATTAATTAAGGCCAATGCTATAAAAAAAGACAAATGCTATAAAAATATTTCCAGAAAATAATATGAATGTTATTTATTTTGATGTTTTTATTTATATCTCACACGTGTTTGCATAATTCTGTTCAGTTAAAATAGCTTCGGAGTTTATTGCCAGGGTCCACGGTGCTCTTTGGGCCCGAGCGGTTTATCCTAGATTAGGTTAAAAATAGGACTAAAGCATATTTTGCTTTAGTCCTATTTTTAACCTAATGACCTAACCTTGATGATTACCCTTTTATAATATTATTTTTATAAGGGGAGTCATCAAAGGCTACAAAAGTTAACCCTGTCTATTGAATACAGTCAAATTTTACTATATCTTGCGCATTCATCTTGTATAACTTTCCAAAAAAAAATTTGCAATGGCATTGGCGCGGTGTTGCAAAAAATCATAGGTGAGGGTAACTGCTAAATTCTAAGCGGGCCGTCAGCCAGTCTGCTGTTCTACAGCAAGAAAAAAAATGTGTTAAATTATACTGTAAGAGAATATATATATATATATATATATATATATATATATATATATATATATATATATATATATATAAAGTATAATTTATCCTTGTAAATTCAAATAGATGGTAGTAGATTAGGAATATTTATGATTTCAAACCAGTTATGCATATAACATATAACGAACGATTGGACGATATAGTTATGGTCGCGTTAGAATTTGCTTCGATATTATATATACAAGAAATTTAATATATAATCAACATTCATTGATAGAACTAGTTTTTTACATAGTTACTCAATCGATCTAATAAAAAATTATAATCCTCATAATTTATCGAACATTTAAATCACGAATGCCTAAATTAGTTTTTTTTTGTAAAATCAGACAAACATTATAAAATTAATTTGTCATTATGAAGAGGAATATATCCATACTTGGTTAGAAAATGTGCATTCCTAACGGGATTGAAAAGTTGTACCGCAAAAGCAAATTCAGAATTGTGTTAAATTCAAAAAATTACACCAACCAATCTTATATTACTTAATGTTAAGTTTTATTTAATTTTATTAATGTGACAAGGAAATTCAATTATCATTTACTTTAGAATTGGTTGTGATTAAATTTGCGATTATAAAATACAATTTAACCTCTGGAAGCTATTTATTTGAGATGATAATTGACAGCGTATGGTTAGGCAGATAATGTTTAAGAGCTTTTAATGTTTTCAACTTGTGTATCTGTCCGGGCCGGCGTTCCAGAGCCGGATTAGCCGCCGATCTGCGCCGAACCACGCCGAGCAGCGCCGAGCCGGTGGGGTTGCACAGCTCCCGGCTCACCTTGGAGAGTAATTATAATGATCGGCGCCGGAACCCTAGTCTGGAGCGGGAGTCCTTCCTGGAGAGGCGTGCCGGGCGGCTGGGTGGCGCAGCGGAGGTACGCCCACGCTTTCACTTCTCCCTCCTACATACCAAATGCGTATAGTTCCGTTCTGCTTCCCCATCCCGTCGCGCCCCCAAGCCCCCACGCCTCACGCACCGTAATAACCCAATTTGTAAGAACCCCCCTTTTTCAAGGACGGCCGTCGGTCTTTATGGCGGCGGCGACGGCGGCGTTGATTCCCCGACCTTGTTTATTTCAGTTTCTTTTTGTTTAGGAACTAACTGAACTTATTTCCGTACTATACACGGGGCTCGCTTGTTGTGCTAGTGTCCTATCATTTGATAGTTATTTGGTTTGAGCTTTTGTGTGTCCCGGTACCAATTACAATTCGTCAAAGGCGGTGAAACATAGAATTCCTGTTCCTTTAGCTTCAGAGCGATAAGTAATTGGATGTATTCTGTTTGAATGTCGATCACCAGTCCGTGAATTTGTTCGTTACGCTGGGTAAACAAGTTTTGGGGGATGATTTTAATTCTAAACATTTGACCTATTTGATTCTATAGGCAGTTTTAAATACGCTTGAGTGTAAAGTATCAGAAAATTGTAAGATTTTGAAAGTAAGGTATTTTAATTAAAAATCAGTATGAATATACGTTATTCTTTATCTAGGACTCACCTATACTAACTTCGCCAGATACCGATGAGATATGTTAAACAATATAAGCCTTAACTTTTTTTACTTTCAGCATATTAAGTCTGACTACTTTCTATAGTCATGTCTACAACGCAATCGACATCTAATATATTGCCACAAATAGACTAAATATCGAGCAATTCGAGTGTTGCCAAATTAATACAACGATAAGACAAGATCATTATTGGAGTTTTGGGTATTAGACGAAACGTCAATATAAACAAGCACTAATAATTTGGTTTATTTATCGTTTATTTCTCATAGAAGAAAACAATTTCGTTCACTTACAGAGAAAAATGCTTAAAACTAAAATCACATATCGATCCGACTACAGTTTTTAAAATTATTTACTTTTTACAACCAAGTTCTTGAATACATGTTTAGTTTTCAATATAATTAATTACATACCTTATTAACCAATTACAATTTTATCACTGGTTCGATACCCGTCTGTCCATGCACATTATGCACTATTTACAAAACTAAAGCCTATTTACAAACTCAGTTCAGCACCCACAATTAAAGAAACGTAGTTTAATCTACATACGGAATTATCCAGTAATGTATACGTATCATTTTTATCGCTAAACTAGCTGTGCCCGCGAATCCGTCCGCGTGGAATAGTGACTTTGGGTAGCATTTTTTGGATAAATATTATGGTTTATTTTGGATAACAAACCCTAAAATGTAAATAAATGAAATATGCAAACAGTCAGTCGATTCGATAACGAATGCAATTGTTAGGCCATGCGCCTCCGGAATACGTGCGTTAGAACCTACAAAGTCCAGCCTACGCTAAACTCTCTTAATAAATTATAATTATAATATTATAAATAATGAATATATCATCATCATCATCATCATTTCAGCCGGAAGACGCCCACTGCTGGACAAAGGCCTCCCCCAAAGATCTCCACGATGATCGGTCCTGCGCTGCCCTCATCCAACCTATCCCGGCGATCTTGACCAGATCATCGGTCCATCTTGTGGGGGGCCTACCAACACTGCGTCTTCCGGTACGCGGTCGCCATTCGAGGACTTTTCTGCCCCAACGGCCATCAGTCCTTCGAGCTATGTGCCCAGCCCACTGCCACTTCAGTTTTGCAATCATCCGGGCTATGTCGGTTACTTTGGTTCTCCTGCGAATCTCCTCATTTCTGATTCGATCTCGCAGGGAAACTCCGAGCATAGCCCTCTCCATTGCTCTCTGAGCGACCATGAGCTTTCTCATAAGGCCCATAGTTAGCGACCACGTCTGCGTTCCGTATGTCATCACTGGCAACACACATTGGTTAAAAACCTTCGTCTTGAGACACTGCGGTATTTGGGACGAAAAGATTTTACGGAGCTTCCCGAACGCTGCCCATCCGAGTTGGATTCGACGAGTGACCTCTTTCGCGAAATTGGACCTGCCTAACTGGATCGTTTGACCCAAGTAGACGTATTCGTCAACAATTTCGAAAGTACAGTTCCCAACTGTTACGGGGGTAGGTGCGACATGGACATTAGACATGATTTTCGTCTTGTCCATGTTCATTTTGAGACCTACTCCTTGGGAAGCTGTATTGAGGCCATCAAGCATATGGCTTAAGTCTTCCATGGTTTCAGCCATGATTACGATATCATCTGCGAATCTAAGGTGAGTGATGTACTCACCGTTAATGTTGATGCCCAGTCCGTTCCAGTCCAGAAGCTTGAAGACATCTTCCAACGCAGCAGTGAACAGCATCGGCGATATGACATCGCCTTGTCTTACTCCCCGCTGCAGTCGGATAGGCTTCGAGTTCTGATCCTGGAGACGGACTGACATGGTGGCGTTTTCATACAAACACTTCAACGCTTTGATGTATCGATAATCAATGTGGCACCTCTGGAGAGACTGAAGCACCGCCCAGGTCTCGATCGAATCAAAGGCTTTCTCATAGTCCACGAACGCCAAGCATAGTGGCTGGTTATACTCCTCCGTCTTCTGTATAACCTGCCGCAGCGTATGTATGTGGTCTATGGTGCTAAAACCTTTTCGGAATCCGGCTTGTTCGGGAGGCTGGAAGTCGTCAAATCTGCGCGCGAGACGATTCGTGATGACCCTTGAAAACAGCTTGTAAACATGGCTCAGAAGTGATATCGGTCTAAAGTTCTTCAAAAGGGTTTTGTCGCCCTTTTTGAAGAACAGCACCACTATACTTCCGTGCCAGGCCTGCGGCGTTTTGCCATCGAGGATGACGGAATTAAATAGCTTCTGGAGGATTTTAAGCACAGGAGTACCACCAGCTCTCAGAAGCTCGGCTGTAATTCCATCATCACCCGGCGCCTTGTTGTTTTTAAGCTGTTTAAGGGCCACACTAATCTCGTACAGACTGACGTCTGGGATATCTACGGTGTAGTGTCGGGTTAATTTGGCTCTTGGGTCTTTAGCCTTGTTGTTAACAGGTGCCCGTGTGGTCGTGTATAGCTGTCCGTAGAACTTCTCGACTTCCCTCAAAAGTTCGGGTTTAGACGAAACGATCCTGCCGTCGTCGGTCTTCAGCTTCGTCAGTTGGCTCTGCCCAATAGACAAGTCTCGTGCGAATACTTTAGAGCCCTTGTTACGCTCTATAGCCGCCTTTACACAGTCTGTGTTATGGCGGCGGATATCGCGAGTCAAGGACTTGGAGATCTGTCTATTTAGCTGCCTATACTGGGAAGCATCGTCCGGGGACTGAAGGGTCATTTGACGTCTCACATCCATCAATTTGAGAGTAGAATCTGAGATTTTTCCGGTTCTTTTTGAACGGCTGGCCTTGAAGAATTTAGACCCGGCCGTTTGAACAGCTTCCACGAACCTGTTATTATACTCGTCCACGTCAACGCAGTCACCGAGGCATTCGAAGCGGTTTTGCAATTCGAGTTGAAAGTTTACCGGGTTTTGGATCTGTATGGGTGCAGGTCGGAGCGTAGACTTCACCAGTCGAGACCTCTCCAATTTTGGATTGATATTCAATGTGCCTCTTACTAAGCGGTGATCACTCCCAGTTTTCACCGAATTGATCACAGAGACATCATTGAATATCTGTCTTTTGGTCGACATAATGAAGTCAATCTCATTTTTGGTGGCACCATCGGGACTAATCCAAGTCCATTTGCGTTGTTCTGGCTTCATGAAGAAGGAGTTCATCATATACAGGTCCTCCTTCTCCATGAAGTCGGCCAGCATCTGGCCTCGGGTGTTCCGATTTCCGAACCCAAATTGCCCCACTCTCAACTCATCGCCGCTACGTTTCCCCAATTTTGCGTTGAAGTCTCCCATGACAACGTTAAAGTGGGTTTTAGAAGTGTGGATGGCTGTTGAGATGTCCTCATACATGGCTTCCACCTCTTCGTCAGGATGTGTCGAAGTCGGAGCGTAAACCTGAATGACCTTCAACGAATACCGTTTGGTAATTTTGAGTATTAGGTACGCTACCCTAGTCGAAACACTCCCCACCTCAGTAACGTTGTTCACAAGAGACTTGTGAACGAGAAACCCGACACCACCTTGGGACAGTTGGTCGCCCTCCCGGAAGTAGAGCAGATTTCCGGAATTTAGGATTATTGAGTCCTCTCCCTGTCTTCGGACTTCAGATAACCCCACAACATCCCATCGCAGTCTGCTCAAAACTTCCTCCAGTTCCTCCAACTTCTCGTTGGTCCGCAGTGTCTTGACATTGTATGTTGCCAGGGCCAAAGGTCGTCGTTCTTGGTAGCGAATCCGAACCCGGGGATTCTTCGCACCCCCTGCCCCGTCGCTTATGTGGCTGCTACCGTGACCACCACGAACGGGGCCGCCGGGGACTAGGGGCCGGGGCCTGTGTGTATCTGTCATTTTAGGGGGGGGTTTTGCCATAATCGCCACGCTTGGCAGGCGGGTTGGCGATCGCAGTATTCGCAGTTGGTGATGCTCTCACGGAAAGATGCTGCTGCCCATCCTCCGTTCTTTCTATCCCTTACTCGTCTCTTACGACACCCACGGGAGGAGATGGGGTGGTGCTATTCTGGTGCGACACCACACACTACAACAGTGACAATAAAAGGTAGTAATTAATGGGCAACTACAACATAGTTTACAAAGTATTCCAATTTCACACAACTATTTTTAAACTCTAAATGAATATATATATCTATAAAAATAAATAAAATTGGAGGGTCTGTTTGTAATCTTAAAATAACCGCTTTTTACTTAGTGCATTTGGATATATACACACGGTACATATACCAAAACAATATTTTATACAATTTTTGTCTGTCTGTCTATTTGTTTCGGCTAATCTCTGAAACGGCTGGATCGATTTTGATGGGACTTTCACTGGCAGATAGCTGATGTGACAAGGAGTAACTTAGGCTACTTTTATTTTAGAAAAAAAAATAATGGTTTTATTTAAAAGTGATCAGTTTCGGAACATTTTATATCCAATTTAAGTTGAACTCAGATTTATATCATCAATCATTTAAAATGTTGTTTTGGTACCGTGTATACGCCCGAATGCACTTAGTAAAAAGCGGTTATTTTAATATTACAAACAGACACTCCAATTTTATTTATTTGTATAGATAATTGCTAGCTAATGGTAGATAGGCTGACGGTCCACTTAATAATAAGCAATTACCGTCGCCTATGGATGTTTGCGACGCCTGAGACATCACTAACACGCTGCCGTCCGTTTAGAAGGAAACTGGATCGTATCCACTTATGCCGAAACACAGCATCATCCATTATGGCGGCATGTTTTATAGTTAGGGTTAGTTACCTTAGCACCGGCTTAGGGTTGTTTTGTTGTCTTTTACGACAGGTTGCCTGGCAGCAGGAGTTAGTATTCTTACTCGGCCCCTGCACGGACAAACGTCCGAGGAAACAAAAAAATGACGGATAGAATTATATTTTACTAGCTGTGCCCGCGACTCCGTCCGCGTGGAATAGTGACTTTAAGCAGCATTTTTTTGGATATATGAGGTCAACTTAAATTGGAAATTCAACCTACTATGTCCAGCCTAAGCTGAACTCTATTTCATATGATTTTTGATATAAATCTGAGGTCAACTTAAATTGGATTATAAAATTTCTGAAACTTATAATTTTTAACAAAAAAACTATTTTTTTTTTCTAAAATAAAAATAGCCTAAGTTACTCCTTGGTACATTAGCTATCTGCCAGTGAAAGTCCCGTCTAAATCGGTGGAGCCATTTCAGAGATTAGCCGAAACAAACAGACAGACAGACAGACAAAAATTGTAAAAAATTTTGTTTTGGTATATGTACCGTGTATACGTCCGAATGCACTTAGTAAAAAGCGATTATTTTAATATTACAAACAGACCCTCTAATTTTATTTATTTGTATGTATAGATGTATAGATAAAATAAAGAAAATATGTATGTCATAATTTATTAACAATTACTCCTTAATTTTATCCTTATACCAGTGATATCTAAATTGCTTAAGAGAACTTTAAAAAAATTAATTATCAATGGACGCCTAAGTCCGGAGCACTTATATTAAAGTTTTGAACAGAACCGGAATGTTCCGTAGGAAACGGGGTTCAGTAATGAGTACAGTCAAACATCAAAGTAGCGCGCGATCCTTCGTTACCTCACAGTGTCAGAACTTTCTCTTAAACAAACACAAGTAAGATAAAACACTAGTTGGAATAAATGTGGGAATCGCTTTTTACTAGAGTAACTGCTGTCTGTACCTTCCTCCGTGAAAGGAGAAATCAAAAGCTTCCTTCGCTGTCTGTAATCTAACAAAATGAATAGTTTTCGAAATTTACGACTGCTTAGGAAAGTCATGAGATTGCCTTTTTCCTATTTGTAACCGGAACCTAACGACTCAAATACCTGATTTATTATTTTGTTGATATTGGCAACAATCAGCCGATATTTAGCAAATTTTAAATATCGTTTGTAAAATTGTTAAAAATAGTTCACGCATATATACATTTTAAGAACAGAATTAAGGATGCCATGATAAAATGTATTCCGAATAAGTCTGTGTCTTGATTGACAGACATCATTCGACGGCCAATTCAGGTTGAAGGTTTCTGTTCCCCAGGGTTCACTATTACACGTTGTCACTGGTGATGTTGACTCCGTTTGTCGACATAAAAAATGGATGGAGTAGGTGTGAACAAAATTTGATTTTATAAGGAATTATTTGCTGGCCTCCTTGGCGCAATGGCTTTCGCACGTAAGAACTCCGGGGGGGTTCACGGTTTCGATCCCCGTCCTGAATATTAGTATTTAAGTATAATATCGAATATCATTATCTATAACGCAAACCTACTTTGGTAATAGACGACTGTACAACAGAACAGTATATTTATTTATTGTTGTCTTACTGCCAAATACGAAAGTGATTTCAAAGATTTCTGAACCAATAATCCAATGTTCTGTAATTATACAATCAAATAAACATTGTTTTGCGTTAGCATGGCTTATGTTATTGAAGAGAAAAAAATAAAATTATTTTTTCGCCAAAGTAACCGACACTAATTATACATTATTACATACATTGGGGTATATTAAATTAAACATAAAAATTATTATACGTACAAAATCACTGCCGTAACCTTGAAAAATGATTTGCTAAAAACAAATAAATCCATTGATATTTTTTTACGAATATATCTATACAATATATTAGTATAAATAAATATTATATTATAGAATTCTTAATAATAATGCACATAATCAGATTTTTATGTGATTTAAAATACATAAATCGTTTCAATTTTGCCATAAAACGTCAAATAGGTGAATAATCGAGAAACTGGAAATATGTAGGAATAAATTTTCACACGTTTGGACGCGGTATATAATAATTCTAGCGCGTTATGTATACACGTGGCAAGGCGGGTCGGTCGGCTCATTTGTTTAAGCTGTTCCAAAGTTCAAGGTCGAGCAAGGCACCCTTATCAAGACCCGTCCTTTGGTCCGTCTAGACGGCTTCACACCTACAACCCTTTGTGGGTCCATCCCAATTATGAGTTGTATTTTTTGCCTTTTTTCCGTTACTCTTGGCATCTCATTCTTAGAGGCGTAAGCTAGCTTCACTTTAAAATGTTCTTCTATTTAATATACTATATAATTTAAACAAATATTTAAATATAAAAATGTCAATTAAAACAGATTTTGTCTACATCCTACCAATATTATAAACGCGAAAGTTTGTAACAATGTTTGTTACTCTTTCACGCAAAAACTACTGAATAGATTTTATGTTTAAGTAGGAAAAAATCTGCCATCTGCGAGCTATTCTGGCGTGCGCCGCAAAATTCGTTAGAGTTACACGTATATAACATAGAATGAAAATGTTTATCTTAAATAGTTCTACAAAAAAGCCCGTGACGGCGTATATCTATCTTTTATGTGTAAGCCATGATCGCCAAAATAGTGAACCATAAATACAATAAAAATTTATAATTTATTTCTAATGCACATTTGGTAGTAACAATTCTTCTAACTATATCTTCTACTAATCTAAAACTGGAAAACTTACTCCATCCGAGGTTGATGAAGTAACGAATTTCCATTATGATGTTAATTTGTGCTTCACTTGATTATTTTGTAGTTTAGCCCCATTAATTCGTTTTGTTCGGCTAAGTTTTGACCACATTTTACACAAATGTCGAAGTTCTCCGGGTCATCTATTATAAATATGAATGTAACACTGTCTATTATGCTTTCATTTTGATGAATTTTGGTATAGAGGTAGATTGGACCTTGGAGAAGAACATAGGTTTTTTTTTAAATTAAATGGCAGTACATCGTTTGCCGGATCAGCTAGTAGTAATAATAAACGTACTGTATTATGGGTCAAGACTAATATACTTTTCTTTTGTAAATAATTATAAAAAACACCCAGACTCGGCACAGACATGGATCTTGTGACTACCTCAAGTGTACCGACATGCGTTATCCGTTACCTCGTTATCCGTTATAGGTAATCGACTATTACTATATTATATTATCCGTGCAGGGGCGGAGAAAGAATACTAACCTCTGCGGCCGGGGTCGGCCTGTCGTAAAAGGCGACTAAACAACCCACCCTAGCTACGTGGTAGGGCTTCAAGCCCGTCTGGATGGCGACCACCTTTGGTCTTAAGTATGCCGCCATAATAACCTTGTGTTGTGTTCCGGCATTGGTGACCTAAGTTCCAGTACCTTTATGGGACAGCAGCGTGTTCGCGATGCCACTGGTGTTGCAAACATCCATAGGCGATGGTAACTGCTAAATTCTAAGCGGGCCGTCAGCCTGTCTGCTGTCCTACAGCAATAAAAAAAAAATATTATATAAAAATAAAGCATAAAATTGATAACACGTATGCTGATTCTAGGTATAAAGTTGTATTAGTAGTTAGATAAATACACGTATTAGTATACTATGGGCCTTATGAGAAAGCTCATGGTCGCTCAGAGGGCAATGGAGAGGGCTATGCTCAGAGTTTCCCTGCGAGATCGAATCAGAAATGAGGAGATTCGCAGGAGAACCAAAGTCACCGACATAGCCCGGATGATTGCAAAATTGAAGTGGCAGTGGGCTGGGCACATAGCTCGAAGGACTGATGGCCGTTGGGGCAGAAAAGTCCTCGAATGGCAACCGCGTACCGGAATACGCAATGTTGGTAGGCCCCCCACAAGATGGACCGATGATCTGGTCAAGATCGCCGGAATAGGTTGGATGAGGGCAGCGCAGGACCGATCATCGTGGAGATCTTTGGGGGAGGCCTTTGTCCAGCAGTGGGCGTCTTCCGGCTGAAATGATGATGACGTATTAGTAGTAGTTAGAACTATTACTAATATTATTATGAGACTTTTTTAAAAATTAATCTTAGTTTTGGCCTGTGGTAGAGTTCGAGCCTTTTACCGTGCAGGGGCGGAGTAAGAATACTAAAGGCAACAAAACAACCCCCAAGATATACATGCTTCATGCCTATCTATCCAGCTACCACCCCTGGTTTCTGAGCATATCACCATAATAACTTTGTGTTGTGTTCCGGCTTTAGTGGCTTAGGTTCCAATTCCCTTTCTCTTAGTTCGGCAGCACGTTGGAAATGCTCCTTGTGTTGCAAATGTTCATATGCGACAGTAACAAATATCAGGTAGGCCGATTGCCTATATTCTGTTTTCTAGCTACATAAAAGTGTTAAGGTGTTATCTATTCGATTCTCATAATAACACATTAAAAAAATTTAAGCATTTTTTTGCCCGAGTCTATTAAATTTCAATTCCAGAGATTTATATCAAAATATAAGAAATGGTATTCTTCACTTTTCTAAGGGAAAGAATTAATACTCCTTTTCGTAATTTACAGACAGATAAATAACATCCATCAGTTTCTCTTTTCAGGGTTGGAGGTTTAAGAGTCATAGATTCTGTAGAAACTAAATTTTGAAACCTACATTGCATATTTTTCTAGTTGAGAACATGAAAAGCCCCCAGAGGCATCCATATAAAATGTGCGATTGTTTTATGATTTAATAATGGATCCAAATTCCAGAGAAGGTTTTTGATGAACTTACCACTGTTACTTCGATGATGAAGCTTATATTATTACATAATTATAAAGATGTTAAAAATTTAGATTAAGGAGTTATATGTTAAACTGTTTTATACCATTTTACCATTTTGAATTTATATCCCCCTGGAGAGTACATAAGAATTTTAGTGTGTAATTAATTGATAGCATCATCATCATCTTTGCTTTAAATCCCGGTTGCAGCCCAAACTCTCGCTTCGGCGCCCGGGGTCCTCTTTCCGACTTTTTCTTCTCCACTTCGCACGGTCTTCAGCATCCCTTGTAGTGAGCCCATTGGCACGCATATCACCCTTTACGACGTCAAGCCAGCACTTTTTGGGTCTACCCTTCCTGCCGGGGCCCGGCGGAGGCGGCATGGCCAGACATTTGTTACCCACGTAAACATCCGGTTGCCGTAAACGTGGCCGTACCAACGGAGCCGACACTCTTATAATTTATCCGCAATGTCACGGACATGAAGGCTTCCGCAAATGCGGGAGTTCCTAACGCTGATGATGAAGTTGGTCCAGGTCATATGCAAGCATATTTTCGTAAAGAAATAAATTAAGGTGGTTGCCGTAACTGAAATAGAAAGAAGAAAGAAAGAAAGATATTTTATTGGTGATCAAGAATGACGAATACATAAAAATTATCATAAAACACAAGCAAGTATAAGTATTAACAGATAGAGTAAATGTTTTCTCCAATATTCGCTGTTCCTCCACAATAAGGTTTACACTCAGCATTATGCCGTATAGAAATTTAGACACGGTGCACATTAAAAAAGTATAAGTAGTATATATAATTTGTTTAGTACACATAACAAAAGCTTCAGAAAAGTTTACAATTTTCCCAACTTGATCAAACACTAGTTATACATAGCGTTTGTAAATTAACCTTTACCCGCAACATAGATACTACGAATCTGTCAAAGGAAGTATTACATTGAAACGCTCTTAATTTGTTATATTATGAGATAAATCTCCATTTATCAACTAAATTTGACGTCCGCATTAATTAAATGGCCCTTCTTTGATTTTCATTGAGTTTAATGGCTGTGATTATTCATATTGTTATTTATTCTATTTCCTTACTAAAAAAATATGAACTGAAATAATGAAAAAAGTGAACATTGCAATAGAGGACGTTATGGTGTTTTGTTTAATAATCATCCAAATGACTAACTTATTTATAACAGCGGGCTTATACGTTATTTTTAATTCACGCCATTAGCCAACCATTGTCTTTTCTGGAAGTAGATATGCCTGAATTCGAAACTGGAAGTAGGTTACCATAAATTCGGGTCCCTTTACCATCCAGTCTCGATTGGTATATTTGTGAATGTTGTAGGTTTATTAGTCTTGATTTCCAAAATCAATTTAATTAAAATATAATTGATATGATTGTATTGCAAAGAAAATATGAATGGATTGTGTAAAATATAATATGGCACAAAAAGTTTTACATATTCAGATGACGACTAATAGAGGAGAGTGGAAAGAGAGAACGTGTTGTGCCGACCCCACATAGTTTTTTTTATATGCTGTAGGACAGCAGACAGGCTGACGGCCCGCTTAGAATTTAGCAGTTACCTATGGGTGATTGCAACGCTAGTAGCATCGCGAACACGCTGCTGTCCCATAAGGGTACAGGATCGGGGGTCACTAATGCCGGAACACAACACAAGGTTATTATGGCGGCATACTTAAGACCAAAGGTGGTCGCCATCCAGACGGGTTTGGGGACTTACCACGTAGCTAGGGTTGTTTTGTCGCCTTTTACGATAGGCCGACCCCGGCCGCAGAGGTCAGTATTCTTTCTCCGCCCCTGCACGGATACATACAACACGGTTTAGGATAAAGGCAGGCAGAAGAAGGAGAGATTGTATTGCAATAATATGGCAACCATTTTTGCAGCCCTTTTGAATTCGTAATCGATTGTTAAATCAAAACAATTCATCTTATGGTAATGTATTTTAAAGATATTTGACCCCAGGTTCATAACATTCTTTTATACATTGTCAATTGTTTTATACATTCATTCATTCAATTCTGTAAGCAAATGGAAAGTTAAGTAGTTGAATAATTTTATATATATATATATTATATATATATATATATATATATATATATATATATATATATATATATATATATATATATATATATATATATATATATATATATATATATATATATATATACCTAGTCAGGTCATAAGTATTGTCACACAGTAAAAACTTTTCTTTTAGAATGCTGGCCACAAAAAAGTTTATTGAATTCGAATCTCGAATTGTTCATGAAAATAAAAATGTATACTTTTAGAACTTTACTCATTTTTTAAATATGGAGTGGACGCTTAAAGAAGACCGTGTTGCAGTTATTGCATTGCATCGTTGCGGTTACGCGCCAATTCAAATTTTTAACATACTGAAAAATTTGAATATTACCAAAAGATTCGTTTATCGTACCATCAAACGATACAATGAAGACTCTAGTGTAGATGACAGGTCAAGAAGTGGTCGCCCTCGGTCTGTTAGGACTCCAGCAGTGATAAAAGCTGTGAAGGCACGAATTCAAAGAAATCCCAAACGTAAGCAGAAACTGTTGGCCCTTCAGATGGGGTTAAGCAGAACCACGGTGAAAAGGGTGTTAAATGAAGACTTAGGGCTTCGGGCATATCGAAGAAAAACAGGACATCGTTTGAATGCTCGTCTAATGGACCTGAGACTGGAGAGATGCCGCGCTTTGTTGAAGCGGTACGCGGGAAAAAAATATCGGGAAATTCTTTTTTCGGATGAAAAAATGTTTACCGTAGAAGAGAGCTACAACAAACAAAATGATAAGGTGTACGCACACAGTAGTGAAGAAGCGAGCAACCGTATTCCGCGTGTCCAACGAGGTCATTTTCCATCCTCGCTCATGGTATGGTTGGGAGTTTCTTATTGGGGCTTAACAGAGGTACATTTTTGTGAGAAAGGTGTAAAAACGAATGCTGTTGTGTATCAAAATACAGTCCTGACGAACCTTGTGGAACCTGTTTCTCATACCATGTTCAATAACAGGCACTGGGTATTCCAACAAGATTCGGCGCTAGCTCATAGAGCGAAGAGCACACAAGACTGGCTGGCGGCGCGTGAAATCGACTTCATCCGGCACGAAGACTGGCCCTCCTCCAGTCCAGATTTGAATCCGTTAGATTACAAGATATGGCAACACTTGGAGGAAAAGGCGTGTTCAAAGCCTCATCCCAATTTGGAGTCACTCAAGACATCCTTGATTAAGGCAGCCGCCGATATTGACATGGACCTCGTTCGTGCTGCGATAGAGTACTGGCCGCGCAGATTGAAGGCTTGTATTCAAAATCACGGAGGTCATTTTGAATAAACTTTAATGTCATAAGAATCTATGTTTTGTTAAGTTCATTTTGGTATATGAATGGTTACATAATGAATAAACTTGTTACAATTATTTTACATTAAACATGTGACAGAATTTATGACCTGACTAGGTATATATATATATATATATATATATATATATATATATATATATATATATATATATATATATATATATATATATATATATATATATATATATATATATATATATATATATATATATGGGTGTATGCAACGCCAGTGGCATCGCGAACACGCTGCTGTCCCATAAGGGTACAGGAACTTGGGTCACTAATGCCGGAACACAACACAAGGTTATTATGGCGGCATACTTAAGACCAAAGGTGGTCGCCATCCAGACGGGCTTGAGGCCCTACCACGTAGATATATTATTTACGTAGTTATATTGCGTATTTGTAACTTTTGAAAGAAAGAAAAATAATTTATTTAGGATCTTTTATGAGTTTTTCAACCAGTGCGGCGCCAAAAATCGTATTCTCTCCCTCTGTGTGGGAGGCCGTAATTTCTTTGTTTCTATACGTATGACAATGATAAATGTACATAAATGCTTCCCGCTTCAAGTTTGATTTAATAGTAAAGTAAAAAAAAAAAATTGGATCTCGAAGAGATACCTTACGCACTAAGTAGTAATGTTACATCAGGTGCGATCTTTTATATCTCCTAAATCGGAGGCCTCGTAGACGCATGAGTGAAGAACGGGTGGCGCGTGCGCACGCTTTATTTTACTAGTAGTGCTGTTCAAGTATCCATATCGTGAGATCGCTAGCGAGCGGCTCTGATATGGAAACATTTCGAAAAAGACAAAAAAGAACCTTTGTGATGTGATCGAATCAAGAACTCACATAGGACTATCTTTAGTTTGCGATGCGCGATACAACAGATATCTAATTTATTTTTCGTATTTTCTCTTAATCCCTTTGTCATAATTGCGTGCGAATCAACCTAAAGATAGAGTAATTGATGATCTATAATTCACACATACTTCATAGATCTTATCTTATTTTTGAACAAGTTATGCATTTATTAAAAAATCATTTTTTTAGGAGATCGTTTAGGTCTCATACGCACTGGCTGGAAGTCGTTTGAAAATGGCCTCGCAGCTAATGTGTTAACTGATGCAAGAAATATACTTAAAGCAAAACTAAAATAAGTAGCAAATGTAATAACTCAAAAGGGATTAAGGATAATGATAACTAACTAGCGGAAATTTTCTTCCACGGACAAGTACTGTACATTCCATACCAGGGCATGATAGTTCATGCCCTGGTATGGAATGTACAGGACTACCTCTACATACATGTAGAGGACTACCTCTACCTAATATCTTTTACAATTACTCAGAAAAAATTAGTTAATAATTAGAGTATGATGCTAAATAAAGAGGAGATTCTACAAGTGCAGATTTGTTTAGGAATATCGAAATGAATTCAGAACATTCTCAGGATAAGTCTATATATTTGGATAAGATATTATTGCATTCCCCGCCCGTCGCCTCATCTTGGCTGAAGGCGTTGAAAACTAAGCTCGTTAAGTTGCGGTTTGCACTTGAGAGCACGTTTACAGCAACAGTTAATTTTGCGATAGATTGACCCACTGCCACATAGTTGGTTTATTCGAGACAAGTTTTGTTCTCCAACGAATAAGACGTGTACCTCTCAGGGAACTCAGCTCGCTTCCTATTTTGCTTTGATTTAGTAGGCGGATTATGTTTTTCAAATTCGTTATCAATAAACAATTTATTGTCCAATACTGTATTTATTGTAGATATCAATTTTTTAATTATATTAGTTTTTCTATGTAGCAAACTATGGTAGTCACTTAAGTCCCCATATGATTGTCCTCATATCAGATCTTATTTATAAATGACCTAACATAGATCGCTCCAAGCCCGCTGAGCAACTTGAAAGTTTGAACCAGTCGGGCAGTTACTTGGGGAAGTTAGGGGTTCTAAATTATTCTTTTCTCGGGTATAAAGTGAGGTGACTGCCCAAGTTAAAGCTCTTGACGGGCCTATTACCCAAATTAATATCGTAACCATGGCAGTAGCAACGTTAAATAAATAATACCCAGTTAATTATTATTAATCAAATAACACATTTGAAACGAGTTTCATTGCTTTTCATTTCCAGGCCTTGAATATTAACGCTATCCAAACATTTGTGTAGGTGCCCTAACAATGCGGAGCTACCCATCCAAATTAAAACATTTCAAATTTCGTGAATTATTCCTTTGCTCATGTATAAAGACTGGGATATTGATTTTGTAGGTATGTATATTTTTAAAAGCGAGAACGGTTTGTTTAATTATCTAGAATTTTTAAAAATATTTTTTAGCTTTTGCTTCGGCTTTTGGAAATGGGTATGTTAAAGGCCGCACTCATACTTTAACATTTTCTATGTTGATTACCTTATACAAACATCGAAAAATACGCATGATGATGAACCAAAACATCGATTAGATATTTAAGTTGCCAATATAAAAAGATATTGAAAATTATGCCTTTCATGTCCAATCTTGATCGACAATATTGAAATAGTCTGACCATCGGGTTGACGGGCGTCCTACACTACGTTTCTGAGACGCAGATCGGTAGAGATCGCATTTAATTAACCGAATATTTTTCATTGAAGAAAGAAAGAAGAAAGTGAAACATTACCAGGCGTAGAATGCAGAAACTAGACATTGTCCAGTTGAAATCACTACCGACAAATGATCGGCTATTCAGCTGACTGAAGACAGTACGAATTTTGACAAATAACACCGCTTAGTTATCATTTGAATCTAGGGATAGACAAAAAATTAGCGGACGGGAACCATCTCAATGGGTCTGATGCTTAAAGGTCAAAGGTATTCCTTTTGTACTGTGTAAATTTGCGATTGTAAAAACGTCAGGATTAAAAAAATCTTTTGAGTCTTTTATTATATCAATTTGTCCTACCAATGGTTGTTTTTTTTAGTAATCAGGATTTTTCTTACATATTCCATATTAAAAAAATCCTGGCGCTAAATATGATTATTTTTAACATAACAACCATTTGACGACTACTGTGGCATAACGGATAACGCATTTCGGGACGCTTGTGGAGGTTATGGGTTCGATTCTTGTCCTGGGTCTGGGTATGTATAATATGTATATATTTACAAAAGAAAATTATATGTGTAGTATATTAGTTATCTAGTACCCATAACACAAGTGCTTATCCTGCTTACTTTGGGACTACATGGCTTTGTGTGAATTTTCGCAGTATATGTATTTATTTATTTAATCTTTATATAAAATTATTGTGCTTTTTTGGTGGATTGTAAAATCACTGATACTATGAGGGTTTTTTTTAAGATATACTCGCTATTACTTCAGAGTAATTACTATCGAGTGGGCCTTTTGCGTTTGCTGAACACCAGAGATCGATTATGAGACTCAAGATTAGTCACTGATTGCCATATAAGATTTGTCGCAAGTTCCTTAATACTTTTTTGGCAGTTAACCGAATTTCGGTGGTAAAGGACTACGTTTATAATGACCCTGTTTCTTATAAAAGCACATTTACCCTATCAGTACTTATAGGTATAAACTTTAATAAATAAAATCTATGGATAAATTATTTAAAGAAACAGTTGAGTTATTTAAAATTATAAATCTAGGTTAAACATAAAGTGACATCATCCCCCCAAGCTTGTATTGCATCAAACCCATCGAGCGTTTAAACGCCGGTCTGTGTTTTAAGTAACTGGAGCATTTTGTCAAATACAGCACCATCAGGCTTGGGAATTGGTAGGGGGAAGGGGAGGCGGGTGTGGGTGGTGTCGCGCCAGTTTTGCCGTGGTTAATGTTGAATAAGTACGTCACATATGACCTTGGAATGTGGTGCATGTGGTTGACCTTTAGTTCGATCGATCGCAACATCATCAACAATATTTCCTGTTACCCGTGATTGGATTCCATATTAAAAGAATGTTAAGCTTCTCGTGTTTAGAGTAGTTGAGTTTCTCTACACAGTTATCCATGTTATTAGCAATTATCAACAGTTTATTATTGGTGTAATAGTAACTGATACCAACTGTTATTAATCCAAAATATAATAACAATCTAGGACCTTATAGGTATATTTTTGTAATAAGTCATATGTAAAAGAGGAGTCGTAAGATAGATGAAAATAAAGTTAAGCGCTCGCGTTCTATGAAATATGTAATCTGTGAATATATTTCTTTTTTGCTGTAGGACAGCAGACAGGCTGACGGGTCACTTATAATTTAGCAGTTACCGTCATCTATGGGTGTTAGCAACGCCGGTGGCATCGCGAACACGCCGCTGTCTCATAAGGGCAAAGGAACTTGGGTTACTAATACCGGAACACAACACAAAGTTATTAAGACCAAAGGTGGTCGCCATCCAGACGGGCTTGGGGCTCTACCACGTAGGAGTGGGTTGTTTTGTCGCCTATTACGACAGACCTACCGCGACCGCAGTGGTCAGTATTCTTTCTCCGCCCCTGCATGGATAAAAATTTATACAAAACAAATTTAACAGCTAAATATCCGCTATGCAGATGGTTAGCAAATACCAAAAAGTTCGGATTCCCTCATGAAATAATTGAGTTTGCGTAAATCAATCATCAGACCGAATGATACTTCAAGTTACCTGCGTAAGTCGGTGATACAGTTGTGTTAAGTTGCAGTATATGTTTGTCGCAGTATATTTATTTAATATTTATATAAAATTTACTACTTTATAGATATATAAAGTTTTCCATTTCAAAATTTTATGAAATTATTAGCATTTTCTTTCATTGTAACTATAACATTACAAACACGACGTAGCTTATTTTGCAACACCATTCACTATACAAACAAAAATAATTTACACAAATACTTTTTCTTGAGGGTATTTATTTTTCTATTTTCAGTCGGAAAACACAGTTAATGAAATACAGCTCAAAGTCTAAAGTAAGAATAATAAACACGCTTGAAATTAGTATAAAGATTATTACATAATAAAAACAACAGTCGTGAATAATTAAAGTTCTAGCTTATTGCAATACCAACAATTTAATTCCATTCTTATTTCAAGTTCAGTTAATTATTTTATATAGGTTTGTGTTTGTAGTTTGTGGGGAGTTGTTGTTTTATACGTATGTCCTTGAAAGTATAAAGTTGACATACTCACCTAATTTTTAACAGTGGCTCAGCTTTCCCCGGACCGAGCGCATAGAAAGCGAAATGTGCCGCCGATAAAGCAACACGCCAAAAACATCGAGTTATTTTTTGTAGAGCCTTGCTAGACTCAGTGTTTTTTTAGACACTGGAAAATAAGGATTGTTTTATTTTATGATCCCACCTACTAAAAATTAATATTCCCCTAGTATATATTGCTATTTTCTTGTGGCTGATATTCGTGGTTTTGTGAGGGATGATCTTCAAATTTTCATCATCAGGGATAGAAAACGTTTGGGTACTAACGTTAAAAATAAGGTCTGACAGTCCTAAGATATCCATATCTTACTACGAGCTACCGTCCTATAATCGAGCTCCTGTTTATTTTTGTTTGTTTGACATTATAAAAAAAAAAAAAACTATTACATATTAAATTATAAGAATCGGTACCGAATGTAAATTTGAAATCAATGACACTTTATTAATAATTCCCACACAATAACCAAATAATAAAAAACGCATAAATACAGAACAAAGAAAACCAAATGTTAGTTTTGTGGTCCAAAAAAATAAGGAACAATAAGAATTTAGAAGTCTACGCAGTATGCAGGGCGGAATAAGTTATGGGCGGCATAAGCGCTGAAAATCGAGGCCACCTCGTCTGATATTGAAGGAAAAGTGACTACAAGCACGCACATGAACGCACGACAGTCCAGTTTTCCAACTTTTACTACTTTATAATACAGATTGTATTATTAAGTAGATAATACACCATCCAAAACTGTTGCTATTACATTCAAGTTGAAATGTTTCCCTACAAAACCAGAAATAGGCTACGAGATATGAAATATGGTCGATGACCGATTATAAGCTGAACATTCATTTAGATTGCGCCTAAACTCTTATCGCTTATAAAATAGGGTTAAATTCAAAGCGTTGTTATATACGTGAAGGTTTAATTTTTCAAATTTGAATTTATAATGTTTTCTTGTTTTTTTTTCATAGAATAATAATAACGGCCCATAGTTTCCCACTGCTGGGCTCGAGCCTCTTACCAGAGCAAACTGACAGTATACACGCTTGTTTAAGGTGGATTAGCGGGTTACACATGCCGGTGATATCGGTGTGCAGGTTTCCTCACGGTGTTTTCGTTCACCGTCGTGTCGGCACATGGCAATATGAACATTAGGCGAGAATAACTGCTTAAGCGGTGCAGGTTACTGTGGGATTCGAACTTAAGACCTCTAGATTGGTCTCCAAGTATTTTTCGTAGTAAGCAAAATCCTTGCTTTTACTTTCTTTTCATACGTGCAGGGGCGGAGAAAGAATACTAACCTCTGCACAATACACCCTAGTTACGTGGTAGAACCTCAAGCCCGTCTGGATGGCGACCACCTTTGGTCTTAAATATGCCCCCATAATAACTTTGTGTTATCTTTCGGCATTAGTGATGCAAGTGCCGGCATCCTTATGGGACAGCAGCGTGTTCGCGATGCCATTGGCATCAAAAACACCTATAGGCGATGGTAACTGCTAAATTCTAAGCAGGCCGTCAGCCTGTCTGCTGTCCTACAGCAATAAAAAATATATAGAGATACGAAGGCTACGTTATAACTACCTATACATAACTATATAGGTAACTATATCTACAGAAACGATCACAACATCAAACTCAATTACGTCGGTCGCAGGAATACCACACACGCATACGGATGAACCGTTCTCAACTCCACCACAGCTCAGAGTCGTTCTGTGTCTAACAATAAAGGAAGGTCCAAGGCCAACCAAGATACATTTTAAGAGTCAATATATTATTTCTGCGGAACCGCAGACAGGCTGATGGCCCAATTACTAGTAAGTAGTTACCATTGTCAATAGATGTTTGTGACACCAGGGGCACCGAGAACACGCTGCCGTCCGCATAGGGGATCAGGAAACTGGGTCACGAACTGGTATACCGGAGCACAGTGCATGGCTAGCATATTTAGAGATCATTGGTGATTGTCACCTAGACGGATTTATAGTCCTACCTCCTAACTAGATTGTTTTGTCGCCTTTTACGACAAGTCGTCTTCAGCCGCAGGGGTCAATATTCAATATTAAAAGTTGACTAAACCGATATCCTACTAAAATTGTTAGACATTGTCAGACTTGACGAATCTGACGATGACTGGCCGTGTAGTAGGCGCCGGAAATGAGATTAGGGCCACCGTCACTCTTCTAGAGAATCAAAAAGGGTGACAATGTATCTCTCTTCGCTTGTTCACAGGAAGAAAGGGTTCAGTTTTCCTTTCGGGTTGGAGAGCAGAAGTCACCTATGTGGAAATCAAATTATGCCATATCTATTATATAAATATCTTTGATCAGGAAACGTTAGTCTTATTATATATACTAATATCTCTGGACTTAAAGAAGCTATTCAAGCGCTTTAGTAAGTTAATGTAGCCATTAGGCTAGATTACTAGATCATCAAAATTAAATCTAATATAAAATAAGAGTAAAGTATTAAATGCAATAGAAAAACGAGTCATTCATGATACAAAAACATTATTGCGCGTAAAAAAATTGCAACACAAGAAAAGTCGATAACGACCTTGAAAAATTCGCTCTTCCAGCTCATGTTTGTATAAAAAAGCGGAAAACTCGCTGTAAAGCGTTGCTGGGTCGTTGGCAAGCGTGAATTGATAGTGACTTGCAAGGAGAGTTACCATCTTATGGAAGATATTTTTACTGAGATTAATCTATGATTTGAGATATTCATTATTTAATATACCTTAACGTTTTATAAATTCTTATATTGTGTCTTATAAATTGTAACCTTCAAGCCTTGTGTTGTTCTAGTATAAATGACCAAGGTTTCAGTTTCCCGATGCGGATGGTATCGTGTTAACGGCGCCCTTGGCGTTGCAAACATCAATAGGCGACGGTAATTACTATTAGGTAAGCCGTCAGTCTATCTGTTGTTTGGCAGTAATAAAAAATAAATAAGTGTATAAATTGCAAACGGAAGAATTTGTTTCCCCAATATGCAACAAATTATTGTAAACGATTATTTGGCACTTAAAAAATTCTAACGAATATAAAACTGAAATTCCTTGACAACTGGCAACTTTGCTTGCAAGATGAGGCTATTGCCCTCCCCATTCCATTGCAAGGCCACCCAGGGCCGAATTTGGAGCCAGACTCAGTATCCATGGCGACCTCGCGGGCCGGAGCTCGCCGGTTGCGATAGTGACGCCACCCCGTCCCCCCGTCGACACCCCGCTTCGCTTATTACAAGTTCTTTTCAATTTGCCTCAATAGCGGCTAAATCTTTACCTGAAGGCCGAACTAAAATTACGTCTGACATACAAGCCCTGGGACTCGAGCCATCAAACTAAATTTCTGCTGTAACGCGTAATATTTCATTCCCTTCTGAACTCGGTAAGGAAAAAGTATTTTAATTTATGTATTCAGAAAAAACGTGTTGCCAGTATGATTCAAATTATATTTTTAAATTCTAATTGTATTCCCTTTTTTGCGAACTATAATTATTGTGTGTTCAATTGTATTAATATTAATACTATTGTATTAATAAGAATAAATATTTATACAATTTAATATTTTAACTCTCTCAATTTTTTGTTCGTAATTTGTTTAATGATTGAAGTAAAATAGATCTCATTTCAGAGAAAGCGGAAATAGCTTTGTGATTCAATTAGTACGCCGAATTTGGAAAATAGGATTTCGATTGTTTCTAATTTTTTTTTTATCGTATGTTCTATATACAACCAAATGTACTTACATATTATAGAATAGGAGGATAATACAAGGAAGTATGGGATGAGGAGTTATATATTGTTGTTTTTGACTATCAATTAAGATTGTTATTATCAATAATTGACCCTCTATTATCGTTGAATACATTTGTACAGAAATCTTAATAATTTAATCATAAATAATTAATACCTAAATACCGGCCAGATCTATGTAATCTTGTTATGAATTAAAAGTATCATTATCTATAACTTAATTTTAGTGTTTTTATTCATATTTCAAAACAACTGATAAAAGTATATTCAACAAAATTATTATGCAGTACGTTTCTTATTAACATTATATTTATTATTTAATATGTTGAAATACAATTAATTAGTAAGATAAAAACATGTAAGATAAAAATATTGTTTTACTACGTTATTTTATTATAATATAGGTTAGAACACTTGATACAATACGATGATCAAAACCATTATGGAAGGGAGAATTGTAGAAAAGCGAAAAAGAGGGAGACCTAGAAGGACAGTTTATGGAGTAAGTAAAGGAAAGGCAGAATGTCTTGTCGTATCAAGAAGTCAAGGATAGGGCACTTTTTAAAGGACTAGAAATGCTCGACTGACAAAAGTGGTAGCTCTTAAATAAATTATATTATGTCTAATGAAAAATAGCTTTTAATAGAAATTATTTTCATAAATATAACAAAGATGGCAATGTACTTGTATATTATAGAATTTTATATACATTAAAATTAAACATAAAATTACTATCAATTTTTTTATTAATACGAAAACATTAGTTTAGTTCAAACACATGGGAATCTAATTAATAATAACACATTACTTGTAAAGGGTAACCATAAAACTAAAACATATAAATAAACAGGTTCTTCCTGGATTTATTTTGAATACTAAATATTAAATCTATGCCTCAGTTCGGCCCTGGTTTAGTGGGCAATTATAATTAAACTCAAAGGTTTAACAGTTTCGATAACATATAATTATGGACTGGGTTAGTATTTAGGAATACTTCTCTAGGAGTGTTATAAAACTATACTAATACTTCTTCCCTTACATATGCCATCTAATGCGATTTTTTTTATTGCTGTAGGACAGCAGACAGGCTAACGGCCTGCTTAGGATTTAGCAGTTACCGTCGCCTATAGGTGCTTGCAACGCCAGTGGCATCGCGAATACGCTGCTGTCCCATAAGGGTACAGGAACTTGGGTCACTAATGCCGGAACACAACACAAGTTTATTATGACGGCATACTTAAGACCAAAGGTGGTCGCCATCTAGACGGGCTTGGGGCCCTACCACGTAGCTAGGGTGGGTTGTTTTGTCGCCTTTTACGACAGGCCGACCACAGGGGTTAGTATTCTTTCTCCGCCCCTGCACGGATAAAACTATGGATAAACTATTTACAACAAACTATGTTTGATAGATTCAATGCGTTTTTTATCATTGTTGACGTTTAGACTACTTTGGTTTTAACTTGCTGAAAACTGCTACTAAAAATCATTAAGTCAACTATCAAAATATCTTGAAAACGATTAATAAGGAATTTGCACTTTTTTATTGCTGAGCAATACCAGACCGGCTGACGGTCCACTTAACTGGCAAATACGCTGCTGACTGCATATAGGTACAGGTATAGGTATAGGTACAGGAATCTGGGTCACTAATGCCGGAACACAATGCAAGGTAATAAGGCGGCATACTTATACACTAGTGGTGGTTGCCATCTAGATGGGCTTGGGGCCCTACCACGTAGCTTAGGTTGTTTTGTCGCCTTTTATAATAGCCCGATCCCGGCCGCAGGGGTTAGTATTCTCACTCCGTCCTTGCACTGAATACGTAAGTTCATAAATACGGACTACTACATTCTAAATTTTAATAACAGTATGATTTTGTTATACCAGTCAATCCAAGGGCGATAAGGAACCAGTATTGTAATAAAAGTTTTCACCTTTTTGTTTTTATATATTATATCAAGCATAATTTTAGTCTTTTAGTTTTGACGTCTAAATTGAAATAAAAAAAATATACATTTTAAAAAGCATAAAATGTAAATTACTTTATATGAATAAATATACAATTTAAAATTATTAATCTTTTGGTTGCTCTAAACACTCCTGAACATCTTATGATTTTTAGATAAATTGAATAATATAATTCCGGAATACTACTCAAAGTCAAACCCCAGGGTCATCACCATATTAAATTGTAGTTACATAAGAGCAAATGAAATCTTGGCCTTTGTGGGTGAAAAATTTTTATTCATTAAATATTCTCAAGTAACTAATTTGAATTTGGATAAGAACGTCATTGATTGTGATTATAGCACCAAATCCGTCCCTGCACTAGAAGTACATCGCATGCCAAATCGCAGCTTGCTATTTGCGAGAGCGGGGGCCTCCAACCTCCTCCTCCCACACCACGCCTTCCCTTCAGCCCACTGATAATTCATATATTCAACAGATTTAGCGGCGTATATGTTACGGTACAAATATCTAACATACGTCTTCATTAGTAATTTGGATGTTCCTTTGATCTGAGGTTCGAGGCATTTAATGAGCGTGGCTATTCGATTCTCGTACCTTTAGATTACATGTGTATTGCAATGGGGCTTTTAGATGGATTAGAGATTAGGCTATATAACTGGTTATCACTTCTAAGTTATCCAACAGCCAAAATTCAAATAATCGTTTCAGCGTCTTTTTTTTTCCTGCCCTTATCCCAAACTACGTGGGGTCGGCACACTTTTTTTAAACAATACCATCTTTTACACAATCCATTCATCTTTTCTTTGGTCTACCTCTCATCTTGTATCCATCGCCTGTCATTTCTAGCATCTTCCTTGTTACATGACACTCCTCTCTTTGCACTACATATATGGCCATACCAAGCTAACCTATTACTTTTCAGCATCTCAACTGGCGCTACTTTTGAATTTCCCCTAATATACTCATTTCTAATTTTATCCATTTTTGTAACTGCTAATCCATCACTGTTGCATACAATAAATTTCATCTTTCCCCTTTGTGACCCAGAATTCCGATCTATACAATTTCAGTCTCAATCAGTCGGTCCCTCAGAGCTGAGGATCGTGACTCCGTTGCAATTTCTTGACCATCTCCTTTCACTTGTTGCGGTAAATGGTTTGGTGTAGTGCGGTGCTAGCAGGTGTTTTTAGGTGTTTGGATACCTCTTGCCCCCACGTTTCCTGTCACCATCAGTTTCTCCAGATTACCGGCATTTCTTCGAGCAATATGTCCGAAGTACTTGAGTATTTGGTGCAGGCAAACACTAGAAAGTCGAAAAACTATAAAAATCGTCTTCTAAGAGCAGCGGGTCCTTGTGGTTCCAAATTACCGATGGTCAAGGCATTGAGTAAGGAACCTCTTCAATACGTGCCATATCCAAGAGAGCTGCCTTCTGTATGCGACCCTTCAAAGGAGCCTTTCAAAGTATCGGTCAAAGCTCTTCGCTCTAGTGTATTATAATAATAAATTGTTTATTGACATATATAAAAATCCATAACAATTAAATCATTGGTCCCCAAACTAGGTTGACCTGTATCTTGGGGACCCGATTCCGATTGATACAATATAATCTATGAATTTACGTAAAACTAAGCTTATTTCTTATTTCTATGTTCTTATTCTAAAGGTGCATGCATAAGTGAGTGTCTGTGTGTGTGTGTGTGTGTGTGTGTACGCGCGGCGTGCGTGTGCGTGTGTTTATAATTCATACACTCAAAAATCTTTCTGTTTCCTCATAGTCCAAGTTGAGTAGCCAATTATTTACTTTCCTTTTACATTGTAATTTATTTAATTCGTGAATATGTAATATTTTGTTTGTTCTATTGTACAGAAATATACTCATATAACAAGATTGATGCTGTAAATATTTCGTGCATGTGGGAATAGTAACACACACTTTATCTTTTCTTCTCTTATGGGGTAAAGTTTTATTCAAGGGTGTTATTTTGTGTTGTTTCAATACAATGTGAGATACATATGTTTGTCTTACAGAAAGTACTTTATATTCATTAAACAATTGAAAAGTAGGAAATCTAAAGGGCTTAAAGAACATGTATTCATTATTATAATAATAATAGCTCATTATGTTCGGCTACAAGATCTAGACCTTCAGGGGAAGGATCGCCTGATGAAGGACGGAAAGCCTGACGTTTTCTGTTCCTTCCAGGGGGAAGGAACAGAAAACGTCAGGCTTTCCGTTCCCGCTTAAGGCGGATTGTTGGATTGCGCTCGTTAGTGCCATCGTAGGAATAGAACTTGCAACCTATGATGCGCAACCACGTTAAGTTTTCAGTATGATGATACTTGGTTTCCTCCAAATTTTTAATATTATTACTTTAACACATTATTTACTACAAAATACTAAGATAATTATTATTATCATCGTTGTGTGTAATCTAGGTTGCTTCCAAAGCGTTACTAAGGAATACGGGGTCTACAGTTGAGTCGAGACTAATAAGAATCGTTCGCGACGGTAACCATGCTTAACACATATCTGTTAACACCAATAGCATAACAATTAGCAGAATAGTAAAGCGGTTTAATTTCATTTTTACAAGAGTGTTCACCGTCTGATCTAGTGTTATACATATGACCCTTACAGAAAAACCTTGCAACAAAGCCTCAACCGTTGTTTAGCACTGTTTATTTAATGTATTGACCACACAAAACAATCAGATATAATGAACATAATAAATAGAATAATTCTTAGAGCAACTTCGGAATTTGAAACTGGTTGTCACTAGAGGGCAGAATAGATTGAGCTGAGGTACAAATTACCATGAAATTAATAAAATTTCCAACTCTATACTATAAGTAAATTTATTAGAAACAATCTCTTTATTACTTATATACAATAGACACCGCTGTTAAATCTATTTATTCAATAGTAATTAAACAGAATTAAATACTTTCGAGGACAGCAATATTGACACAGGTTTAATAAGAATTGATTGTAATATGTATACATAAATAATGTTAAACATTTGCTTTAATGCGTTAATTCACAAGTAATAGAAAATCTGTCATCATGGGCGTGAGGTTATTTTTATAATTGAGAACAGCAGTAATGGGACCCTGTGTACCCCAGGGGTACGCGTACTATACGTTGAGAATCGCTGATCTAGATGCTACATTGTATATCATATACACATAAATACAGAGTCACAGTGAATGCAGTCTTTAACATCAACTTGAATCAAATATATTTTATTCGCAGAATAATTCTATTTTCAGTCTGCCTTTTCTAGCAAATTTGTGCTACCACTTTCCCATTTGCTTATTAGAAAGTCAGAAGGCTAGAAGACCGTGTTATCAAAACGACTAGTTGCAAAGATCCTCCATAAAGTGGTTTCATTTGGTTCATTGATAGCCTACTTTGCTATAACCTATACAAACTCAATTTTCAAATTCTTTGTAACTATGATTGCTTAAGACCTTTTGTTAAAGTTTCAAGTGGCGAAAAGTTCTCATGCGGCATGTCATCCAATTGAATATGTTGCGGTAGATGTGCAGAATGATGCGGAGGTATAGCATCAGCAACTCCATTCGGGACAGCTTTCATGTGCCTGACACATAAATTTCACCAGGATCAGGATGAAAGAAATCATCCTTCTTTGCCCATATTTACGGTAAGCGGCGAGTTACAACGACATACATATCCAGCCAATTTTCACTAAACCTGGAAGCAAGAAGATCCAAAAATTGCTCTCCTGATGTCGTAAATGTAGCAATGGATTACCAGAGATGTCGAAAACATAAAAGTACAAAATAAAGAAGAAAGATGAAAGATGGAGGCTAAACAACAAAGCAGACGTTTGCATACCACAACCAAGTAATATTCACATTTTGAATAATCGTACTACAACCATTCTGTAGTATATGCAAACTTATGATATTATTAGCAAATTTTTAAAGTTCAATCGAGAATACGTGTTGAATTAACGATGTCAAATACAATTAAGTCAATCGCTTTAAAATATACGAAATTTTTTTGAATTTTAGAATCAACTATTTGAATATAGATTATCAAAATTGTTTTGTTTTAAATATTTTAAACGGATATTTATTTTGCGCATTTTGACGCTTCGGGTACTTTCCAGCAGCCGGTTTTCAAAGTATCATAGAAGTAACCAAAATATTGACTATAATAATAATGAATATAGTTTAACAATTCACAGTGCGCCATCTAGTCCCCAAGTAAATAGAATAGCTGATGATTTGTACAAAATGGGGCCTGACGTGATCGTAAAAGAGTATGGTTTTACCTTGCTCATTTCACTCAAATAGCTTTTTTTTCACGAGGTGTAAGTGACCGGGACATTCCTCTCGAGCATTTTCCAATGCATCATGCCCTCCCGGTACCACCAAACGTATCATCATCTTTTGAATGAAGGTCATGCTCAAACATTTCATGCTCTTGACTTTGATGTATCTCCTGAAGCCTGCAAAAGCGCTGTTTATAACCTTGTGTTGCTAGATGGAGATTCTCTTTCTTGAGCTCATTAAGCCTGACGAGGCTCCCAATTTTTCAGTAAATCCCATTTAATGGAGATGATTGATAATTATTTTATATGGGAGTTGCAGTTCATTTTTTCGGCCAAAACGACTTGTTTGGATACATCTTTCTTCAGACGCTCGGCTGTGATACTTCTCCGTATACGTTGCAGGTGTCCTGGGCTAATTTAGTAGCATTTTGCCTTGGTGAAATGTAAAAAGGAAGTGTCGAAAAGGATGATTTATACTTCCTGAATATTTCATTTTTAAGCCTTGAAGATATGTAAAAAATTACTTGAGAAGAAGATTAGCACAGTTTTGTATATTAGAAAGTACTCTATCGAATGTACTTTGTCAAAAGCAAAATAAATGTTATTAAACAAAAACCTTTTTTCCGTACAGGAGCGGAGTAAGAATATGAACTCCTGTGGCCAGGTTCGGTCTGTCGTAAAAGGCAAAACAACCTGAGCTACGTGGTAGGGCGCCAAGCCCGTCTGTATAGCAACGAAACTTGTTCTAGAGTATTCCGCCAAATAACCTTGTGTTGTGTTGCGACATAAGTTATCCTAGGTTCCTGCACCCATATGGGGCGGCAGCGTGTTCGCGGTGCCTCTGGCTTCACAAACTTTCATAGCCAACTATAATTGCTTACTATTAAGTAGACCGTCAGCATGTCTGATATTCTTCAGCAATAAAATAAAAAACGTATAAATGTTACGAACATGTTTCTTAGCTTAATAGATTGTTAAATTGGATTAGTTCGGGGGTTATTGTTTGGTTTCTGGGCTAAAGTTGATAATCTCGGTTACATCTAAAGCTTACATTTTACGGCCCGGAATCTTTTCAATATTGTTACAAGACGACACACATAGTAGCTGTCGTTATATGATGGTACCTTTTGGTGACATTTATTGTGCCATTTTTTAAGCTAAAAAAAACTGAGTTGTTTTGCACCACGAAGTTCCCTTACGTTAACATTTTCTTAATAACAATACCTATAGTGTGTGAATTGTTTCACATTAAAGATGATTTTGATAATATCTAAACTAGAACATTGTTTAAAAGTTAGGTATTATGCACCTTAAATCAAAATATAATCTAAATTAAAATTACCACTGCTTTATTTGTAATTAAAATGTAATTTCAATGAAAACAAACGGCAACAAGCCACCTAGCAACACGTATTACTTTTAAAATAACTTTTATATTATTTGACCATTTTTTCTCATTATAATATACATTTTCTTACTAAAATATACTAACATATCGTACAGAAATACAAGTACAGAATCGTACAGAAATGATTCTTAAATAAGGAATCGGATGGTCTTTAAACTGCAAATCATTTAATACAAACACGTCACAAAAATATATTATTACCTTTTTTCATGAATAGACTAACCAGTTAGAACCAAACAATGAAACAATAACATTTATTTTCTATTGTTTTGCATTAGTCAATGAACTCTTATCGTAACACGTTGAATGTAGTGCATAAGTATTTTTCCTTTTGGCTTAAATTTACATGAAATATATTTTAAGTCGGTGGCCAAGTGTTAGCGCTTTTGGAGCACAAACTAAACGTCACCCGCAATTGCATGCACGGCTTAGGCAGTTTTTCATGTCTAATGTGCGTCTTTCTTTGGTCGGCCTTCGTGACTGGATGATGATCGTACGATCTTACTACCTCTTGGAACCTTGTGGCACTCCTTTCTTTGATTTGGTTTGACCATCTAAGCAGGGATTTTTCTCTACCCTTTCGATGTGCATATTGTAACAATTATCACGTACTGGCAATGAAGGAAAACATTAAGAGAAAATTTATACTTCGAGCTGAATGGCATAATGTAACATTCGCTTTGGATAAGCACAGCAAGTATACTCAGCTCCCTCTAAAAGGAGGCCTCAGCATAGAAGGTTATGATCTGATATTATTATTATACTTCTTTGACATAAATAATAACAGCAATAAACCGTCGTTAGGCTCGACCACTTAGATTGGCGGGTTACAATATCTTGGTCAGCAGGTACGATGTTTTTTATTCCGAGGTTAAGGCGATTAAGCCTTGGCCTATGCAAAAAATCAATTCGAATCGTTTTATTGATGAAAAAGTAGTGATCATATCACATCGAAAAAATTATACATTATAATACTCAATAAATAATCCTTCGTAAAATATAAATAATTATAAAATGTATATTGAAATAATTGTAATAAAAGACACGTATTTACAATAATATGATAATAATGTAATATCAATAAAATAAATATATTAGAAAACAAGTAATAAAATAATAAATAAAAAAAGAAAAGATACCGCAAGCCGGAAAAAAATATCACAAGGACAGAAAAAAGAAAGAAATGCGACAAAAACTGAAACCGGAAAAATATTACGCGGAGACTTTTAACCATGCTAAATAAAACACAGCAGCCTAAAAAATGCTTTGAATTTCAGATATTCGACTCAGTTATTTTACTGCACACTGTATGAAATATACAAATTATAACATAAAATATCATTTTGGTGTAATATAAAATGACTACAGTTATGATTTCACTAAAATACGTCTCAAATACCTGCCTGGAACATTTTGGGTCATGGAATCAATAAATCTGCGTTAAATCGAGACGTGCCAGGTTCCTATAGCAACGAACCCTTTGATGCTGGAGCGAAAGCCGGTTATTCCCAGGCGCGCTCTACAGATAATTTCCAAAGGGAACGCGCAGGCATCAATTTGTACGATTTAAACTATATTGACTAAGTTTTACTTGTACTGTTTGAGTTGAAAGCGAGTTGGTTTCATCCTACAGTTGAGCCAAATGATCATACGCGATATTGTTTCTGGAACAATTTACACATCGATATCAGTATTTTAAAACTATTTTATATTGCCATATAACGAAGAAAATGCTAGAAATGAAAGCGGATGGATGGCGAAGAAGGAAGATGTGAAGGAAGATGAGGATTCTTATTCTTAATCCAGTTACAAGTTTTCCTCGTCTTACAAGGGTGGGGGCCTTATGTATGCTGATGAGATGAATCACAGTGTTCTTGGAACACTATCTTTTCCTGAATATGGAGTCAGAAGAAAATAAAATAGATGTTGCAATTTTGCATTAAGCACTTGCTGATTTGATTATAAAAGTCAAGCAAGAAACTATTCATTAGTCGTCTATTACGACTTCTTGACGTTCTCCGTGGCACAACGGTCAATGCACGTGGGATCACCTACAGGGGACACGGTTTCGATTCTCGTCCCGAGTCTGGGTGTGTATTTATAATATCTATTTATTTCAAAATTGTATAAGTATTATATCAGTTGCCTAGTATTCATAATCTTCTCTGCTACTTACTTTGGGACACTGAGACCATACACACAGCATCATCTTATCCGGGACAAAATGGTACTGTGTGAATGGTTTCAGGATACTTATTTTATTTTACGACTCCTTAGAACTATACGTAAACGTAACATAAAGGTTTCTTTTCGGGCAGGAGTGGAGTAAGAATACTTACTAAACTCTGCGGCCGGGGTCGGCCTATCGTATTACGCAAAACTACCCTAGTTAAGTTGTATGGCTCGCAGACCGTCTGTTCGATATCGGGAATGAAACTTCAACAACAACCGCGACACCTATGTGCAGGTTGTGTGGAGAACATACAGAACGCATGGAACATCTACTGTGTACATGCGATGCATTGGCCAGGAAGCGAATGAATCTTTTGGGGGTAGGATATCCGACACCGGAAGACTACAGGCTCCTATCTCCATATCTCATTGTTGGGCTCATGAAGCAAATCTTCAATGAGATTGGAGAGGAGTGATTGCTATCTAGGGGAACACAAAAGATCCCATTGGGTCGAAGTGTCCGAGATAACTCTCGGCCCCAAAATAAGATAAGATCGGGAATGAAACTTCAACAACACAAATGCACAACCACTTACCTCGGTATTCGTGCTGCTGGGGCTCTTCGATTATGGCTGTAGGAGGCACTGGAACAAACTACTTTCGATTGTGCTAGTTAACTTTTTGAAATATTGGAATAGAACAACGGAAACCGACGTGACGCGTGCGCAGTGTATATTTTGAATGGACGAATCGAGAGATGGCAGCGTCGTCGTGGAATAGGGGTGGCAATGCATTTGCTTAGATACGATTAACTCGATACTAGGAAATATTCGCGGTAAATTGATTGTGCTAAATACGTAACACCGTCAATAAATATGTCGCCATAATAACCTTGTGATGTGCTCTGACATAAGCGATACTACAGGAGGTTCCAGTTACCTAACGCGGATGGCAGCCTGTCAGTGATGCCTCAGGTGTTTTAAACTGCTTACATATTTGTCTACTATTAAGTAAGCTGTCTGCCTGTCTGCTGCTCCACAACAATAAAAAAAACTTATCTAATCTAGTGGCCACAAATTAACTTCTTTTTACGACTATTTGCTATCTTAATAAAGCTTATATGTGAACTTTTATGATTAATAATAATAATAACAGCCCATATCATCCCACAACTGGGCTCGGGGTCCGTCTTATAGGAAACGGACAGCACAGTAGACAGTACAGAAAAACAAGTTTACTAGGAAGTTACTATATAAGGAATCCAAAATTAAACATAATGGTAAAAACAATAAGATATAAGATAATTATGATAATTAACATAAAACTACACCCAAATCTTCAAACTTTGACCTTAACAAACTCGGCAGATGTTTGATAAAGAAAAATATCAATAAGGAACTAACATTAGCCCTATAAAATATGACGATGCAACAAGTAGCGAACATATCAAATTATAAGTTAACACCAGTTAAGCGAATATATTCTCTAAATATATCGGAGTAAGTACGAAGTTAGATCAGCAAAATTACAAGGAAAGATGAACGCATAGATTACGTAATGAACTTGAATCAAAATTCACGGTCATGGTATGGACTTGAGGTCATTAGTAATGATTGTTTCATCGTTCCGGTGAGAATTGTCATTCAGAAGTGAAACATTCCTTTTGTTTGGTACGCTTGCAGCGGACGCCGTCGAGCGTGAATTTCGCAATGATTGCGTTTTTATTTTAACAAATAAATTAGACGAAGAATTTTTATTTTGTTTTTAAAATAAAGCTTTTTTATTGAATTTAGCAGTTACCGTCTCCTATGAATGTTTGCAAAGCCAGAGGCACTGCGAATACTCTGCTGTCCCATTGGGGTACAGAGACCTAAGTCACATATAGGAACACAAGGATATTCTAAAATTTAACACACCAATCGTGCGTATAGGTGAGACCTGCATAGAACTTGATCGCCATAAAAAAATTCTAGGGTTGACAGTAGACCACACGCTGACATTGAACACGCCCCTAGTAAACGTCACCAGAAAGGCCACGAACGTCTACGAAAAAGTGTCAAGTATGGCGAAAATTGGTTTGGGACTGAATTCAGAGATCACTAGAATAATTTATGTAGCAGTCATAGAGTCAATAATAATGTATGTCGCAAGTGCTTGGGCACCCGCTGCTAAAAATATTTGTGTTCAGAGGCTCCTCTATTCAGTCCAGAGGAGCTTCGCAGAGAAAATTGCCCGGTCATAGCGTTCGGTGTCGCTTAATGCTGCACTCGTAATAGCTGGGTCGCTCACTCTCTTTGGACCTTAGGATTCGTGAAGCTGTACGAGTCCATGCTGGGTAGACCAATACCTGGGCATGAGACCCGACGGCTGGAGGAGCGTGTCGCCTTTTGGCAAGTACCGCATCCCGCCAGTGAGCACAATATTTCTTATATAAAGCTCGAAGATACCGAGTCCGTAAAGGGGTGCAGCCTGCCAGGACATTTAATTTACACAGACGGGAGTAAATTGGATGAACGGGTAAGCTGTGCCTATACTTACTGGCGGGATAGGAATGAGGTGTGGACCAAAAGGATGAGGCTGGGGCCATTCTGTATGATATACCAGGCGGAGCTGATTGCAATCTATCAAGCCACAGAGCTGATACGTTGCAGCAGCTTCCGCGGGGCTGCCGTAATGAGTGACTCCAGATTTGTATTGGGTCTAGTATGCAATCCAGACACGTGCCATACCCTCGCTATCCATATTCGAAAGAATATCATGGAACTGAAGGGGATGGGTCGTGAAGTTCGGATATTTAGGGTCCGGGCCCATGTTGGTATCCTTGGAAATGAGCGTGCCGATGAGCTGGCTGGTAAGATTTGGTTCCGCTATCTTGCGCGAAACGTAGGATTAGAAAACGGACGGTCCTTGAATGGAATGAGCGTAACCAAGGTGGTCAGATCGCCGAAGTAACTAAACTCTTCCTGCCTAGCGTCCAAGAACTAAATCGTATTTGAAGAAAAATACATTTAACACTACTGATGGTATATGTGATGACGGGACACGGCATCTTCTCTGCTTACCTCCACCGCTTCAAAGTCAAAAAGCCCCGATTGTGTTTGTAACTGCGGATTTAGCGAAACGATACAGCATCTACTGCTAGAATGTCCGGTGTACGATCGCCTCAGGTGCGAGCTTGAGATACAAATATGAAAGAAGCTTATCGAACGGACACTGGCTGAAATCTTGTCGAGTAAAATTACCAGGCCGCACCTAGAACGGTTCTGCACGAAGGTAAGCAGGAGATGCTGTAAAGGGCAACAAAACCCGACTAAACTGATTCCACCGAACCGCGGCACATGTCGAGCGAGTAAAATACATATGAATAATATAAATAATAATATATGCAAAAAATAATAATAGTAATACATACTGTAACAATAAAGTCTTTATCCCTGATAGGGAATCTGCAGGGGCAAATGCAGTTCCTTTAAAAAAATACAAGTATTTTATGGCGGCATACTTAAGACCAAGGGTAGTTTTGTCGTCTTTTTTCGACAACAACAAAAATAATTTTTAATAATATTATAATTTTTACTCCGCCCCTGCACGGAGCAAAGTTATTTTACTCTAGCAGGCTAAGTTATTTTGTACATCAGCTATCTGTCAGTAAAAGTTTCGTTAAAACAGATTCAGCAATTTTAGAGATCCGATATAAAGTTTGTTGTATATCAAAAATTTGTAAAACATTTTTACTTTTTATATCACTTTATTTATTTATAAATTGAAAAATATTAATATAATATTTATTCTATTGCAATTGTATTTGGCTGTGGTCAAATATTGACAAAGTGCAGGTCATCAGAAAGACCTGGAAGGAAATCAAAAGTGCCGCTCCGTTCGGGACGGAGATGTACTGTGGACGTCCTCTGTCCTATCAAGGGTTCACAGGAATATAATGAATAAATCATTGTTTTTTTATGTAAAATAGGTACCTAGTAACTCAGTGGTATTAACTTGGAGACCAATCTAGAGTTCCGGGTTTGAATCTCCCCACTTTGGACAACCGTGGCGGGTATACCGTCGGTTCTCCCTATGTGGAGGCCTAAGCGCAGCAGTGAGAGGTTATGTTATATGTATTATATGTAAAATAGAACACACACGCACGCACGCACCCACCCACACACACACCCACACACACGCACACGCACACACACACAGTACACCCGTCATTGACCATATAATTTGGGGAACGTTCCTTTTCCCTCTAATGATAATATAAATCTAGTACCTAAATCTCTTAGACTAAAAAAACCTTTACACATCCATTAATTAGATGAACATCAGAAATGGTTTTTCTATCTTCATTATTGAAGTTTTTATTCCAGACCGCATCAAATTTTTTAATTGATACGCCCAAGGTCCGCTATTGTGTAATATACGGGGTAGCGTAGTTAGTTCCACGGGAATGAAATAAAGTATCTTTTGTCTTGCTGCTTTTTGGGTGCTCATCTGGAAATAGTTGTAATTTGGGTAAGTTGGCAGCCTCCTAAGGAATACCTTTTCTGTTGTAAAACAGGGTAAACAAGATGACAATGAGGTTGGCTTTGACCCTATAAATCTACTTCAGTATAGCCCCTATTGTGTTCCTAGGGTGCCTCACTGGCTTGCCGAGTTTTTGTGTCTTGACAATGAATGACAGTGATTCATTACACGAGACAGCGTACGCATGCTGTAAATGCATGACATAAAATCGCATACACTACAGTCTCAACAAGGACCTAGAGAAATATAGTGTATCTTTGTAGTGTTCCAAAAAGCGCTAACATTCCTTATAAGGTTATAGCGCTAATATAGTACAAAATATGAACCGTAGACCAAACAGGTTTCTCGATGCACAGGAAATGCCGTTTGCGGACAGTGTTTGAGTCATTGTTTTGGAATAACTTGTTGTTTTCCTATTTATACTTTGTTCTATTATACTCTTACATCTAAATTTGGTTTCTACCGTAATGCCTGTTGTCAGAACCTGTAAAATAACTCCGATAGGGTTATGAACGGTGCCCTTCCTTAGCTGCAAATGAGCAGGAATAATTTATCGTCTTTTACGACCTTTACCCGATATTTCGCTACGAAAAATTAGTAAAAATGTGCTTATTGAAGTGGCGATGGGCTGGACACGTATGTCGCACGACCGACAGCCGTACACTAGAGTGGAGATCGCGTCTTGGCAAACGTAGCGTAGGTGGACCGATAACATTAAAAATATAGCTGGTAGTGGCTGGATGAGAAAAGCGGAGATTGGGCGTGATGGCGTGATCTTGGGGAGGCCTACGTCCAGCAGTGGGCAAGGCTGTTGATTGATTGGTTGATAGCTATAGAGTATATTTTTGTACACTTCCTTTATGTCGGGCAATAAGGTTCATGAAAGTATGGAAATGGTGTGGATTTCATCAAATTTCAAAGGAATAACTGCCCTTGACCGCACTGATTCTAAAATTCTAATAGATCCCTCTTCTTTCTCCTCCAAAATAAATATACAAGTAGCTTACAGTAAAATACACAACTTAAAATGGATAATAATCGCAAAGAAAAAAATTGTTTACTAGCATAGAGAGGAATTTATTTATCTTTATTTATTACATCCGAGAAATTAAATACGGTGGTCCCTAACTCATCAAAAGAATATTGAATGATATGTATTATACATAAATATATATAACCCACACGACTGACTAATAAAAACAGCATAGCAAATGAAATGCATAAAAAGTAAACAACAATTCGACTAATATGTAGGAAACAACCGTATATTATTAGAAGTCAACCTACGCAACCACAAATACATTCTTAATGGGGTCAATTCAAAGAAATCCGAATAACAAAGCAGATCTTTGATTACACCAGACACAAGTTATTTGGTTAGCAGAACAGTATTACTTGTTCAAACAACAATATCTTTGTGCCCTTATCACAAGCCTAAGAAACTAATAGAACAATTTCGACGGTCCAATGATTTGGTATATTACTTTCAGAGATACATTTGATATTTTGATACTATGTTTATATCATACTAGCTGTGCCCGCGACTCCGTCCGCGTGGAATAGTGTCTTTGGGCAGCATTTTTTTGGATATATCTTATGGTTTATTTTGGATTATAAACCCTATAAACCCTAAAATATAAATTAATGAAATATACAAATTGCGTTCGAACCTGCAAAGTCCAGCCTAAGCTGAACCCTATTTTATATGATTGATGATATAAATCCGAGGTCAACTTAAATTGGATTATAAAAATCCGAAACGGATCACTTTTAACTAAAACCATTTTTTTTTTCTAAAATAAAAGTAGCCTAAGTTACTCCTCGTTACATCAGCTATCTGCCAGTGAAAGTGGCGTCAAAATCAGTCCAGCCGTTTCAGAGATTAGCCGGAACAAACAGAGAGACAGACAAACAAAAATTGTAAAAAATGTTGTTTTGGTATATGTAGCGTGTATACGTCCGAATGCACTTAGTAAAAAGCGGTTATTTTAATATTACAAACAGACCCTCCAATTTTATTTATTTGTATAGATAATAGTTTAATGAAATGTATATATTTATAAGCTAATGTTTTCATTTTTAGGCTATAGTGAAAGGCGACAAGTGGACGTCTAAAAGCTAAAAGGTCATTCTGATAATTCAGTCATTTATTTAAATATGAAAAAAGGATACTTATTATTTCCTAAAGAAAAGAAAAAGCTGAGTTGGATTGTATGGCTTAACGGAAATGGATAAAATAGGAAAGGAGTATATTTAAGGAATTTTGAAATATGACCAGTAGACTAGACTTGACTAGAACTAAAATCTTACAGAGCAGTGTGGTATTCTGTCATTGGTGGCCATTAATACGAAAGGAATCCGTGCAGGGGCGGAGAAAGAATACTAACCTCTGTGGCCGGGGTCGGTCTGTCATAAAAGACGACAAAACAACCCACCCTAGCTACGTGGTAGGGCCTCAAGCCCGTCTGGATGGCGACCACCTTTGGTCTTAAGTATGCCGCCATAATAACCTTGTGTTGTGTTCCGGCATTAGTGACCCATGTTCCTGTACCCTTATGGGACAGCAGCGTGTTCGCGATGCCACTGGCGTTGCAAACACCTATAGGCGACGATAACTGCTAAATTCTAAGCGGGCTGTCAGCCTGTCTGCTGTTCTACGCAATAAAAAAAAAGGAATACCATGTGACGTGAAATGCTAGAGATGAGAGTGGATTAATATGGAGGAAAGGGCAGCCGAAATAAAAGATTAATTTGGTTTAAGAAAAAGTAAGAAAAGGTGTGAACATTGAGATGAGGGCCACCCACCCTGTCTATTTTGCTACCCAGTACAGTGGTCGCAGTAGCAGGGCGAAAACCCTCACATGCTCGGTATGGCTTCGCCCCATTGTTACAACTCATTCCATTTTTCCCGGGCAAAACGTATCTTAGGTTTAAACCTGTATACACTAATGCAAATAGCATTAGTGTATACATTGTGCTCAGGAGATCCTGTCTGGTCCAATTCTGTCCCCTTTCGTGGTGCATAACGTTGGTTATATTATAAAATTACTTCGTACTTCTAAATTGTCGACAACAATATGAGAAGTATTATCCTATTTACATTCAAATTATTTCAGTCTTATAATTTCATGAATCATTTTACACAAAATAAAACACGTATTAATTCAAGGGTATAATTTATATATGTAATAAATATATAATAATCATAATAAAACATTACGATTACTTTAAAATTAATAAGTTTAACCTGTTTGACAAACCTATAGTATAATAATTATTATATAAATTATGAAGGATATATGTATATATACTTATCAATAAAACCGATGTTGAGCAGAATTTTGTAACACAAACCCGAGTGCCTCAAACTTGGTCATCTGAACTTGACGGCCGTGAACCTGCGCACGTTGCGCGATGACGTCACCTGCGCGGGCGCAAACTCACTGCCGAACAATTGCATAACATTAAAAACACTTCCTTACTTACAAAATCGTTCGTTCGTTTTGAATTATTGTTTTGATTATATGAAACATTTTTGTAGCTGTTTAGTATATATAGTCTTTTGTTATTTTTTTTATGATATCCGGAATGCGTTAATTTTGCAAGAAAATATAAAATTTTGTTGATATTTTATAATGTACTACTTACCTACCTACTTCGTGATTTTGATACACAATTTTTTTAAATGCTGCGTTTCTGATATGGATATTCTTTATAAATATCCCACTGAGATCTTAGCAGAGTAGTATAGGAGTAGCGTGCAATGAATTAGTGCGACCTAAATTTAACAACATCGATTTCTGTCATTAGAGAAGAAAGACTAGCTCAAAGAAAATATGGATGTAATTTGTATAATATGATATGGAAAGAAAATGTATGAATGTTCAGATTACGACTAATAGAGGAGAGTGGAAGGACAGAACATATTGTGCCGACCCCACATAATTTGAAATAAGAGCAGGAAGAATAAGATTTATGTCATTAGTTTACACACAAAAAACGTTTTTTCTTCTGTCATCTGTCGTGCGTTTACCAATGATAGAGCGGCTTCTTTCTTATATTCTTATTGCTAGCTTGGAATGTGAAACCAACCGCCCAGTCCTTGTTTATCTAGCAGGGCACACCAACTGATATGGTTGAATGTGACTGAAAATCGAGATGAAATCCTTTTTTAATAACTCCTGCCTCGTAGGGCTTCTACACAAACCTTTGACGCACCCATACATACAATTTTCATCATACAAATATTGTCTTTCATGAAGATCGATTGCTTAAACTAATATTCTGTAATATTTTCTGTATTGAATTTGTTAGGTCTTGTGCTTTAAAAAGACGAGAAAGATTATTCAAAACCTCTATAGTCCTTGTTTAGTAATTCATATCTTTATTTAGCTGTAAACCACTCGGTTCAAATGTTTGTCTAATACATAAATTTGAATGTTTGCGCTAAGTTCACTGATTGGTATTCAAATTTAAATTGGTATTGTTTTATACTGATATTCTAAGTCTGTTTGTATATAACCTCTCTACCGAGGGTAAAGTATCTTGCTTTACATTGAGGGTACATTTCTTTTATTTGCTTTTTATAAGAGTTATTATTATAGCACCTATAGAGTTGTTATTATAGCACCATGACTGCTTATTAATTCAAGTGCAGCAATGGCATTTCACGACGTGCAATGTTCCAGCTTAACACACGTAGCCCAGGGGTACTTTGTACTACTTTGTAGAGACCCTAGATCACCCTCAATTGGTAATTGGTTTTAATAATATTACATAATAGCCGATCATGCCCGCTCCGCTGGGCGATTAACGGGCAAAATTAAATTTAAAAAAAAAATTCAATAAAAAGTATCCTCTGTTACTTCTAATACCTCCAAGAATATGTGTACAAAGTTTCATGATAATCGGTTAAATAGTTTTCGCGTGAAAGCTTAACAAACAAACTTACTTTCATATTTATAATATTAGTATAAGTGTTTAAAAGTAATTAAAACATTCATCGAGTAATTAATATACGCTACGACGTAGTATTCTTACTTTAATAATAAATTAATTGATAATGTATCTAAGAATGGGAAATAGAAACTGTAAAAATCTAAACCATTCTAAAAATATATTGTAAAAATAAAATATGTAATATAAATACTCGATATAAATACACATTCGTGATTTTATAATTAATCATAAGTATGTTTTGAAATTTTACAAAGACTATTAGAATGTTGTTTGTGATTTAATGCCTTTAAAGCCTTCAAAATATACCCAACAAATGCATAAAGTCTAACGCTGATACCCACGGAAGTCGAGAATTTTCCCTCACTAGCATAATTTATGTGTGCGATTTGTGTGTGTGTGTGTGAACCGCGTGCAACTAGCGACCGAGGTCGCCCACATTCGATCTGCAAATTTTTCGTTCGCACAGTTCACTGGCCGCTTTCAGGGTCGCACAGCCGTATCTCTCAATTTTTGTCTGTTAATTATAAAAATAATGCGTTATATAACTAGGTGAGGACATCCTTGTCACACTTAGTGCTATATGCATAAAGCGGTCCCACTCAGCAGTAGTGCTGCGCTGCACACATCGATAATGCTAGAGATATAAACGCAAATTTTTGGCTATGCGCTTTTTGTGTGTGAGTGAATGACGCTATCGCGCAATGCGATTACAGGACCGGATTCAAGGCTCTTTACTTTTTGTCATTTGATGTTTGAATGTCACTTAGGCTTAGATCCTATATTCATAAGTACAATTCTTTAGTTAAGTCGTTCATTATGTTTTTACGTATAAAATTTTTACTTTCCTACGTGGTAGGGCCTCAAGCCCGTCTGGATGGCGACCACCTTTGGTCTTAAGTATGCCGCCATAATAACCTTGTGTTGTGTTCCGGCATTAGTGACCCAAGTTCCTGTACCCTTATGGGACAGCAGCGTGTTCGCGATGCGACTGGCGTTGCAAACACCTATAGGCGACGGTAACTGCTAAATTCTAAGCGGGCTGTCAGCCTGTCTGCTGTCCTACGCATTAAAAAAAAAAAAAAATAATTATTCTACTTTACCTTCGGATGTATAAGAATGATCCCTTATCTCGCTTCTAAAGTATGGTAAAAGATGAGCAGTGAATTATTCCTTCTGATATCTAACAAGTATTTATAATATATTTCACTTTTTTTCCAGCATTGTTACGTCAGTTAGTCATCTCAATAAAAACCACAACCATTTTTTAAAGGCTTTTTATATAAGAAAATCAATTTAGTCATCGTCGTGTAAAGGAGCGCCGATGTGTTGCTCTATGACAAAACTCTACAGCCAGGGCTCCAAATTGAAATCTGGCTTTAACTGTTGGAAGAAAATAGCATACGTATGTGGTTTTAAGCAATTTGATCTCTCATCGGATAGATCGCTATCATATTAAACGGGTTATACTAGAGAAGAAAAACGAGTTCGATTTAACAGCCTTGAACTGCCCGGTTTTTGAGGCAAAGCTCGCTCTTTTCTTAAGGGATTTCTTTCATTTTGTTTTTCTTAGTTTTATATCAGTTTGTTTATACTACGAGTATTCTAGTAAAATTTTCAGAAATACTTATTTTAAGGTAAAAAATTTAAGTTTATATAGTATAGTTTATTTCTAAGTTTTTTAACACTGTATTGTTCAACACTTAAGGTATTCATGTTTTCATTGATAGATATAAAGTATGTTGAAGTCAACCTTATTTAATGAAGCAAGTGAAATGAGGCAAGATAAGAAATCTATAATTATCATAGAAACTTGCGTGTGTTATATTTTAGGAAATAATCCCGCCAAAGTAAAAACTACTGAGACATTTTGGCAATCATTCCGGACGTACAAAATATAGTATTAGCTGAAATATAAATAAATGAATATGGGCGTTAATGGTTTTATAATTCACAAAGTCACATAACATACTCAATGTTGTATATTTATTGCTGTAGAACAGCAGACAGGCTGACCGCCTGCTTAGAATTTAGCAGTTACCGTCGCCTATGGGTGTTTGTAACACTAGTGGCATCGTGAACATGCTGCTGTCCCATAAGGGTAGAGGAACTTGGGTCACTAAGGAAATGAGCTCTCGAAAATCCGGATTATGCATAAATAAATGCTTAGTTTACACTGTCAATCCCCCTTGACTCCTTATCTTGAATGGAAATGAAAGTTTCACCCTTTTTCTAATAGATTTAATATATAGTGCGTAAAATTTATAGAAATATTAAATGTTTGGCATATTCTGTATATTAAACAGTAATGCACAAATTAATCAAACATAAAACCCTGTTCATATTTATCACCTAGAAAAACTTTAAATCCTTAAATAATAGGTCTTTACCTATAAAATTGCCGTTCTGCAGTACTGGCCATTTCAAGTCAAATTAATTTTTGTTTGGCTAAGAATTCTAATTTTAAATTAATTTTATTTTAAAAACATGGAATTCTTTTTCCAAAAGTAGTCATTTGTTTATTGATTAGTGTTACATTTTCATTGCATTTCAATCATTTTCGTCATCATGGATATGTTAAAAATTCGAGTAATTATGGAATATGAGTACCGTCGTGGCAGCAACGCGGCACAATCGGCATGCAACATCAACGACGTTTACGGAGCTAACACTACAAACCAACGCACCAACTGTTATTGGTTTGCTCGCTTCCGTTCTGGGAATTTCGACCCGAAAAATGAACCTCGCGGTCGTCCGAAGACTTTGGTCGACAATGACGAATTAAAGGCGATTGTGGAAGCTGATGATACACAATCTACGGCTGAATTAGTAGCAGCTTTCGACGTTAGCGTCAAAACAATATTGGTCCGTTTGCGTCAAATTGGAAAGGTAAAAAACTTGACAAATGGGTGCCCCACGAACTCAATGATCGCCAGCGCGAAGTACGCGTCGAGACGTGCCTTGCACTGCTCAACATACACACAAATGAAGGAATTTTGAACCGCATTGTTACCTGTGATGAAAAAAGGATTCTGTTTGATAACCGCAAGCGCTCAGCAAGTTGGTTGGATCCTGGTTCAGCACCTAAACAATGCCCTAAACGAAAACTTACCCCTAGAAAAGTGATGGTCACTGTTTGGTGGTCTAGCGGAGGTGTGATTCATCACAGCTTCTTACCAAACGGGTTGAGCATTACTGCAGATGTGTACTGTGAAAAACTGAACAGAATGATGGAGAAGCTGGCACATCTCTAACCAGCATTGGTCAATCGCTCGTCTCCGCTGCTCCAGCACGACAACGCGCGATCTCATACTGCACAGCAGACGGTCTCCAAGTTGCAAGAACTGGGGTTGGAAGTTCTCCGTCATCCGTCCTACTCACCAGACCTTGGGATATAAGTGGGATGTTTTGCAGTGGAATCTTGCAGAATGCTACCGATCGATCTGCATCGCAGATGGTGGATTCTGTCTACATTGTAAATATTCCACAAATCTCTTTACTGGTGGCTCCAAGTAGCTGTTGTGCATGCAGCGGCCGTGTCCCGGCAAACCGTGTCGATCCACGGGCTAAATCCAGTGAAGGGGACTGAGTTTCACAAACTTAGTTTAATGGGCTGATTCCCTCATAAATTGCATAAAGTCTGCAGCGGCTCGGAAGGCGGACACCGTCAGTATGGCTTCAAACCCGGCGACCGTGGCGCTGCAGCAGGGCACCTGTGACATGCCTGATAGGGCGTATGTCGGGATCCAAGAGATATGCGGCCAGTCACTGCATCTTCTAGTGCTAATCAGTCGTAGCGGACTTCCGCCCCACTGGTAACAAGGACTGGAAGACGAGAGAGTGGGTTCGTGTATGCGCAAATGCTTACCCACTTTAATATATTCCCGCGCTGATGACCCCTGGCTCATTACTGGACGGAGAGTGCAAGTCCTACGGCGATGAGGACTGGCGGTGGGGGCTGAGCGGGTGAGTTTGGTCCCTAGCTAGATCTTTGCACGTACGGCGGTTGGGTGGTGATGGTCGTATTGGAACTCACTAGAGGCGAGAGAACTGGTACGGCAGCTCACCCGACGACAAAGCAGCCCTATTTAGGGATCGCACTGCTTTCCCCAATCCGGGGAGGGGCCTAGAAAAGGTGGCCTAAACAAAGCTCGCCTCACTGCAACCCAGGTGGCTAACCGCGGTCATCTGGTCGCCAATTAAAAGCGGTCGAAAGAGACATGATAATAGATTAAATGCATTCTTAAATTTAGCTGCGTGGAATGTAAGAACGTTACTGGACAATGAAAACAACCTCTGTCCTGAGCGGAAAACTGCACTCATAGCGCGTGAATTGTCCCGCTATAACATTGACATAGCCGCAGTCAGCGAGGCACATTTAGCGGATAGCGGTGAGCTCTGTGAGGAATTGGGTGGATATACGTATTACTGGGAGGGTAAACCTGCAAGTGAACGAGCCGCAAATGGTGTTGGATTTGCGATCCGAAACAACATCGCTAGATCGCTAGTGGAGCCTCCAAAAGGGATCAATGACAGGCTCATGACACTACGACTCCACATGGCTCCCAGGAAATACCTACATCTTGTGAGCGTGTATGCGCCTACTATGACAACACCTGATGAGGACAAACTTCAATTTTATGAGAATCTGCGTGATGTTTTGCTGGGGATTCCAGATTGTGACAAGTTGATTCTGCTGGGTGACTTTAATGCGCGTGTTGGCACAGAATATATTGCCTGGAAGAACGTACTGGGGAGACATGGAGTAGGTAAGTGCAACACCAACGGTGTTGCTCTTCTGACGTTATGCTCCGAATTCAACCTCAGCATAACAAACACATTCTTCAGGCTACCCGATAAATACAAGACATCTTGGATGCACCCACGCTCAGGGCACTGGCATCTTCTTGATTACATCATTGTACGCAGGCGAGACCTGAGAGATGTACTTATTACAAGAGCAATGCGTGGTGCCCAAGGCTGGACTGACCATCGTCTTATTAGATCCAGGATGAGGCTTTACTACAAGCCTCCGCGTAGAGCAGAACACAGGATTCCGGCTAGACTTGCTTGTGCGCGTTTGGTGCGTGATGAGGGACTGTGTCGTGAGCTAGATGCGGAATTTGAGGCAGCGATGCCCGGCACTGATGACAATACCTCAGTAGATGCCGGGTGGCGTACTTATTCCAGGGCTCTCTATGGTGTTTCTCAGCGAGTTATTGGCACACCACATAAAAAACATCAAGACTGGTTCGATGATTCTGATGTGGAAATACGGCAGCTTGTTGAAAACTATCGTCTCGCTCTAAGAGGAGTCGTCGGTGCAGGGCAGCGCAAGTCTCTTCAGCAGGATCTTAAAGCAAAGATCCGAGAACAAAAGGATAGTTGGTGGCGCCGTAAAGCCGAAGAACTGCAATGGTTAGGTGACACTAGCCAAACAGCAAAATTTTTCGAAGGGCTAAAATCCGTTTACGGACCCCGCGCTAAAAAGACTGCCCCTGTTTACTCGCGAGATAAAGCTAAGAAGTTAACAGATCCAAAAGAGGTTCTTCTTCGGTGGGCTGAACACTTTAATGAAGTGCTCAATCCCGGTAGTCAAGGAGCAGATCTGTCTTACATTAATTCACTTGAGAGCTTGCCATCTGCTTCGGGCTTGGATGACCCGCCTTCGTACGCCGAGTTCGTTACTGCGATCAACCGCTTAAAAAATGGTAAATCACCTGGTTCGGACGGTTTGTCTTCTGAGATTTTCAAATACGGTGGACCGAGTATCAGGTCCGGACTTTTTGAACTTATCAAACTGATTTGGGATGTTGAGATGGTTCCACAGGACTGGAAGGATGCTTCTATTAGCAAGCTATATAAAGGCAAAGGGGACCTCTCTGATTGTGGCTCGTTTAGAGGCATTGCATTGCTTTCCACAGCTGGCAAAATTCTGGCGCACATCATCAATAGTCGCCTTAGTAATTTAGCTGAAAGCTTCCTTCCGGAGACCCAGTGCGGGTTCAGACCTAGAAGAGGTACGGTTGATGCCATCTTTGTAGTCAAGCAACTTCAAGAAAAAAGTTTTGAACAACACCGCGACCTCTATTTATGTTTTGTGGACCTAGAAAAGGCCTTTGACCGTGTTTCCAGGACCGCCCTCTGGATTGTTATGGAAAAATGTGGCTGTCCTGCAAAGTTCGTCAATTTAGTGCGCCAGTTCCACGAGGGCATGACAGCCCGTGTGCGTCACGAAAACAACTTTACAGACCGGTTCCCGGTCACTAGCGGTGTCAAGCAAGGCTGTGTAATGGCTCCGACCCTTTTCGCTATCTACTTCGCTGCAGTAATGAATGACGCTCTTAAAAGCTGTAATGGCAAGATTACCATAAATGTCCGCATGGACAAAAGCGTTTTCGACCTCGCACGTCTCAGAGCAAAACGCAAAATGGACTCTGTTTCAGTAATAGATGTTCTGTACGCCGACGATGTCTGCCTTATGGCTGACAGTTTGGGCGACCTACAGAGTTTTTTGGACAAATTAGATGAGTCCTGTCGTAAATTCGGCTTAGTAATCAGTGCTTCTAAGACCCAGATTCTAAAACAACCTGCGAAAGGTAAATCTGCGGACGATGGTGTTGTTTACCTACGAGGAAAGCCACTGCCGGAAGTGGGTACCTTCCGGTACCTTGGAACTATTTTGCGCAGTGATAATCGTCTCGAGTCTGAGATCTCTGCGCGAGTCGCCAAAGCAGCTGCGGCTTTCGGTGGTCTTAACCGACGGGTTTGGAAATCACATGACCTGAAACTCCACACAAAACTCGCTGTCTACAGGGCCATAATCTTACCATTGTTGCTCTATGCCTCGGAGACCTGGTGTCTTTACAAGGGAGATATCAGACGCCTTGATACCTTCCACATGAAGTGTCTTCGGGCGATTCTTCAGGTGAGATGGCAGGATCGTGTGCCAAACTCGGAGGTTCTACGTCGAGCTAAGCTCGCTGGAATGGAGTGTATGCTAATGAAAGGCCAACTACGCTGGTGTGGACACCTTGTACGCATGGAGTCTTCCAGATTACCAAAAAAGGTATTTTATTCTGAGCTTAGCTCAGGTAAACGAAAGCCTGGAGGACAGTTTCTGCGTTACAGGGATGTCTTAAAACGCCACTTGACTGCAATTGGCATGTCTAGTGAGTCATGGGAGGAGCTTGCAACGCAGAGGTCGGAGTGGCGAACTGCTGTCAACACGGGTATAAAAAACTTTGAGCGTTCCCGTCTTGAAAACCTTGACGCCAAACGCCTGATCCGAAAAACTCGACCCAAGCCCTCCTACAACTATACTCGCAATTCAAGTGGGTCTCTTTACTGCGCTTCTTGTAATAGGACCTTCATAACAAAATTTGGTTTTGCGAGTCATGCTCGCGCTCATGCAAGAGTCCAGGCAAGGACGAGCTAAGGGTGTCGCCGTCGACGGATACGTCTGGGAGGACATCATCATCACTTTTTCCAGAATTTGGATAACTTCTTGGCGGGAAAAAAATTCAATACCCGAGAGGTAGTAAAAAGCCTTTGAAAAATTTGTTGCCTCCCGTTCAGCTGGTTTCTTTAATAAGGGCATCAATAAACTACCACTGTGTTGGCAAAGATGCATTGATTGTATGGGTGATTACTTCGATTAATACAAATAAAAATACATGAAAAAAATTCGTTTAAAAGTTTTCATACAAAACGGCAATTTCATAGGTAAAGACCTAATACAATACTGGTATACAACCAAACAAAACTGTGACCTTGGAAAGTGCATAAATATTTCAAATTCGGCACTGTGCTTACACGTGCCGAGTTGTTTGTCCGGGATGCGATCTTTGGCACTCATTGTATGCAGCGCCTGATTACTTGACTATTTGCGCATTGGAGCCCCCCCGCCCCTCAACCGATTAATATTACTGAATAGATCACCAATTGTTTTAAACATTTGTATTCAAATTGGTAAGTGTGTATGTATATCACCGTGAATGGACAGAGTAAGAATACTTACTGCTGCGGCCGGGGGCTGCCTGTCGTAAAAGACGACAAAACCCTAGATAGGAACCACCTACCCTGCCTGTTTAGTCCAATGTGGCAGCGCTTCAATTTGGAATGGCAACCACCCGTGGTCTTTAAATATGCTTGTACATATTTTGTGTACCGGTATACGTCACCCAGGTTCGTTTCTCGACGCTAAAGGCAGCGTGTTCGTGGTGCCCCTGGCATCGCAAATATAGGCAACGGTAACTGCTTACTATTAAGTGGGCCATCAGCGTATCTTCTGTTCCAAAGCAATAAAAGAAAGTATTTCACTCGTTCACACATTATATTAAGTTTATCATTTTATATCACGTATTTTTTTTCCAATATGCCTTTAAGTATATCAGTTGGATGATTTGTTACTGCGGTTTACGTTTGCTTCTGGGGCTTACCCAATTTGCTGTTCTATTAAAAGGAAATAATAACAAATGGCTCATAAAATAGGAGACAGGAAATTGTCTATTAAAATTTAAAAATTCAATTCCATTTGTATTAAAATAATTGTTTTGACGACGTGATTTCGTTATCAACATAATACTTACGTCAAACAACTAAAGTTATCATTCGTGGAAAGTACAAACAAATAAATAACATTGTCTTCAAAGCGTCTCCATGTTGCATTCTTGTGCTGAGTATCTCGGTCCAAGAAAAGGAAGTCACATCCCAGTGTTTCGTCCCCCTAGAGGGAACGAAACTCTAGAACTTGTAAAAAGCGGATTGGCGGTTTATTGACTGAGTTTTACTCCGCCGTCGGTAGATGGCAATTATATCCTTACCTTCAAATGCACAGCAGAAAAACTACATAAGCGAAGTATGCTATCATACAAATCGAGGTACAACATATTTTCATATCCTCCTGTGATAATACTTATAACAGCGTACTTCGTGCTTCCAAGTAGAACCTGGGCTCAATGGTCCTGGGGTTCCGAGTTTGGGTTTTTTAACAATTTGTATTCATATAAAAAATGTATAGAAGTTTATATATTTGGGACTAAATGACGCTGTGTGAATTGTCACAGTATATTTGTTTGGATAACGGAGATAAAATTCGATTAAATTTTATTACACGCTTTATAATATTATAACTTGACCTGTATCTATGTAATGGAATTTTCGGACTCGATTTTTACCTACTTTGAATGTTTGATCGTATTCGATCATATTCAAAATTTTGCAAACTTTTCAAGGCCTTAGTAGGATCATCAGAATTAACGCTTTCTGTTCCTTCTGCCGAATAATTGTAGTTAAAAAACTAAAAAACACGCTTTTATATAATTAGTCAAACTAAAAAGTAAAAAATAATTCGTAACAGAAGCATAAACTTACTGACGAGAAAATTAATGTCACTGTTCTGAAAGCGTGTTAACAATCTTTACATATTTTTTTATACCTAGTCAGGTCATAAGTATTGTCACACAGTAAAAACTTTTCTTTTAGAATGCTGGCCACAAAAAAGTTTATTGAATTAGAATTTCGAATTGTTCATGAAAATAAAAATATATAACTTTTAGAATTTTACTCATTTTTAAATATGGAGTGGACGCTTAAAGAAGACCGTGTTGCAGTTATTGCGTTGCATCGTTGCGGTTACGCGCCAATTCAAATTTTTAACATACTGAAAAATTTGAATATTACCAAAAGATTCGTTTATCGTACCATCAAACGATACAATGAAGACTCTAGTGTAGATGACAGGTCAAGAAGTGGTCGCCCTCGGTCTGTTAGGACTCCAGCAGTGATAAAAGCTGTGAAGGCACGAATTCAAAGAAATCCCAAACGTAAGCAGAAACTGTTGGCCCTTCAGATGGGGTTAAGCAGAACCACGGTGAAAAGGGTGTTAAATGAAGACTTAGGGCTTCGGGCATATCGAAGAAAAACAGGACATCGTTTGAATGCTCGTCTAATGGACCTGAGACTGAAGAGATGCCGCGCTTTGTTGAAGCGGTACGCGGGAAAAAAATATCGGGAAATTCTTTTTTCGGATGAAAAAATGTTTACCGTAGAAGAGAGCTACAACAAACAAAATGATAAGGTGTACGCACACAGTAGTGAAGAAGCGAGCAACCGTATTCCGCGTGTCCAACGAGGTCATTTTCCATCCTCGCTCATGGTATGGTTGGGAGTTTCTTATTGGGGCTTAACAGAGGTACATTTTTGTGAGAAAGGTGTAAAAACGAATGCTGTTGTGTATCAAAATACAGTCCTGACGAACCTTGTGGAACCTGTTTCTCATACCATGTTCAATAACAGGCACTGGGTATTCCAACAAGATTCGGCGCCAGCTCATAGAGCGAAGAGCACACAAGACTGGCTGGCGGCGCGTGAAATCGACTTCATCCGGCACGAAGACTGGCCCTCCTCCAGTCCAGATTTGAATCCGTTAGATTACAAGATATGGCAACACTTGGAGGAAAAGGCGTGCTCAAAGCCTCATCCCAATTTGGAGTCACTCAAGACATCCTTGATTAAGGCAGCCGCCGATATTGACATGGACCTCGTTCGTGCTGCGATAGACAACTGGCCGCGCAGATTGAAGGCTTGTATTCAAAATCACGGAGGTCATTTTGAATAAACTTTAATGTCATAAGAATCTATGTTTTGTTAAGTTCATTTTGGTATATGAATGGTTACATAATGAATAAATTTGTTACAATTATTTTACATTAAACATGTGACAGAATTTATGACCTGACTAGGTAGTTTCATTCCGAAATAACTGATAGTTTAAAAATATTGTACAAAGCACCCCACGCTTTTAGAACAGTGACATTAATTTTCTCGTCAGTAATTTTATGCTTAAGAATTATTTTTTACTTTGATTAATTATAGAAGCCTGTTTTTTTTTTAATTTTATTATAGCAGAATACATGAAACTCATATGATTTATGTCATAAGAACGCAACCTTGTGTTCGGAGTGTGTTTACATCCCTCGAAGTGCGTCCAGCATGGGTATCGGAGCGCCAAGACTTCGTCGCCACCATCGGTCTTGACCATCATCCTAGCGATGGTCGGGGTCCAAGCGGGATGGGACGCTGTCGCCTCCTTTTGCGAGCAGTCATGTCCACGAAGGAGGTGGCGGAGAGGGAGAGGGAGCGCGCTAAGCTTTCCTCCCGCTCACGCAGGGCCACTCGTCGCCGGAGATTGGTGACATACCTTCGCCATAGTGATCGGTCGCGGGCGCGGCTCCCTGGGAAAGGGCCACAGCCCGCAAACACATGGCCGAGAAAGGAGCGCGCGTGGGTGTTCCGTGTGCCTCACACCTGCGTGAGGAAGAAGATGCCGGGGCTCGTCATCCCCTCGGATTTAAAGAGGCTTGCAAAAGCGGGCCGGCGCCCGTCGAGGCCGCTGCCTGACTAGCCCGTCACGTCCCACGGCCTCAACACTTAAGGCGTGTGAAGGAACACCAAGGTGGTTTTAGTGGGTATACCAGCGACGTGCCTCCTCCAACCTATAGAAGGGGACGTATGGGCGCATTGCAGGGAGTCCCACACTACCCCGCCGCACATTCCCACGCAGCGGGTGTGCGTGATGCATTTCCTCCAAAAAAAAAAGAGTGTGTTTACATCATTTGCCACAGAGAACAAGACCCATAGATGGAACTAAGACGCTTAGCTACTTCAACTTATCTCAGATACTTGCAGCTCTGTATGCATTATCAGTCAACGAGTATAAATAAGTATTGATGACGTGTTTGGAAAACCATATTTACATCGAAAAATTCGCGCTAAGTGAGAAATAAACAGATTAATTTTTATGAACTCATTATAATCTACATTTTCAATCAATATGTCGTGATGAAGGGACAGGAGAATTCGCATGTACGCACACCCCACTGCGTGGGAATGGGCGGCGGGGTAGTGTGGGACTTCCGCTGCAATGCGCCCGTACGTCCCCTTCTCTAGGCTGGGGGACGTACGTCGCTGGCCTACCCACTAAAACCACCCCGGTGTTCCTTCACACGCCTTAAATGTCGAGGCCGCGGGATGCGACGGGTTAGCCGGACTGTGGCCCCGACGGGCGCTGGCCCGCTTTTGTAGGCCTCTTCAAATCCGAGGGGTAACAAGCCCCGGCATCTTCTTCCTCACCTAGGTGTAAGCTGGGCACGCGAAACGCGCGCCTGTTTCTCGGGCACGTGTTTGGTGGCTGCATCCTTTTCGCAGGGGGCCGCGCATGCGACCGAATACTACAGCGGCCGGAGATCTGTCACCAATCTCCGGCGACGAGTGGCCCTGCGTCAGCGGGAGGGAAGCTTAGCGCGTTCCCTCTCCCTCTCCGCCGCCTCCTTCGCGGACATGACTGCCTCGCAGAAGAAGGCGACCGCATCCCATTCCGGTTGGCCCCCGAGCATCGCTAGGATGGTGGCCGGGAGTGAGAGGTCAAGGCCAATGATGGCGACGAGGTGTCGTCGCTCTGATGCCCATGCGGGACATACTTCGAAGGTGTGGAGTGCCGTGTCCTCGTCCCCGCCGTCACAGTGGTGGTACTCTGTCGTTTGCGCCTTTTGAGCGATCCGACACAGGTATCGCTCGAAGCAGCCGAGCCCCGAGAGTACCTGTGTCAAGTGCAGTGATGTGTTATAAGTATTTTATACATGGGTAACAAAGTATATAATAGATAGATAGATAGATAGATCGTTGGTTTCTTACTGAGTGGAGGACTTTTTAGGTTATTTATATTTGTAACGGTATCTTATTTAATCTATCTATTATTATTAGTTTTGCTTTGAATAAATATTTTTCTTTCTGATGTGAAACTTAATTATATTAGTATATTGCCTGTTCGTGCGGTTTCACCAGTACCAATTTCATTTATTCGCAGTTTTTTTTTGCTACAGGGGCATATACATTTTTTTTAGTATTACCATCATATCGAGAGGTGAAAGGCTAATTGTTTTAAGCGAAATTTTATAAACTTTACAGGAAAAAAGTAGCTGTTTTCGAATATGTATATAACCACACAATTTCAACCACAATGTCGCTTAAAACAATAAGCCATCCTTCGATATACGATTGCTTGGTAGCTGTGGTTGTACCTGGTAGCGCAGTGGTATCAAACTCGAAGACCAATAGGTCCCAGGTTTGATTCCCACGGCGACATGCATTGCTTAGAGAGTTTTTCTCGCCTAATGTGCATATTATAGCACAACCATGTACCGTCCGTGAAGGTAAACAACGCGAAGAAACTTGCCTACCGAGGTTACTGTTAGTGTACCCCGCCAATCCGCCATGGACAACCGTGGCGGATATACTGTCCGTCCCTCTAGGGGGAGGCTTGAGCCCAACGGTGTGACCTTATGGGCTGCTATATACTAGTTGACCCGGCAAACGTTGTTCTACCATATGAATTAAAAAAGTGTGTGTGTACTTATGTATGCACGTAAGAAGTTGTACTTCTTTGGCGTATTAGGATAAAAATATTTCTAAAATTTTTATCCTTCGCATTATCCTACGTTTGTAGAAAAAAAATATTTTAGTTTAAGATATAAATAAATAAATACATACCGTCAACTAACTTCAAAATCTACAAACGTACTCAAAGTGATATGTAAAAACCACTTTTATCACTTATAATCACAGTTAAATTATCTTTAAATCAATAAATTGTTAATAAATATCAGTCACCACGATATATATTATATAAATTTACTTCAATATTTTGTTGAATTTATTGTGCCAGAAACCAGAAGCAGTGGCTTATCGTCAGTGACAGTATGTCAGTTCTAACCAACCTTCAAAATAATTGCTTTAGCAATAGAATAAACTATGTCATCTATCATATTAAAAAACTTTGGACAGATTTGCATAAACAAAATATCACTGTTGAATTCACATGGACTCCGGTACATTGTGGAGTGGTGGGCAATGAAAAAGTTGATAGTTTTGCAAAATCAATAAATAACTTGGGTAGCCAGATTAAAAATATTTCAATCCCATGGCAAGACCTAATTTCTGATGTTCGTCAACAAATTAATATAAATTGGCTTGAAGACAGGCAGCTTATAAATCAAAACAAAGGTAAATGGTATGCTGAAATAAATAATGAAATTGGTATTAAGCCCTGATTCGCTAGGAGCAAGTCTTTCTGTAAAAGGAAGTTTTACACACAGATTTGTAGACTGAGATTTGGTCATTGCAAATTTAACGCTCATCTTTATCGAATGAAAATAACTTCATCACCAAATTGCAATGAATGCTCCCTAAATGAAGAACAAACTTTACACCATATTTTTTTCACATGTCCGGCTTTTAATATTCATCGCATCCTACTCATCGTTCAACTGCAAGAGGTTTTTAAGGATAACATCCCGCCATCTCTTCAAGAATTGCTTAAGTACCCTGAAGGTTTTAGACCAATATATGAATATATTAACTCTACTCTCGGAGAATTATAATGGAGAATAATAACTATGACTTTTTACCCGGATTTTTCAAGAAACACGATTGCGACAACTTTCAACTGAATCATAATGAAAAAAAAAAAAAAAACCTGACTCTACGTAGAAATTTACACGGATTTGAAAAAGATAAATGAACAATACTAAAGAATTGGCATTTTTGCCTTAAATTATAAAACTAGATGAGAAAATAAAACTTAAGATCTGGCTGTATGGCTTAGTTCCATTGCCTTTCTCTTCGAGAAAAACCCTACTACTACTACTACTATTGAACAAATATGGCTGCCATCTTCGTTGCTAGGCAACGTCTTGAAATCTGTTACATTGCAATTTATACTGTATATAAATGTATTACAGTTCATTTTGGATTACGGAGATCTTATATTTTAAAAATGTTGACTAGCTAACTTCAGGGTGTCGCATGTCGGTTTTTTGTGACGGTGTAGGCGCGCAACGTAAAAATTTACTCTTATTATTTTTCCCTAACGCGCCAAAAGAAGTATAACTTCAGAAAAAAGTAGCCCATGTCCTTCTCCTATCTATGACTATACCGAAATTCATCCATTCAGTAGTTTTTGCGTGAAAGAGTAACAAACTTCCATACATCCATACATTCAAACTTTCGCGTTTATAATATTAGCAATAAGCTAGTATTTTTGATAGAGACGCTTTGCTACGATAATTTATTTTTAAAGAATAGTGAGACAAGCTGGGTTACTAAAGGGTATATAATTGGATAGGGAAATTATTTGGGAAGCCTTCATCCCCTGAATGACGATTAGATGATATCAAGCCATTATGAGATGGCTTTTCACGATGAAATTAAGGAGATTTTATTAATTTTGGCTATCTGACGGTACCTCACCAATCGCATAGACTAACTTTATTCAGTACACTATGTAAACATTTTCAATAATAATAAAGAAAGGCGCGACTAAATTTTGTCTTGAAAATACTGAATAGCGACCCCAGGTTTCAATATGAAGGTAACGGATGAAACTGGAATCCAAAGTTACGGGAGTCACAACAGCTGTAGGCAACTAAACAATAACAATTATCTAAATACATAGAAAGAAAAAAATAGTTTATTAGGATAAATGGTACAGTTAGTTTATATCAGAATTTTACCACAAATTATAATTAAATTTTCATAAATAGGACCTAACATAGCAATATGTTGGTTCTTAAGAACCAACCCTGATCTTCAGTTAAGCCCTTGGAATGACTTCGTGGAATTAACGTAAACAAACGTATCAATGAACATTAACAAGAAATAAAATATAAAAAAGCAAAATGTAAGGTATATTCCAATAATAAAAAATAGCAATATTAGTGTCATAAAAATCAATTCTATAGTTTATAGAATTATTTTTATGCGTGCAGGGGCGGATTAAGAATAATAACCTCTGCGGCTGGGGTCGGCTTGTCGTAGAAGGTGACAATGGTACGTGGTAATGCCCGTGGTAAGCCCGTATAGATTGCGACCACCTTTGGTCTTAAGTATACCGCCATAATAACTTTGTGTTGTGTTCCGGTATCAGTGACCCTTGCACCCTTATGGGACAACAGCGTGTTCGCGATGTCACTAGCGTTGCAAACACCCATAGGCGATGGTAACTGCTAAATTCTAAGTGGGCCGTCAGCCTGTCTGCTGTCGTACAGCAATAAAATAAAAATAAATAAAGAGGTTGTCGCTTAATACAATCCAATTCCTCTATTTACAAGTGCTTCCGTGTAACTTATGTAACGAACACGTGAAGCCTTATAAACAATAACTTGGTTACACACAACATAAACAGCTCTCGTAATAATGTGCTTTTATGTCCATTTAATGCCTGCTTCAAGGATGTGATAAAATTACGGAAACTTTGAGATTCCTATTTTTTTTCATAGTAGAAATCGGCAGACAGACATATGATCCACCCGATAATTCTAGCATTTAAGATTGGTCTTAGCTTATGCTCTTAAACGCACTTTGTTGATATGGCGTTATTCGAAGGACAAATGCAGAAAAGCGTAAAAGAAAAACTAAAAGGCTGTACCAGCTTTTTTCTAGGGCCTTCTTGATTAAAAATATACCCAAAACCAATGTACTAAAACATACTAAAGTTAATACTTTTTAGGATAATTCCTATGCTTCTACCTAACAGTCTCTATACCCCAATCCCCCACCCCCATCTACCCCAATCTAGAATCAAAGCCCCAAAGTGAAAGCTTCACAAGATACTACACATATTAAAAAATGATAATCATGTAATAATATAAAATATATGTAATTTTTTACTGCCGTGGAATATCGGACAAGCTAAATAAATAAATAATTAAATACTCGTATATTAGGACATATTATCAGAATTCAGATTCTATTTCAGAATCTAAGACGGCCTGTCGTACAAGGTCGCCTTCTTATTCCGCCTCTGTATGGAAAAAGCTGCGGAAAAGCTTGTAACTTTCTGATCACAAATTTTTAACTACTACGTCAACTTATATATGGACTATATTTATGATGACAATATTTATAGTAGAATTTGAGTTACAAATTTTGTTGGCTTTTAGAACACTTTGGAAATGAACTGGGGTGTCCATATTTGTGCTAGAATCACACACAAAGGCCTACTATATGAGTATAATATAATTCTCTAGCATAGAGAGCTTTTCATGCTCCCTCTAAAATATTTTAGGACTAATTATAAAGTTTGTAAGTTTGTACTCATTATTATATATGTAAAATTACTTTAATATGAAAATAAAATTTCAAAGGAAACCTTCCGTTAATCAAGTGAACTATAAATAATGCCATATCTTAACAACTAAAAGTACAAATATGCCCAATATGAACGAATTTCAAAGCCTCTTTGTCCGCTTCACGTTAAATGCCACATATGGAGTTAGTAAAATCGATAAAATTAGAAACGTATATAGTATATCGAGGAAATGTGAAAGATGCGTCAGTGATTGAAAAACTAAAAAGTTGCATACTCGCGTGGAATGACCTAGTAATGCCAAAGGAAGAATATCATGAGTAAACGAAAGTGGGTGAGAAGGGGGGTAGACCAAATAAAATATCGCGTAAAAGACGATGCACTAAGAGACGAAAATGGAAGGAGAGAACATATTGTGCCGATCCTATATAACGTAGGATAAGGATGGGAAAAGAAGACGGAAGTCCCCCTAGTAAAAAACATTCAATTTAGAATTTATATAATATAGAAATTTTCCACCTAACTTCTTGCACTCTATTATTTGACAAGATCTGCAGTAGTTTTAACTTGTGACAACACAACTGCGTAGGGCATTATAATGCAAGGTTTGTAAGAAACAACTAATAATCTTTATCAAATAAAAAAATAATAGAAAAACACACTGATGAATAAATACACATAACAGTACGTACATAAGGACGATAAGATGATCGATAAAAATATTCTATGTGAATGAATAAATATAATAAATTTACAGAGACAACAGAAAAAATGAAATGATAACATTTTTAAACTATGTATATAAAATAAATTTTATGAAATTAAAATTCGTATCTGGTCGCTTATATATTGGAGCGATTTACTTTAGATCATTAATACTATTGTAATACATTTAAATATTTTTATTTTCATATTCTTTGTATTGTATCGTCTGCACAACAGGGAATATTCTGAGGAGTTATTAAAAATGACCTTCGTCTTTCTACCACCACACTGCCCACAATCGGCTGGGTGTTCATACTCATTTTCTGGATCTTCTTGTTTCCAGTACGAAACGGTTCTCGTATAGATTTATGTTACTTTCCGAATTTCAGAAGAACTTCTGGTTGAGGTATGGGAATAAACATGGGAGGATAAATTTCTTTAAACATAAACTTGTGTCCCTAACATGTTGTTATTTAATCACTGCAGTCTTTGTAACACAAGGTTACAACAGAAAAATACGTAAATAAGAAGTAGGTATTTACGTTGTAATTCTATGTTGTGTTTAAAAATAATGTAAATAACCTCAACAAAGAATGCATCTGTGAAACATCCGCGTTCTAAATAGTCCATAGAAAGTGGGTCGGTTTTATATTTTTTTTATAGTAAGCATCTCTTCGGTTGCGTTAGGTCCGTGGCCTATATACATTGACTGGGACGCATTGTTGGTTAATGGACAGTTATCGACATTATGGTCAAGTGAATCAGAACGACTGTTTAGACGATATCTTAGTGAATGAATATTACTATTCATATAGGTGAAGATTATTTTACTTCTCAATATTTCCAGGCGGAAAAACGCATTGCCTGCCGCTTAGAGAAATGGACAGTGAGGTGGGACGTATGTCAGCGCTAAATAAATATCCAATAAAACCACATCAAAACATAAAAAAATTAATTAGAAGCGAAAACTGTCAAAAGGGACGGTGCCTTTCCTTTGCAGTCTGTTAACTACAAATGGAGTTATTCATGCGTGGCCTTTTACGACTCCCTAAAAATTGGCTAGTAGTCTTAATCACATTTCACACCAAGACTAAACAGCCAATGATATGAAGTACTAACAGACAAAATATATTATAATTAAGTTATTAGGTTAATTATGAAATGCAGTAAGATGTACTTCCCAGTCTTTGTTGTTGCTTTTTATTATTAATAATACGTTGTTACAAATTTGTATTATAAAACAATATTATTAATAAATATTCTGAATTTCCGAGATAAATTATGAAGAATTTTTTTTTCTCTATGAAATAGAAGTGAAAAATACTTTATGATTCTCTCTGAACATCTTAAACATAGCCTATGTTAGATTTCTAGTTTACATATTAGATTTCACGAATATTGTATCAATTTTAAATTATTATACTAGATAAAATAATATAGTAGAATGAAACGAGCAGGACAAAAATATTGCCAGTATACACGATTCGAGTTGGTTGCGCAACGCAATTTATATGTCACATTTGGTCTGTCACCTAAGAGATACATAAAAATGTAACCGAACCATTGCGTGGACGCATCACGACCTAGTTATCATGTCGGAATCTATTTCGGAAAGAGCACAGCTGCTGCATTATTTTTTTGACCAGTCTAGTTGACCTGGTTACGTTTCGTTTTTAATGAACCTCTTTCTTAAGTGCATTTGATAGTCTGGTATCATAGATGTTTATAATGAACATAGATCTGTTATTGTTTTATAAAGCTGCGGCATTGTCAAGTCGCTTAGTAGTATTTTGGTCTTTTAAATGTAACATATTAGCTGATCCGGCAAACATTGTTCTGCCAAATAAATAAAAAAATTGTCTTTGTCCTTCTCCAAGGTCCAATCTGTCTATACAGAAATTCATCAATTGTGGTTCAGCCGTTTAGGCGTTAAAACGTAACAAACAAACAGAATTACTTTCACATTTATAATATTAGTATGGATTGTAGTCGGTAGTTAAGTAAATTAATACATTTAGAGGTATAATTTCCACAGCACCATATACAGCCAAAAATAAGCAGAAGAGTGTGTTATGAGCACTACAAATTTGATATACAATTTATATATCATAATTTTATAAATAAATCCATATTATACATAACCAGAGCGTTAAGAAGTATGATAGGAGTTAAACTGAGTGACAGGATAAGAAATAGTGAGATAAGGAAATGTTGTGGTCTGAAAGAAGATGTAGTGACAAAAATTGAGAAAGGTATGCTGAGATGGTTTGGCCATGTCGAGAGAAAGAATGAAGAACGATTGACGAAAAATGTGTATAAGGCGAGTGTGAATGGAAGTGTTGGAAGGGGTAGACCTAGGCGGACGTTTCGAGACCAGATCAGGGACGTCTTGAAAAAAGGCCAGGTCAAGAGAACCCTAAACGGAAGTGCATGTATGAAGGGAATAATGAAAGTGGACGAAGCGAAACAAAAGTATGTAAGGATTGGAGCAAGTGGAAAGAAGTGGTCTCTGCCTACCCCTACGGGAAAGAGGCGTGATTATATGAAAGTATGTATACATAACCACCAAGACTTGGAACGGAAATTTAACCCATGACCCATGCAGGAGTTCCGACGTCCAAACTTGAGGAATAATTTAATATTTTTGTAAAATAATATCAATTCTTCTTCCAATCTTTCGGGTGATATCGAAAGCTTACAGTTCGGAGCTTGAGGTTCGATGTTGTGTTGACATAGCTCAGGGTCTGATGCCCTTTCGTAAAATTTATATTGCCTAAGCAAAGAAACTTATAGTTCAAATTGGTATCGCTAAATTAGTCGGAAAGTTTGCAGCGAACAACTATGTACCCTTGTACTCTGAAAGAAAAAATAATCCTTCCTCACCTCTCTCTGAACTAGCAAAGGATTTATAATTAATAATAAAATTAATAATCCTCCATTAGGCCTGTCAAACCATCATTAGGCCTGTCCTTTTATACGGATATGAATTGTGGCCGGTGCTGGAGTGACATAAGTAGGCACTGCGAGTCACGGAGATGAGTATGCTGCGGTGGATGTGTGGAGTAACGCGGAAGGACCGCGTTAGGAACTCTCGCATTCGCGGCAGCTTTCATAGCGGATAAATTGCAGGAGTGTTGCCTTCGCTGGTATGTCCACGTTTTACGGCAACCGGCTACTTATGTGGGGAACAAATGTCTGGCCATACCCAAAAAGTGCTGGCTTGACGTCGTAAAGGGTGATTGATATGCGTGCCAATGGACTAACTACCAGGGATGCTGAAGACCATGCGAAGTGGAGTAGAAAAAGTCGGAAAGCGGACCCCGGGCACCGAAACGAAAGTTTAGGTTGCAACCGGGACACAACGCTTAGATGATGACGATGATGAATAAAATTAATAATTGTCGTCTAAAATAAGTTAATTAATTAGTTGACCATATTATTATCACTCGCTGATACTATATTATTATAAATCTAAGTACGCCGCGCTTTCCACGAGGCGGTGAAAAAGGGCCCGGTCATAATGTCACACTGCAATACTGTTTAAAGGAGTTTCAAATTGAATTATGCGCTCCTAATGGCATTCTCCGTACCGGCAGTGTATTTCCTGTGATATTGTCGTAGATTTCGCTTGAAATTTTCTGGACATCTAGCCTGAGTTTGATTAGAATTGTACTCGAATTCCAAACTCTATTTTAAAATGTTAATGTTGTTTCAAACTGCAATATCAAGAATGACGATGCAACTGTGCATACAAAATTATTTGTGAATATTCCATCTACTACTCTACTTAATTTATTGTAATTGTGGGCTTTGAATCGAGAAATCTGGACATGCCTATTTATTTCGGTCTCTATATAGAAACTAAAGTAATAGAAATCAATTTGGGTAATTTCCATTCTTGAGGCAGTCTAACCCTATGCTAACATAAGAAAAACTAAAGGATGCATATGCAATCTTTTCTTTTCTGTGTACAAACAAAAGAAGTTCCTTTTTTAAAACATATTTCTGTAAAACATATGTTACACAAATAAATTAAAGTTAAAGATGTGGAACAATGAAGGTATCCCGTGTTTTTATTTAATATAGACATTAGTCGACAACTCGTTGACTGGGAATTCGAGCGTTAAAGGAAATCTCCAAGTTTATTACGGAGAATACTTTCCGATATGTCACCCTTGAACGAGCCTTGGGCCTTGGATAGTTATTATCAGCGCCGGCGTGGCACTGAGCGCTTCCCAGGCCCGGCTAGACCAGGTGGATAATTGATCGGGCAAACATTCGCGGGAATTTATAAAACCGTTACGCAATGCATTTTTTAGGGTCGGCCAGGGGTAGTCAGCGCTTTTCAGAAATTACAGCGGGCAGGTGGTGTGGAATATGACGTTCGATTTAAAGGGTAGGTGGTGTGGGGCGGGTGGTGGAGCGACGGCTGCAGGGCGGCTGTTGACGGGCGCGTGACGCCTGCGCGCTGAGCCACGCCGGCGCCCTCCCGATTTCCGTGCCCGTGACAGTTTGCCGAGACTTACTTCCTCGAAACGGCGCGTCCGGCGCGCCGCTGCATCAGGCCGGTGTTCCTCGGCTGCCCCGCGCCCGCCGACGATTCTCAAGCTCCGATGGCAAATTGACGTCCCACGTGAGTACCTCAGCCCACACCTCTCACGCATGGCTTCGCTGTTCACATGCAAGTCAGTGTTCCAATTTTGTGTCCGGCCTTATTGGATTGCCTCTTACGTCGAAATGTAATCCGGAATCAATGTTCTTCGATAATGCGCTGAATTTGGAGCACGTGAATTGCGTTCTCTTCACCAAGTGTTAACACACTCAGTGCGATATTATAGGAACTTTTGTATAGGCCGGTATACTTTATCAAAGCCGGCTTTGTGAACATATACCTAGACTATAAAATAGTTTTTTTAAATAACGATGACTAAGCGAGAACAAATATATAAATATTTTTTTAAAATCTAAGTTAAATGAAAAAAATGTGTTTGAAATTTAACTAGTTGTAGAAAATAAGGATTTATTAAAGTTTGTATGTTACTCTTGAGTGTCCAATACTTAATCATTAGTAAATAACGAAGGAAGAAAATTTGTGTACAATATTTACTTAGTAAAACTCAAGTTCAAATAAATAAAATCAGTCCTCAGGAAATTGTATGGAAGTTCTACCACATTTGATGAACTGACTCTTCGGAAAAGGTATATCATTTATTAAAATAAATAAAGAAAAGTTTAAGTTTTCAATAAAGGCCATAAGCTTGTTTCATTTTTTTGTTTGCTACAACTTTTTTGTTGTGATCGTTTGTATGTTGTACATTAATTAAACTTTAATTAATTGTTTACTACAAATGAAGTCTTACGAAAATGGATCGATTGTAATTGGAAAGTACAAAATAACTAATAATAAAAATACAAGTAACTTCATTAGTAATTTTAAAGAACAAGCATATAATTTATTCTTGTTAGCTTATAACATTAAATTAATTATATATAATTAATTTAATGTAATAGTATATTATTACTTTAAAAATAATTTCAAATAATATTAATTTTACCGATAATCGCTATGCATTTAACTCGTCTTAGAACAAAGGCATCAAGACATAGAAAATTCCTAATTATAAGTGTTAGACCTTGTAACTAACGACATCTATCTGTCAATAACGCAACTGTGCTCAACCCAATTATGACACTTATTTAAATTCAGAACTTGCAAACAGCTTCTACGGCCATTGTATACGCTAGAACAGACATACCTACATTTTAAATATTCGACAAGCAGTTGCTATTGTTAAAATCTGCCTATTTATCAAGTCAGATGCACGAGGTTGACATTGAGCACGAGATTTGTGTGTGCGTGCGTGCGCCAGCGCGTGTATGCTGTGAATAGTGATGCGATTGTTCTAAAAATTACTAGTAAATAGGCTGCAAGATACTTAAATATTTAACGGAACCTCAAGTGCCAAATCTTATTCGTCATTAAAACATTTACTTTGTATCCTGTTTTTTTATCACAAGCTAATTTGGCCAGTCAACTTCCGTTGACGCTTGTCTACTTTGTTCTCCGTGCAGTGGCGGAGTAAAAATACTGACATCTGTGAACGGAGTCGGTCTATCGTAGAAGGTGACAAAATAATTCCAGCTAGGTAGGACTACAAGTCTGTCTGGATTGTAACCACCCTGGCATGCCGCCGTAATAATTTTTTGTAGTGTTATCAGTGGCCCAGGTTCAGTACCCATATGCGGACAGCAGTATGTTGTTGTTGTTGTGTGTTATGCGTGCTAACGTCGCAAACATCCATAGGTGATGACAACTGTTTACTATAAAGTGGGCTGTCAGCCTGTCCGCTGTTCCTCAACTGTAAAAATAAACATTAATTGCAAAGAAGCAAAAAAATAAATAAATTGAATGTTTGACTAAATTTGGGAAATAAATAAAGCACCTATTAGCGATTTATAACTATAAAAATATACTATAGACGAAAATATATAATTTGAACGCACTTTTAACGAATCTAAATAATTAAGCCAAATTATAAGCTGAAATAAATTATGCTTATTTAAAAATGTTTATTATATCGGTGTCAAGAAAATAAAAGATGTAATGCTACAATGAAGTGGTGAAGTCAGAATTTTTTAATATGACTCGAAATTATATATGTACATCACTACATACGGACAATGTGTGCGTAATGTAGGCACATGCAAATATTTATCCAGATGTATCGCGGTTGAAACCAAACCGAAAAACCGTAGTTAATTTCGGCAATATTCCATAAATTTGATTTAAAAAAATCTGTTAAAATTAAAATATTCAGTTCATTTTTGAAAATTCATATTTCAAAATATGCATCTGCGATTGGTATCAAACTAATTGGTTATTTAGAAACACCAGTTAAAACAAATTATGACCTTCACATAATTTAGTCCGTCCACTTCACTAGCTGAACAAAGGCTCACAACCGTAAAAAGTCTCCAATCTATTATATACTCGTAATGGATGAAATTCGGACCCAAGGACCCCAATGTATGCAACCTAAAAATTTTATTTTGAGGTACCTTACGTTTAAAGGTAGAGTGTACAAGAGAAGTTGGATAAGAAGACATATGAGATTGCATCATCTTAGCGGTAAATGTAGCAACATTTACCGAGCAACGAAGCAGAAGTTTGTGATGCAAGCATGCATCACAAACTTCTGCTTCGTTGCTCCAGCTTATTCCTCTCAATTTCCTAGTATTTTCATAGTTTCTGACAATGAGACAATTAGCACGCATATTTGTACTAAGGACTCGAATTTACTTCATATTATAGGTCTTCAAAGCTGACAATCAGTAACCAAGCGTGATTCGTAATCTTTTATTCTGAAATATGTATAAATAGTTACACATGATTTTTCCCTTTAAGTATTATATTATACTAGCACTTTGTTCCATGACTTCACTCACGCGAAATATTATTTATGTGCTTTCATTAAATACTTTACAAAAGTAATTGATCATAATTACGAATTTATTATCATTTATCCCATTTTAATAATTAATGGTTTTGAAAACTCTTTCTCATTTGAAACTTCAGTATCCAACTGACGGTTAACCTTTTATTTTTAAGTTACTTTGCCTTTTTTTTTTTTTTTTTTTTTTACGGGGTGGGGAAATCCTCATGGACTACCTCCGCCTGGGGAAAGGCGGAGGGGCATGCCGGACTCCTACCGGCTAAATGTTCTAACCTGATACCGCACCATCTATCGATAAAAATCGTAAATGTAAGCCAAGAAGAGTCTCAAGCATGTTTTAGGTTGTTAAAAACCTTCAAACTGAATAAGCTATTGTATTTTCAATATCTATTGACAAAAAAACTCTATTACGCAATTTTACGCGCCAAATAGATTTTAAGTTAGTTAAAACTAGTTGTCGTAAGCAGATGTGTATGGGAAACACTCAAACCTATGTTGGCGCCTCGTAATAAATTAAGTTTTAAATATGATAAGTATGCTACATTGCACATCTGTTCAACATCCAAAAATTAAGAAAATGACTTGTTTATTATATTGATCTCCTACTGAGAATGTAGCGGGGATCATGAATGATGTTTCACTATTTAAATGTAAATAATATAAAGTGTTCCTTTCTTAAGCTTACAGTATTCACAATATAGACTTTTCTGCTTTTAAATAAAATATTATATCGTCTTCGGCTTTCTTAAAAACTGTACGAAACATTATAACAATATACGAGCTTAGCCTTTAATTAGTCTAACTATAGTTTTTTTAGCCTGGTTTTGCGTTATTTATTTCTTTAAACCGTCTCCCGACTACGAACTTCTTATTTCCTCTCATTATCGATTCAGAAGAGACTAACCGAGATACTTTCTTGTCAAGATTTAAGAATGGTGAAATAGACGAGTGGATTTATAAGAATTAATAAGATTATAAACGACTATTTGAGATTATTTAAAAGTACACATAGTAGTTGATGAGATAAATTGAGAGACAAGAGTGCGAATGAGGAGGTCATGATATCAACATGCTTCGCATAGCGATATTGGTAATATTATTAAAAGAAACATTAATTTAGAAGTATATAGGTATGAGGCTTGACCTTTAAAAATATTGAATTCAGAAAGATTTGATGAAACAGATGATGATATAAAAGAACACAAGAATAAAATAAACAGTAACAAGCACACGTAATTGCGATAAGGCTAAAAAAGTCTCTGAAGAAAATCCTAAAAATAGTCAGTAAAGCCGAAAGATCCAATTAAAGTTAACAAACAATTAGTACACATTTAGAAATTATATTTGACAAGATAATGAATTAAATGTTCTTTAATCTGTCATTAAAATGCAGACACGTCTTCAATCATTTATTGATAACCAATTGAAATATGCAATTGATCCAATAAAAGCAAACACAAATACTGATGAGTAGTCGAGGTTAATAGGGAGTATAATGAAGTCTATTAGGAACTTTTGGATAACCACCTGCTAGCTGGTCTCTGTTCGACAGTGAATGAAGCATTGATGCTAGGTTTTCTTTGGGCGTTGGCATTTCTCTTCTCGAGCTAATTATCTTGGAGCAAGGAAAGTAGACTATTGAGAGAATACAATAGAGTTGTTAATAAATATAAGAACTCAACAGTGGACCCTCTGCTCCAAAGTGGTATTCAGGATGAGGTTGGCATTTGTTTTTATGTCCTTTTTATCTGATAGTGAAACGATGACGCGTATACGCATGCATGTATATACCAAACTTAAATTTTAGTTCCGTCAATAGAAAAAAATTAAATAATTTATTTCTGAAGTTCAAATTATATGCATACTAGCCGATTACGCCCGCTCCGATAGGTGAACAACAGGCAAAAGTAAATTGAAAAAATTAGAAAGGGTCGATGAAATCCAAAAAATAAATAGCCTATAACCACTTACGTCCAAACTTTCACGTCAAAATTCCGCGTCGAATGGTAGTAGTCCCATCCCGATATGTTCAGTAGTTTCGTTGTGATGGTGCGTCAAAGGAACACTATTTTCCTTATACCTATATATGTATAGAATAAGTTACAGATTAATTAAACGACAAATATTATGGGTAGTTAAATATTAAATTAAGTAAAAACTAAATTAGAAGCAGAAACAATAATATAAAGTTAAATTATTACATGGAAACATCCAAAAAGGAGACGATCCAGCCCCCTCCAGCAGCGCACGAAGAGATGGACAAATACCAGCTCTTTATGTGAGGCGTCATGGTCCAAGTAGGGACCATGATCGACGCCAAGCTGAGGGGGCTGAAGGACTGCCTGCTGCCAGCCCCTCGCTACCGGCCACCACTGGCTCACGAAACGCGGCAGATAGCGGCGCTCACTCGGCCAGAACTGTCCTTTAAGGATTACCCGCCGCTTCCCACCCCAAGGGGGGCCGGGCGACGTACCTCCTGATGACGATAAGGAGGCAGAGAATCTGCGGTTGCTCATGACCGACGTCTGTGACTCGGCAATGCCGAGGCGGGGCCACACCGACCCCCACGCCTGTTGTATTGGTGGAATGCGGAGCTCGAGAGGCTCCACAGGGCGTGCAATTCCACTCATCGCCAGTACACTAGTCTCTGAAGATGGAGTTGCCGCGATGCGGACAGAGCAGCCGCGGAGACTCGGCTCTACGGGGAGTATCGGAGCGCCAGAAACGACCTCCACCTTGCTATCCGCGAGGCGAAGGCGGCGGCGCGGGAGGATCTCTTGGCCAGTCTCGATCAAGATCCTTGGGGGCAACCCTACAAAATGGTGGGGGGAAAGCTCTGCCCCCTCTGACCGAGGCGCTCAGTTCCCCATTAGGGCTGAGCACTCACCTCTCGCCATAATCCTGCCCCACTGGAATGAGGTGGACCCCAGCGCTGATGCAGACCCCGTGCCAAGGTGGACCGAGCAGAGATGGAGGTAGCGAATTTGTAGCTGTGGGCCAAAAACATCGCCCCCGGCCTCGACGGCATTCCGGGACGTGCGTGGGTTCCGTCCCACGACGTGCTGGAGCCTCGACTCTTGAGGCTCTTTGACGGGTATCTGCAGTTGGACCAGTTTCCCCGTAGATGAAAAACAGTGGGGCTGGTCCTGATCGCGAAGATTACTAACTTGTAGCTTTTTGCATAGAGGCACGAAGGGCGGTGACTCGAAATGGTGCGCAGTAATACCCTGCAGCAATACTCAACTGGACATTCGTTTTATACAAACAAAAAAAAAAAAACTGGATGCAAGGGACTTATAACGAATAAAAATTAAAAAATAAACATATTTTAGTATCAAAACTTTGAAAAGTTAGGCTATTAAAGAAAATTCGTATAAAGAAATAATTAAATATTGTATGTTTGTCCCATATTCGTTCCTAAACCATTGATCAGATTGTGATGAATCTGGGAGATTCTGACTATGACCGCGACGGGTTTTGAAAAATTGATATGCTAATAAATATGTTTCAAAATATAAAGATGTGTGCGACAAAGCATGCTGGATAAAAGAAATTATAATAATGTAAAGATGTAAAACATATCTGTTTTAGATTATTGAAAATGGTTTTATGTCATAGATGAAAAATTTCCACGTTTGATAAAATGTTATCAAATTTCTTTTTTGCTAAGGGTCTTTCTCTTTCGTCTCTCAGCACGTGATGATGCGACAGCATGATCAGCATCCAAACTAATGTGTCCATTATAACCCTAAAATGTTAAAATTACATTCCGCCTTCTATACATATCACAAAACAATTCTGGCCTCGAATTTATATTCGCTATCAATTCTAATCCAATTGCTATTGGGGTGACGTCACGGACGGCTTTACATAACTTGTGTCTCCTTATATTTTTTTGTTTATAAAATACATAAACTGTAAAATTTGTAGTAATAGTGAAGTTAATATATTGAACAGTGTGTAAATAATTACTACGAGTGTTTGCAACAACAGCCATCACCTGGCTCAGTCGTAAATTCAATTTCAACATTTGTTATTGTGAAAGTGTTAAACAATTAACTTGCGGGTAGACTGATAATTTTATGAAACATAAATAAACTAAATTTATATTGCTACAGACTTAAACCAAAGTTTTTTTACTAAGATATATAGTGTTAATCTAATTTAACTATACATAATGGCAAAGTGCACGGCCTGCGGAAGGTTTATTTCTCAAGCGGGAGTAGCTTCGTGCACCAAATGTCCTTGCGTGTATCACAAAATGTGTGTTGCTATCCCAGAAAACGGGATTGTTCCTAAAAACTGGATTTGCCCCGAATGCAAGAAGAAAATTAGGAAAACTGATAATACTAACACACCGGTAAAAAGTGTTGGCGAAATCGAGTCTCCTCCATTTCCTGCGGTTTTGACGTCTAGTATCGATGTATCCCCGTCTTACGAGACTCAGTCGAGCTCGTGTGATGATAGCGAAGTGAGAGCATTGCGTCATGAATTGGCCGGATACATGTCGGAAATACGAAGCTTCCGTGAGGAAATGGCAGAGTTTAGATCGTCCTTGACTGGAATAGGTCAGAGACTTGAAAGCCTCGAGAAAAGAATTGAAGAGGTGGAAAAGCGGGATTCGAATTCGGGAAACAAGGAGTTGTTAGCGCTGGAAGATACGGTGGAACGACTGAAGCTCGAACTGAGCGATCGCGAACAGGACGCATTGTTAACTGATTTAGACATAGGCTGTTTCCCTGAGGATAAAGGGGAAAACGTCGTACATCAGGTTTTAGTCCTGGCAACAAAGCTGGGGGTCTCCCTGGATGAGCGTGATGTTGTGTTCGCAGAACGTACTGGACCATCAAATCGATCGGATACGCCCAGACGTCCACGGCGTATAGTGGTTCGCTTGACGCGCCGTAGCTTGCGCGACGAGATTTTGCGAGCTGCTCGGGTGCGTCGTACTCTCAATAGTACCGACATCGGCATGCCGGGTCCTACCGAACGTATATACGTTAATGAACGACTTACGAAAACCAACCGTATTTTGTTTCGTTGCGTGCGAGAGGAATGTCGGAGGAGGAACTGGAAGTACTCGTGGACTAAGAAAGGACGCGTATTTGCCAGACAAAACGACGGATCTCCGGTGCATATGTTTCGATCTGATACCGACTTATCACGTATTTTTGGGACTTCACCAATATTACCAACTTTACCAATCTGATGTTATTACATACAATAATTATTTTACGCATGCACTCAACATTATTATTACATTTTACTTAGTTAGGATTTATTCCTCTATATATTTATTGTATAAGTGTTTTTTATATCATTATTTTAAAATAAGCTTTAGTTTAAGGACCTTATCACGGCCGATTACTTTTAAATCAAATAATAATTATCTAAATACAATATATGTAATATATATTAATATAAGAATATTTTTGAACATTGTGCTACATATCCAAGCAAATACTTTTTCTCTAATGATCTATTTAAAAATTGATAACAAAATATACATAATTTTCAAAATCTACATATCCTTACTTTGTATAATATGCTTTTTGATATTTTATTTTATCTGTTTCAATGATTAAGAAATGTATAAAAATTGGTTTGATTAATGCTGGATCATTAGGTACGAACCATGACAACTTTGTAGTATCAGTATTACGGCATGACATGGACATTCTGGCAATCAATGAAACTTGGCTGAGGCCTGGCGAGGAGGGTCGCGCCCCCCATCTGTCCGGGTACAAGTTACGCCACATACCTAGACGTAAAGATATTCGCAGTCGCGGAGGCGGTGTCGGTTTTTTTATTAAGCTGGATATTAACGCTCGTACTTGGAATCACCCCGTGGACCCGCGTCATACATCCATTGAACAAATGTGGATTACCATGTCTCTCGGTGGGGTGAAGCTGCTGATTGGCACGGCTTATCGCCCTCCTTGGCTCGACGTGGACCTTTTTTTCGATGCGATAACTGATTCCATTAACTGCTATAGTAATTATGATAAATTAGTTTTGTTAGGTGACTTTAACATTGACTGCAATAATGCATTGGATACGAAATCGGGGAAATTGATTACATTTTTAAATTGTTTTAACTTAAGCCAAATAGTTTCATCTCCAACGCACTTTACTGCTACATCTCAGACACTTATAGATGTTGTGTGCTCTGATTTGCCAGCTAAGAATATTACGCTTGAGCTATTGGGATCCCTTTACGGTCATTGTCTTGTAGTCTGTGAATTCTATATAAAAAAAATTAACTCTTCACCTCAAATTATATCCTACCGACCGATTAGGGATATTCTTTTAGATAATTTTGACAGCGATTTACAGACTATAAGTTGGGACTTAATGTTGAATCATGATAACGTTAACGAAATGACTACCGCTTTTAATCAATGCGTTCTTAGTTTGTTTGATCTCCATGCTCCTGTGAAGTCTTTTGTAGCCAAAAATACTCATTCTCATCCTTGGCTTACGGACACGATCAAGACAATGATGAAATTGCGAGATAGGGCTGCATCTGATTATCACAAAACCGGATTACTAAGTAAAAAAGATTATTTTAAGAGCTTAAAACTATTAGTCAAGAGAGCTCTCTTTGCTGAAAAATCGGCTTTCTTTAAACATAATATTGCCAATAAAATAAATGATCCCAAAGCTGTATGGAAAAATATTAAAAGCTATTTTTTACCTAAAGTTTCCACGGATTTGCCATTATTTTTCAATGATGCCAATGTTCTAAATAATCACTTTTCAAATGTACCCAACACCTTTGATACCAGTCTATCTTTGATAACGTTTTATGAAATTAATAGGTTTAGTGATGCAACGTTTCATATTCAGACAATTGATTTAGATTCCTTATTAAAAGTTATCCGTAGTCTGAAATCGAATGCTGAGGGTTCGGATGGAATAACCTTGCATATGTTTTTAATGACTCTGCCATATAGTTTAAATGTTTTACTGTCGATTATAAATTTATCAATTCAGACTTCAATTTTTCCTGATGCTTGGAAACATTCAGTCATACGTCCTTTACCAAAAAAGCCAACACCCTCAGGACTGCAAGATTTGCGCCCTATTAGTATTCTACCATGCTTGTCAAAAATTTTAGAAAGAGTTATTTGCATTCAATTAACAAATTATCTTGAACGAAGCCAAATTCTATCTGAACTCCAGTCAGGTTTTAGAAAAAAACGCAGTACTGTGACAGCCCTACTGGATGTCACGGATAATATTATATGTGCTCAAGACAAAGGCATGTGTACAGTTCTAGTTTTATTAGATTTCTCAAAAGCATTCGATTCTATAGACAGAGAACTACTAATTTCTAAATTGAATTACTATGGTTTTGATCCCCATGCAGTAAAATGGTTTAGAAGTTATTTAACTAATCGTTATCAATGTGTTTGTTTGACTCATAGTAATGGATCGAAAATAATTTCTAGAGAGTTACCTATCAACAGAGGTGTTCCACAGGGATCAATTCTGGGGCCCATCCTATTTATTTTGTATTCGGCTGATATAGTGACTCAAATTAAACATTGCAAATATCATATATATGCAGACGATACACAAATATACATATCCTGCAAGCCATCGGATATTGAATCAGCTATCATTAAACTAAACGAAGACCTAGCTAGAATTTCTGTTTGGTCACAAAAACATTCATTGTCGCTTAACACCTTAAAGACAAAATACATTATATTTGGCAATAGGCACCAACTTCAAAACCTCAATTTATCCGTCCCAGTTACTATCATGGATGAACCGATCGAACGAGTTTACGAGGCTCGGAACTTAGGTTTGTATATCGACTGTGATTTGAGGTTTGAAAAACATGTAGCAAGCTCAGTGCAGAACTGTTTCTTCAAATTAAAAGTACTATATAAAATGAGACCATTTTTAAGCGAAGACTTGCGCATGATGTTAGTAGAATCTTTAGTTTTGTCTCGCTTGAATTATGCAGACGTTGTTTTCTGTCCCCGCCTGTTATCAAGGACAAAACGTCTCATTCAACGAGTACAAAATGCTTGCGCTAGATTTTGTTTCGATATCCCACCGAGAGAACGTGTTACTCCATATCTTAATAAACACTGGATGTTGAAAATGATGCACAGACGTAAATTACACCTGGCTTGTCTTCTTTTCGGAGTCATCAAGGACAAAGCGCCCATGTACCTATACAACAAGCTCTCTTGGATAGCAAGTCGCAGGTCCGCTGGACCGAGACAATGCGCTTTACAGTTAGCGGCACATCATCATTTTTCAGCTGCTTTCAGAGGCAGTTTTAAGTATGCCGCTTCAAAGTGCTGAAATAACATTCCCCCACCAATCAAAAACTTGACCTCTGTTAACGGGTTCAGAGTTAAACTTAAACATTTTTTATTTATTCGTCAAAAACTTCAAGCAAATCAAAGAAACGATATCAGTATTATTTAATTCCAGCACCTTGAAACAATTTATTTATTTTTGAAATACTTTTTTGTTGTATTTTATTTTATTTTCGATAAGCGATATGTATATATTCATTTTTTTTTCTTTTTTTATTACCTATTTTACATTCATTGGTTCGTCCTTATTATATTATATTAGGCACAGTCACTAACAAATTATTATATATCATATTCGTAACAAAATGAAAGTGTATTTTTACATATACATATTCTCTGTGTATAGTCTGCCGTGACATCATTTAAATAAGGTTCAAGCGGAAGATCGGCGCTGGCCTTATTGGCCAGCATATGCTGAGCTTGACCCTATTTTAGGACAAGCACATTATAGATAGCACATATTTTTATTGTTTCTTTGTTATAGTTATTGTTATTTTTATTACTTAAGAAACTCTTTTTGTAATTGTTCAGCTTGTTCTGAAATAAAATATTTCTTTCTTTCTTTCTTTCTTTCTATTGTTCCAATATCTATTTTTCGTGTATTTCTAACTGAGCTGATAAAGACAGGCGGTGCAGCCATCTAATCAGTGTGCGTACCTAATGTTGATTAGATACCCGCTCAAAAATGTTGTAAGCCCTATTAATACAGGGTGGTTCTAAAATATTATTGCACTCTAATTCGAGTGGTCTTCAAAGATACATAATATTAGTAAACTTTGATTTTGTAATGCTAACATAACATGCATAAACAGATCACTCTTTGCCGGTAGCGTGTTCAAATCGCTAGCTATAAACGCGTTGGATGGAAGTATTTTTCGATTGGATTTTTATTTATTTCAACATAAGCTTTTAATATGTTAATTCGGAAAGAGAAACAAAATATATGTAGAAATAATTTTTGTCGGCCTTTTTTTAAACATCAGAACACACGAAACAACCGATAACAGTAAAATTCGTTTTTATTATAAATTTATTGAATACTACCTGTATCCTGCCAAGCTTCGCTGTGGTACATTATGACTGTACCCTGCCACGCTTCCCTGTGGCACATTGTGATTGAATGGTTGACAAATGAGAAAAAAAAAATAGAAAAAAAATAGATAAAAACAACCCTTGATGCGGATTATATATCATGCTAAAATTTCAGCTCGATCGGTGCAGAACTTTTTGAGTTTTTGAAACGTACACAAACCAACATAACATCTAATGTATAAAATTCTCGTGTCACATTTTTCGTTGCCATACTCCTCCGAAACGGCTTGACCGATTCTCATGAAATTTTGTGAGCATATTGAGTAGGTCTGAGAATCGGCCAACATCTATTTTTCATCCCCCTAAATGTTAGGGGTGACTCACCCCCAACATTTTTTTTTTAATTTTTTGACATTTTATTATTTATATGGCAGAACAACGTTTGCCGGGTCAGCTAGTTTTTATATATAGATATGAGTATATTTTTCGAAAACGTTTTATTTAAGGACATAATATATAGTAGGTTACTGCAATATAATGTTAATTTGCAAAACAATTTGGAGTCGCTTGGCTTGGTATCCGTAAATTCATTATTTTGATCCTATTTGGAGGGGTCAATGGGTCCCAATATTAGGAATTGTATGATATTTGTGATAAAGGACATATTAATAATAAACGCAGTTTTTTATAGCTCTACTATACCGTTTCTTGTTGATTAGTGTCTCTCTATGATAGTTTGTTTTCTTGTGCAAAGAACAAGAAGAAAGAAGTACATGAAAACGTATACTCCGTTTAGTTTAGTTCGAAAATGATGTTTAGAACTCTTTAATATATCTATCATAAATTTATTATTATCTTCTGCTAATTAACATACATCATTAGAGAGTCGTTGTTCATTTCGTTGTATTTCCGAGGTAAGAGGATGCAGCGGGTGCTAACCCTACACAAACCAACTATTATATCCAAAATTTTCTTATGGCTCTCAGAAACAGCTAGTGTCACTGAAGGGCTCCGACGCCAATAGGCGCAGAAACATAGCTCAGTGTGGAACTTAACAGTGTGCAACAGATTTTATACTTATTTCCCATTTATTGGTACTTTTAGTGAAATCGAATTAAATATACAATTATTCTGAAAAAAAAATACTAAGACTAATGAAAATCCTGTTACAGATAATGAATCTGTAACTAATCACTGTGAGTGGGGAGCATGATCAGAAAGCTGGTAGCATTGCTAAGTCGAATGACAATGCTTATCCGCTACGCGAAGTAAGAGCCAGCCCTCTGATTATATATGGACTCAACGAGGTTCTTAGAAATTTCTCTGAAGACCTTTAGCCGCTTGAGGTTCTCCGCCATTAAGATAGCAATGCCATTCACAGATTTGGTGACTTACTAACACTAATTTGGTTATGATGATGATTTTAACATATGACATAATATTTATCTAACTTGCTAACAGTTTATCTGTAATGCTAGTAACACAGGTTTTTTTTTATCGCAATCTTAACACCGGGATTTGGATATAATGTTACAAAAAAGGGCCAAAGAAGATCTTCCGGAAAACTTGACACATGTACGGCCCTCATTTGAATCACGTTATTATTTAGCATACAAATATGTGAAGATTACAGTAAATTAGTTATGTACATTTAAGTTGCTTTGTCCTTGTTATTTAGTTTGAGTTCGCATAACAAGTTTTAACTTGACATATTAGAAGTAACAAGTACATTTGAAAGTGATTCCATGATTTTGTTGGTAAATATTTTATTTGTGATCTCAACCTCTATTTCTTTCTATTTAGTGTAGGTTGAATAAGAAGATATAATATAAAAATATTTTAATTATTATTTTATAAGTGCGCATGATTTAATGCGTGACGTCCATTATTTTAACTAGGAAGTTAAAGTATTCTATAAATTATTCATAATTATAATGTATTAATTAGGAAAAAAGGAGATGTCTATAAGTTGAAAATTGGTAAAATATAATAATTAAAACGGAGGTGGAGTGTGTTATGATTTTATTTTTATTTTATCGGTATAGTAAAATCAGGCGAGTAATAATACAATAAATTGCCTTCTTGTCTTCAGAAACGCGAAGGAATTAAAAAAATCTCTTAGATGATTGATGATCTTAGATGATTTTTTCGACTAATATGAGCGTTATAACAAAATTGCTATCAAAAACCAATTCGTGTTACATTTGGCTTTTTTAATGCTGAGGAACAGCAAACAGGCTGAGGGCCCACTTAAAGTTACCGTCGCCTATGGACATTTGCGACACTAGGGGCACCGCGAACACGCTGCTGTTCCACAGGGGTACAGGAACTTGGGTCACTAATACCGGAACACAACACAAGGTTGTTATGGCGGCATACTTAAGACCAAAGGTGGGCGCCAACCAGACGGGCTTGGGGCCCTACCACGTAGCTAGGGTGGGTTGTTTTGTCGCCTTTTACGACAGGCCGACCCCGGCCGCAGAGGTTAGTATTCTTTCTCCGCCTCTGCACGGACAAATTATGGCGGCATACCATGGGTGGTTGTCACCCAGACAGGCTTATAACAAAATTTTAATCAAAGTTACTATTACGTGTATCCCTTTTGCGGGAATTGCGGAGGGAATGTCGGGACACATCTCCACATCAAGACTAATTCTATGTTAAAGAATAAGATGGCCGCCAAGTGGAGAAGCATGTCATGAAAATCTGGGTCTAGCTACACCTTATGGGTCTTATTATTAAAAATTGGAACATCCTGCGAGTGTGCTATCATAATTCATGTGGCCTTGTCAAAGATGATAGTGATAACGGTACACGTGTTGTTGTTATTCTTTGGTCCATTGCACATTTCATACAAACATGGCGACTGTTGACGTCAAATTAATGCGTAAATTATTATTGTAATGAATTTTGCAAAATAACTCTTGATTTTCAAGGTTTCAAGTATTTTTTTTATTTTTAATATGTATTTTTGAAGTGAAAACTTCTTTGGCGGCGTTGTGCACTTTTTTGTGATGAGTAAAAAATGTTAAACTCGCGTCAGGACACGTGACCTGATCGAAAATTTGTAAGATTCGTTTTGCTCCAGTTATACCAACCTTATTAATACTACCTACAAAGTCAATTCTTCTATCGGCAGTCCCAAAAGACTGCCCGGCATATATTTTTTTAAATTTCGTTAACATTTTCAGATAACTAAAGGCTAGTGATAAGTAATAAAATTGTGTTATCCGTTTAAGAAGAATACTGACTTCTGCAGCCAGGGTCAGTCTGTCGTAAAAGGCGACTAAAAACCCAAGCTAGGTGGTAGGGCTCCAAGTCCGTCTGGATGGCAACCACCCCTGGTTTTTAAATCATCATCATCATCTCAGCGTTCATCCCGGTTGCAACGCAAACTTGCGCTTCGGTGCCCGGGGTCCGTTTTCCGACTTTTTCTACTCCACTTCGCACGGTCTTCAGCATCCCTGGTAGTGAGCCCATTGGCACGCATATCACCCTTTACGACGTCATGCCCGCAGTTTTTGGGTCTACCCCTCCTGCCGGGGCCCAGCGGAGGCGGCATGGCCAGATATTTGTTTCCCACGTAAGCATCCGGTTGCCGTAAAACGTGGCCGTACCAACGGACCCGACACTCCTGCAGTTTATCCGCAATGTCACGGACATGAAGACTACCGCGAATGCGGGAGTTTCTAACGCGGTCCTTTCGCATCACTCCACACATCCACCGCAGCATATTCATCTCCGTGACACGCAGTGCCTGCTTGTGTCGCTCTAACACCGGCCACCCATATATTTTACTGTACTTCTTTGAAACGGATGAGCAGCGACGCACAATAGTGCCTTGAAGCTTTACCTTGTACGTACTCAAAGCACGACGACGACGAGACGACCTCCGTGGCGTAACAGATAACGCACTTCGGTGCACTTACGGAAGTCACGGGTTTGATTCCCGTCTTGCACCTAGATGCTTATGTATAATATGTATTTATTTACAAATGAATAGTATGTAAGTAGTATATCAGTTTTCTAACTACCCATAACACAAGTGCTATCCTTTATTTTTTTATCGCTGAGGAACAGCGTGGGCTTACGGCCCACTTGCGACGCTAGGAGCTCAGCGAATGCTGCTGTCCCATAGTACAAGCTTATTATGGCGGCATACTTATAGACCAAGGGTAGTTGCCATCCGGACGAGCTTGGGGCTCTACCACGTAGATAGGGTTGCTTCGTCGCCATTAACGAGAGGCCGACCCCGCGGGGGTTAGTATTCTTACAGCACCTCTACAGGAAGAAAACTAACTTTGGAGCTAGAGGGTGCTAGTATATTTATTTTAGTATACTCGTATTTATACTTCATACCCAAAAAGTATAAGTTTTTAAATAAGCAATTCAAATTTACCATTTACAACCAATTAACTTCTAGAAGTAATTGTGTCTGAATGAAAATGAGTACTTATTTCTAGTCACCACAGGGACAGAAGTATTATTTACTGCTTTTCATAGTTCACGTTTTTGTGGTTTAAGATTGAACACTGTTACGGATATCTGTTGTAATAATACTGGCTTTTATACATATTGTCCTTTTTTTAGTATTCAAAATTCTTCCAATCATTCTATATTACTAGGTTACCATTACTTCAATAATAAACAAGCTAAAATGAAAACGTCTTTTCTAATTTACTAATACAAAATTACAACAATATCTGATGTAATATTTTATAGATACGAAGGTGTCAAAGATGTACCAACAAAAGTTCTGTACACAAATTTCTTTAAGTCATTCTAAGTAAAAACAACCACTTCTCATCTTAACGGGTTTTTTTATAACAAATATACCTAGTCAGGTCATAAATTCTGTCACATGTTTAATGTAAAATAATTGTAACAAGTTTATTCATTATGTAACCATTTATATACCAAAATGAACTTAACAAAACATAGATTCTTATGACATTAAAGTTTATTCAAAATGACCTCCGTGATTTTGAATACAGGCCTTCAATCTGCGCGGCCAGTCCTCTATCGCAGCACGAACGAGGTCCATGTCAATATCGGCGGCTGCCTTAATCAAGGATGTCTTGAGTGACTCCAAATTGGGATGAGGCTTTGAACACGCCTTTTCCTCCAAGTGTTGCCATATCTTGTAATCTAACGGATTCAAATCTGGACTGGAGGAGGGCCAGTCTTCGTGCCGGATGAAGTCGATTTCACGCGCCGCCAGCCAGTCTTGTGTGCTCTTCGCTCTATGAGCTGGCGCCGAATCTTGTTGGAATACCCAGTGCCTGTTATTGAACATGGTATGAGAAACAGGTTCCAAAAGGTTCGTCAGGACTGTATTTTGATACACAACAGCATTCGTTTTTACACCTTTCTCACAAAAATGTACCTCTGTTAAGCCCCAATAAGAAACTCCCAACAATACCATGAGCGAGGATGGAAAATGACCTCGTTGGACACGCGGAATACGGTTGCTCGCTTCTTCACTACTGTATGCGTACACCTTATCATTTTGTTTGTTGTAGCTCTCTTCTACGGTAAACATTTTTTCATCCGAAAAAAGAATTTCCCGATATTTTTTTCCCGCGTACCGCTTCAACAAAGCGCGGCATCTCTTCAGTCTCAGGTCCATTAGACGAGCATTCAAACGATGTCCTGTTTTTCTTCGATATGCCCGAAGTCCTAAGTCTTCATTTAACACCCTTTTCACCGTGGTTCTGCTTAACCCCATCTGAAGGGCCAACAGTTTCTGCTTACGTTTGGGATTTCTTTGAATTCGTGCCTTCACAGCTTTTATCACTGCTGGAGTCCTAACAGACCGAGGGCGACCACTTCTTGACCTGTCATCTACACTAGAGTCTTCATTGTATCGTTTGATGGTACGATAAATGAATCTTTTGGTTATATTCAAATTTTTCAGTATGTTAAAAATTTGAATTGGCGCGTAACCGCAACGATGCAACGCAATAACTGCAACACGGTCTTCTTTAAGCGTCCACTCCATATTTAAAAAATGAGTAAAATTCTAAAAGTATACATTTTTATTTTCATGAACAATTCGAGATTCGAATTCAATAAACTTTTTTGTGGCCAGCATTCTAAAAGAAAAGTTTTTACTGTGTGACAATACTTATGACCTGACTAGGTATATGTACATGGAAATGAATTACAATCAATTCCATTATTTAAAATTCTAATAAAATGTTCTTGATAATAGTTAATAAAAATAAATTTTACATTACTTGGCACAGTATTAATTAAGCAACATTAATGCTAATTTACGCTTCCGTATATGAACAACTATAATATACTGAACTAAAATGTATATTTATTTATACTAATGTTTTAATGTGAAAGTAACTCTGTATGTCTGTCTATCTGTTACGTTATCACGCCTTAACCGCTGCACCAATTTTGATGGATTTCGATACAGAGATAGATTAGACTTTGGAGAAGGACATAAGCTATTTTTTGTAGCCAAAATGAAACTTGAAGGGGGTGAAATAGGAGTGAACGTAATTAAGCTCTGTTTTTTTATTTATATTGCAGAACAACGTTTGTCGGGTCTACTATACTAGCTAGTATTATATAAAATCATAAATAAGAGTGGTCCTATTAATTAAAAAAAATTACTAATCCATAAATCTTGTTTATTCAAGGAAACTTCCCTTATTATTGATGAAATTTACAACGTTGTATGGTAGTTATATATAGAACCAATGTATATACACAAACTTAAATTTGTACAATCAATTAAGAAATAATATAGATAGTATTATTTTTGTCTCAAAATATTTCTAATGTGAGTTGTTTCCTCGTTACTTAAATCTCTTTTAACGTAGCCTCGTGAATGAGGGACATAATTAAAGTGTTCACTCTATTAAAAGTTTTTCTTCCAGTATGTCCTATTCTACTTATATAAGACTAAATGTGTTTTGAGTACATGAAAGTGCAGTGTCTACATATTATACATTTACGCATTACGTTTATGTTTTCCAAAATTGTAATTAATTGACAAAACAGTATAAAATAGGCATAAAATAAAAGGATAATTATATTCTAAAACAAGTTTACAACATATTTAAATTGATAAGTTAATCATTAGCAGTGAAAACTATGCAATAATTATACTTCTACACGTATCGTACGTCGTACGGTTTGTGCGTTGTTGTAGAATATTAACTATGAATAAAAGCGTATTAAAAACTGTTTATGTGTGTGTTTATTGAATATTGAAATTTATTGGCGTATGGTATTGTCTAAAAATAATTATTATGTTATTGAGGATTTATAAAATACGACAAATAGAGTGATACTTCTGCCAGCTCATCAGTAGCAAAAGAAATATAGTTTTCAGGGTTAAACCATTTTTTTACATTGTTGTGACTTTTTGTTCAAGATATCGAAGGTTTTTCTGTGAAATATATAAATTTAGGTGTAAAGAAGCTTTTCAATCTGTAAAAATGTGGTACTATAATGCTAAAGAGAATTAGTCCTAATCACCTCGATACGTTGCTAGGCACACGAAGGTAGCACATGCGTGGTGCGGGTGTGCGTGGTGCTGAAGTGTGCGAGCGGTAGCAGGCACCGACAACGCACCGGCGACGCGATGCGGCAGGCAGAGGCGCCGTGCAAAGCGCGCTGCATCATGAGGGACCGCGAGGGGCGCCGCTCTAGCTGTGTTTTTTCATTTTGCGTGTCTTTTTTCGTCAGCGCGCGTTAACCTTGGATTTTTTTCATACCGACGCTGCACGCGCAACTTTTGTACGCGCACAAGTTTCGGATACTAGTCGTAGAGCGTCCCCCACCCATCGCGTTCCGAATTTTCTGCATTCGGGCGGCGTGAAGACTTTTCGGCGGTCGCATTCGCGAGCGAGGCTCCCCACGGCTAGGAGCTAAGCGCGTACCGGCACGATACACGGCTGCGACCGACGCCGGCCGCAACCGCGAGCCCCACGCGATCCGCGATTGCGCGGCCTGCAATATGCGGAAGTGATCTCGAACGCGCGACACTCACGCACCTTCACTACTAAATAAATGCAACCCAGTGAACCCCAAGTGTATTGTGAACGTACACTCAGTGTTTAAAAAAACTATGGTAATTGTGCATAGCTCTTATTGAGCGTGGATGTTATTTACTTGAAGTTCGAGGACTGTGGATATTAATATGGATTCGAGGAAAGTATTGCTCATTCATATATTGTACATTGAATCCTTAAATCGGGTGTGATCGCGGATCCGGAAAGGAGCTTCGCGCGTAGCTCGCACACTCCCATTTGCGTATACGGAGCGATCTGGATGTTTTTAAAATAGGCATCGATACCCGTAGTCATTGATAAATACACGTTGACACCCCGCAGAATACGATAAATATTAATGTACCGATGTGTAAAGCAGTTTGCGCCTTAAAATGTTATTGCATGAGGATGTTTTTGCGCAGTTTTGGTATGACCCCGTGGTTTTGCATACACGTGCTGTCACTCTGGGGCTATTGAACTTGATAATGAGACAATCTCGCACTGTTTGTTCTTAGATATTGCATCACCGATTCTTTCTGTGCGAGATGCTAGTGGACCGGTTTCCTGATATTCCACCGTTGCCAGACGTGATATGATTCATATACAGTTTTGGTACTCATGCGTACAATATCATCTCAGGCGCACTTGTGGCGGGCGGACGGTTACCAATGAATAAATAATCCAGTTTTAGGATGTTAATTTAGTGGCGTGAATAGAATGTGCGCAAGAGCAGGCCCGGAACCGCTCTTTGAGGCGAAAACTAGTCCCCGCGCATTAACATTTGCATAGAAATTGTCGTGGCCCCGTGCGCGGCCCATGTACGGGGCTAAATAGCACTAGACTGGTCCACAAACTCGTAGCCGGTCGCCTTGTTGTTCAGTTTGTTTCTGCACACAACTGTCTTCATTGCCTATTCTAATTCATCGCTAACTCTATCTATGTGTCATATTCGACCATATCGTAATGCAATAGAGTCGTATTTTAATTTAGCTATCTCGAGGTTACTACGTGTGATTTCAATTTCGGTTAGATACGAAATGATTATACAAATCTTGTTCGAAATTTACAAAAACGAGTTGTAACTCTTTCACTCAGATATTCATAAATGCATGTAGTGTGATAGAGAAAGCGAAACATTGTTTACAATGTTTAATTACTATGTTCTAAGAGATTAATAACTTATTATGTCATTCATTCGTACAATAATGATTGTTGAGCGTTTTGGGTGTTTGGTTATTTAATCAAATATCGTAATAGATCAAGCCAAAACTGGGCACTGTGTAACAGGAAGTCTGTATAATAACAAAATGTAAATCATTTCAGTTTCAAAAGCATTAAAATTTGTTCATCATAGTTTTATTTATGCTCGATTCGACAATTATCTATAATATACCATTCTTTGCAATTAAAAATTTCATGGAGTTCTCTGTAGATAGAACAGACATACATATATTGTAAACGACGATACCAACATCAAAGTCAATCCCGGTTGCAAACGAAACTACTTTGAAATATATCATTATGACCGTATTCAACAGTTTTGTATTGTACGGTGAAGACGGCGAAATGCAGTTTCTTTCCAAACAACTTTCCTTACAAACTGTTTGATGGGACTATAATTTCGACTTACGGCTCCGAAACGACTGAAAAATTAGTACACAAACAATATTTTACAGTATATTAACAAAACAAAGCGCATTGATTTAAATATGTGCACAACATGTTACGCATGTAAATAATCAGGGATTTCTAAGAGCGGTGAAGGCAGAACAGAGATAACAATCACGGTAAGAAAAAAGCAATAATATGTTGATGATCAGCCTTGTCCAACCACCTCGGTCCAATTGAAGTCCACAGCTGGTCGTAGGCCTCTCCAAGGATTTCCACAGCTCTATTAGGGTATGATTCCGTACTACGCTGCACGCAGCAGTGCTGCCGCGTCATTGCTACCTAGCTCGGAATGTACTCTCATATAAGCTTATAGAGATTGTATGGGGACCGACCGGTAGTGTCGCGGCAGCATTGCTGCGTGCAGCGTAGTTCGGAATTATACCTTTAATCAACTCGTAGCACTCAGCTATTGTAAGCCATTTTGCGTAAATCCCCGCCCCAACTCGCCGCTCGCTGTTTGCCGGGGCGCGATCTCCATTCGAGAACTGCGTTTTACTAGTAATAGATTTTAGAAAGACATACGGTTTTCAATACTATTTTCCCTTTTTGGGATTCAACTGTAATGCCTGACAAAATTAAAAAGGTACATACATCTGTTTTCCTCTTTAGTAAATAAGGCGTCAAGAAAAGTGCAAAAAATTCACTCTACTGTTTAATATAAAAAAAAAACGCACCAATGCATCGATCTTGACAATTTTTGAATAAAAACTCGCTTATCCACCATATGCCAAAGCATTCTTCCAAATTTAGGTCACACAATAGGCAAAGATGACGAAAATTTGGAAAAACTGTTGTAGTTGGGAATATGAAGGCAAAAGATCTCGCGGTCCTTCACCAAGATGCACCGATCAAGTGAAAGATTCGTCGTCATCTAAATTTTATATGGTAGGAGAGGCGCTGGACAGAAACTGGTGGAGACAAATCATCCGCTCTGACCTGTCATTGATGCTGACCACGATCCTCAGACATGAGGTATCGACCTCACAGAGAGAAAGATTTACTATATTAAACTTCATATCCCAATTATAAGAATGAATGCAAGTGATATAAAAGCTTGAAAAAATATCAACTTTTTTAATATACATATTAATCTTTTACGCAGTACTATATTTCGTCGGTTTTGTTGTTAGACTTCTCGGAATTTTGCTATGCAAAATATTTAATTCGTAAACAGCAAGCCTTTTATACCGAATGAAACAATGTTGTAGCAAATCGTAAACTCGCTTATGAAATAAACATTAACGACATTATTCTTGTTTTTCTTTTACCAAAATTTAAAATTCAGGTTCAAGAATAATATTACTACTATAAAGTATAAACAACATACGTAGGATCGCCATTTTGAACTGGAATCTAAATTTTTCCTATACGCACCTCAATTTATATTCTTTGTTTTTCTAGTTTCGTTGTCAGAGTTCAGCGACCTAACATTATGCAATTAGACTCAGTATAGGTAAAAACTTGATATCGTTAAAGTTATACTAGTCTAGTTTGTTACGACTTATTTATACTTATATATGGTCGCAGATAATAAGGAATATTTTTGTTTGCGTCGAGTTTGAGAATAAAGATTGCTTAACATTAAGCTTTAAACATTAATGTTGCTAGATTCTCTTGTGTTTCTTCTAAGTTGTATAAAGCTTCGGGACTCGAGGTTCGTTGATTTCGTGGAGAGTGCTTTTTTATCATCTGTGCAGATATAGTAGCGCTCTTCCTTTGTTGCTTGTAACTAGAAAAATATCTAGTCCATTAGTAGTCTTTTAGAACTCATTAGAAAAGTGGTGTTTTAACTCTATATCTCTTGTCTAAGAAAAAGAAGATGAATAGGCTTCAATGGAAAATGGTATTATCACGATTTAAGCAATAATTCCATTATTATAAGGTAGTAGTAGAAGTTATGTATTGGTACATAACATTAAGTATTCAAAACTAATATAGTACTACTAAATATCTAAACTATAGTTCATTGTTTTTATATAATATTATAAAAATAGTAAATAAATGTCTTAATATATTGTTGAACGAAAAATCATGAAAATGTCAAACAAAATATATTTAAACTATATTATAATAAAATTCAAGATTTAAAAGAAGAAGAGAAGGTTACTTTTTAAATACTCGTATTACAGATGTTAAAACCCAGCTGTTTAAAACACATACATACACGCACAATTTATTTAAATGATCAAATATTGATTAGGATGTGTGTATTAAATATTGTACCGAAGTGAATTTGGCCACGAAACGCAGTTGATGCTGCGAAGGTCGTTACACGATTGGTCCTACGTTTCCGTTTCAACTCGTAATAGACTAGCAAACTTCGCGGAGCTAGCTCATAGAATACACAATTGAGCGGATAGAGATTTTGGTACGCATTTGTACATGCTTTGTAATTTGTGAGCTTAACAAATGTTGAATGAACATGTTTTAGTAGTTAGAAATATTATACAAAATGATTTGCTTATGTTAGGTCTCATATCTTCTCAATTATATATTTCTCTAACTTTCCTTAGGATAATCATTTTAATATCTCATAATATTTATCTTTTGAATAATCAAAGTTTAATGGATAATACGTAGAACACTTAACGATACATAACGAGCCACTGATCAGAGATTCCGCTAGGAGAAGCGGCAATATCCAAAGCAGATTGATATGTTATGATGATGTCATATATTGAATGCAGATTTCCACGCCATGGTTTCATTTCTTCAACTACATAATTTAAGAATTTCGATATGATACATATTTTGTGAAAGAAAAACCTGGCGTACTAAGTTTGTAAAGAGAATAATTTAGTCATAAATTATTTAGGTAGAAATAATCTAATTGGAAGAGCTTTGCGGATACTAATTTATAATCTATTTGAATTATAAATATAGTTTTGAGTATCCATTCATTAATTCATGCTCAAACGAAATCTATTATCTAATACCAGTAAAGTGAGCATGTCAATGACTTTTGAATTTTACAAAAAATGATAGAATGGCTAGAATGATATTTTGACAGGTTGGATAATGTCTTAGATATATTTACAGATTTATATATTTTATGTTTTTTTTTTCGTATATCAAAATGTATAAATGTTACTTATATTCAAATTTATTACATTGAAACTATGATGAGTAGGTTCTTTGATAATGTTTATTTTTTATGAATATACACACCAGTACAATTCTTTAATATATATTCTAAGATGTAATTATGTGAATAAATTTATCACACAGCCATTATTTTAAATTTTCAAATAGTAAGTAACTGAAGAGTTTTAATGAGCATTAAATAAAAGTTGTTTTCCTTTAAATATTACTTTATTTATTATTTCCAAATAGCGATCGATGAGGTTGTCGTTATACTAATCGCTGTCAAAATGTTGTGTCATTAACTTCATTAGTTTAATGTGACATTAATTTATTCTTGGACATACGCATAGATATTTCATTTAAAGTTAGTAGCGGAACATGCTATGTCTTATATTTTTTATTACTTTGTAAATATTTAATATCCATACCATCTACAAAAATTACAGGAATTGAGATTTTTTTTACTGGACTATATTGGCTACTCGCGTAGAAAATATGCAGTATAAGAGCAGCCTCTTTGTACTCGTAGAATTTTCTTTTTTAATTCATTGATTTTGTTTTATTTTTAATCTAATTCTATTTTTGTAATACTATTTTATAGTGTTCTCTCTCTTTTTTTTATTAGTAAGAACTTCGGTTGTAAGCAGTACATTTGAATCCTGGTATGCTTGCAGCTTTGTTTCTTTAACTATAAACTAATGAAATGGCTCAACCGTGGGCTTAAAATGTTTACGGTGGAATTAATGGTGTTTTATATGAAATAGCGGTTGACCACTTTCTTCCCGAGTTTTCTTGTTTTTCTATTCCTCAACTGTATTCCTGCCTTTCATAGCCCATTTCTTTAAAATACCCTTTTCCAGAATAGAAGTAGATTGAAAATGCCTCTGACATTAATATCTAAATAAATTTGGGATATTTATGAAACGACGCTAATCTCTGTTTATTGTTGGACTAAATATATTAAAAAATTATTATATATCCTGAGAAGTACTGAAAAAACATTTAGTAAATGTCAAATCACGATATAATTTAATTGTCACCAGTGCGTCATGGTTCTTGCCTTCGCTACAAATCTAATTGAATCACTGCATAATTTAAACAGTATTTGATAGGAGAGGTAGAAGGGTGATCAGGAACTGATAAAAGCTATATATCCTTTGTTTCATATAAAACTGATTTACGAGTAACGTGGTCACTCTGTCGATTCAAGCTCAACAATATCAGGAAAATGAATACTGGCAAGACAGTTCCTCACGCAGTCTTCCACGTGACTACTACATACTGAAATCGGTTGGATTACCTAAACACAACGTATCTCTAAAATTATTCGAAGTAATATTATCATTGCACACTGATAACCTTAAAATTTCGTAGGCCTACCGCACTCGACAAAGATAAGGCGATGATTAGAAACAGAATTTTCAATGCTTTATTTGCTTACTCGTTTATATAAAATAAATTTTCTGTACTGATTCGTACAATGAAACGGTTTTTGTTTCAACGATTGGTTGTACAGGTGACGGTGACTATAGACCTTCATACATAATAAAATGCGGTGTATTTTATGTGTATAATAACCTCATAATCATACACACATAGACAAAATATAAAGTACGTGAAACAAAAACTTGGTTCTGTTAAAGTTACCTGGTAGAGAAATGCTGATATCAAGTTAACTTGATCAGTCAGAGCGGCCTGCTCTGACCGATCTGTTTCATAATCATTACACGCTTTAATTGTATCTATGTAACGGAATTTCTGACTATTTTTACCCACTTAGAACGATCAAAAAATTAAAAATTTTGCACTCTTGTCACCTGATACCATACACAAATTAACATCATCTGGCGTTAAATAATAAAAACATTTACCAATTTAGAATTGACTACAAATAAATTATATAAACTAAAAAGTTAAAAATAATTCTTAACATTCTTAAATTACTAAATTAATGTCACTGTTCTTAAAAGCTTCTAAAGGCTTCATCCCAATTGCTTCAGAAGTTTCCACATCGATTTTCGGGGTCCATAGATTATTGTAACAGGAAGTAATTATTTTCACATGTTTTAGCGTCGATTCTCTTTTGTGATTGCCTTATCCAAAAAAAATGAAATAATGTTGTGATAGATGTAAAAAAAAGTTACACGTGCGACTGCCTTCTGTTCTCCTTGCTTTCTTACTTTAACGTCTGTGTAATCATTAGTAATTTCAATAAGAACACAATAATTATTCAATTATTTTTTATAGTATTAAAATGTTTTACAATGATTTCGAAAAATAAAATTTTGATGCGCGATGATGTTATAAATAAAGCGTATTAAATTGGCTAAAAATAAAACTCAATAGATGACACAGTTTGCACCGGGATATATGATAGCATTGTGAATGTGCCATAATCGTAGTAAAATGACGCATAAATACTATATCTATGTGTCATTTTATGTATTTACAAAGAATTGCAAAGTACCTTTTTGAGAAGTCAATATTAAGTATTGCAATAAAATCCATACAGATCTATCTAGTCTGAAAATAAGCAGTAGAGTCCTTTTGTAATGCGTACTAGACAATTGATATACTATACTTTTATTTTACTTTACGACGCGGGAAAGCGTGCAGAATCCGTGCAGGGGCGGAGAAAGAATACTAACCTCTGCGGCCGGGGTCGGCCTGTCGTAAAAGCCGACAAAACAACCCACCCTAGCTACGTGGTAGGGCCTCAAGCCCGTCTGGATGGCGACCACCTTCGGTCTTAAGTATGCCGCCATAATAACCTTGTGTTGTGTTCCGGCATTAGTGACCCAAGTTCCTGTACCCTTATGGGACAGCAGCGTGTTCGCGATGCCACTGGCGTTGCAAACACCCATAGGCGACGGTAACTTCTAAATTCTAAGCGGGCCGTCAGCCTGTCTGCTGTTCTACAGCAATAAAAAAAAAAGAAAAAAACAAAAGCGATTGCTCACAGGTTTGTCAAATATGTTTTTACCTAAATAACATTATCGATGAAATTTAATATACAATATGTAAATAAAATATTTAAGCGGTCATTAAATAGCCTTCTGCTTATTTTCCTTCAAATATTATGTCCATTTCTGCCCAACCTTGTCCGGGTCCCGGGAGGTCCAAGGACGCCGTCGAAGGTCTGAGGGACCTTAGTCGCCATGTTATGTAAGAATCAAGGTTGGGGATAGTGCGTGTTCAACGATGTTCCAGTTTCAAGTTTAGTTTCATTTATATTTAAATTAAAATTTGAAATGCTAGCTTTTGCCCGTTACTTCGCATGTGTACTACCGTCTGTACAAAGGGTAGTGTTCTGAGGAGCTATTTAGAATAGTGCCCTCGTCGTCTTTCTACCACCGCACTGCCCGCCATCGGCTGGATGTTCATCCCCATTTCTTGGAGCCTCTTTTATCTTGTACGAAACGGTTCTCAAGAACGTTCATGTTGCGTACTCTCGGGATCTGGAATGAGCTTCCGGCCGAGGTTTTCTCATCGTGGTACGATACGGGGTTCTTCAAAGAAGGCGTTATAAAATTTCTTCGAGGCCGGCAGCGCGTTGGTAATAAATACCTCTGGTATTGCAGACGTCCATAGGCGACGGTGACCACCTGCCAGACTGGGCCGTTTGCCTGTCTGCTGAATTCTCGCTATAAAAAAATGTGTATTATGCTTAACATAATTCATTTCTGATTTTCTTTATTATATTGTTTCAAGATATCATTTCGTATCTTGATATAAAGTAAGAGCAAAAATTCAATGCACCGGATATTGAATGCAATAGAGATTACATGCTTAGAAGTGATTTTGTTCTTTCTTGACGACTTCCGCGGCGTAACGGCTAACGTACTTTAGTACGCTTCGGTATGCGAAGCTCCCGGTTACGATTCCCGTCTCGTGTCTGGGTGTTAGTACAATATGTACTTTTCTACAAAAGAAAATTCTATATGTAGATTTTTAGTTACATAATATCCACAACACAAGTGCTATGCTACTTACTTTGGGACTACATAGATGGAGCTGTGTGAATTGTTATTATTTGTAATCATAATATTTATTTGTACGTTGTTTTTCAAGAGAGTTATCTGCAAGAAAGACCCATATATCGCAGCTCTGTTATAAACACAGATCAGAGGTTTATATCTTGAGTATCTCGAAACCATATGACCATATAAGACTTAGAGTAGCTACTTCGCTTGGTATGAATCAAATATACACACATCAAAAAAGTCTAAGCAACATGTACTAATTTAAATTTTAGGATGGTAGATGAGCCGCTGTATGGATGAACTTCCTGAATGCACCTGAGCCTTTCAGTATTTCCGAGCTGACGGTACACTCGCACCCTTCTTGTATCAGGCCTAAACCCGAATCGCGACTCATCGGAAAACATAATTTTATCCCATCGTTCCTGGGTCCATGTTCTGCGTTCTCTACATTCATTTCAACGAGCGCGATTCCTGTGACGTATCGGTGGGCATCTAATTAGGCGTCAAGCTTGTAGGCCGTACTCATGCAGTCGATTTTGCACAGTTTGGGGACTTACATCAACACCACTTGAATTTTGTAGCCTCAAACTTATCTCTCGAGCGGTTAACATTGGCTGGCGTCTTGCAGTCAGTTGTATGTACCGGTCTTGCCGAGTGGTTGTACTCCTTTTACGGCCTGGATGCTGTTCCGTGGGTTCCCTAGTATTGTACCGCTGCCAAAGACGACAAATAACACTTCTATGAATGCCAAAATGCCGAGATACCTGAGATTACTTCCCACTTGCAACATCTCTACAGCTCTTTGTATTTCATTTGCCGTCAAATGACGTCGCTCCATGACGTAAAGAATATCAAACAATTCAATTTTGTCGCTAACTTTATTTAAATGGTTGGTAAAATTATAAAATCAAGACTAAACGTAGCAATAAAAACACACTTAAATTCAAACAAATTCGCTTTCATTTAATTTTATGAAAAAAAAACAAAACATAATCGAATTTTTTTTTACAACCAGCCTGTCATCAATAACAAAAAAGTTTACATACCTACGCACTTTGAGTGAGTAAAGACTTAGAAATTAGTTAGTTATAAATGGAAAATTTGTAATATCATGCATGTTGCTTGCATGCATTTCTGTGTTATGTCAAATTTGAAATCATTACTTACTATTATGGTACATGCAATAATTACAATATTAGCATAAGACGAGCAATGTTTAATACCTAGTCAGGTCATAAATTCTGTCACATGTTTAATGTAAAATAATTGTAACAAGTTTATTAATTATGTAACCATTCATATACCAAAATGAACTTAACAAAACATAGATTCTTATGACATTAAAGTTTATTCAAAATGACCTCCGTGATTTTGAATACAAGCCTTCAATCTGCGCGGCCAGTTGTCTATCGCAGCACGAACGAGGTCCATGTCTATATCGGCGGCTGCCTTAATCAAGGATGTATTGAGTGACTCCAAATTGGGATGAGGCTTTGAGTACGCCTTTTCCTCCAAGTGTTGCCATATCTTGTAATCTAACGGATTCAAATCTGGACTGGAGGAGGGCCAGTCTTCGTGCCGGATGAAGTCGATTTCACGCGCCGCCAGCCAGTCTTGTGTGCTCTTCGCTCTATGAGCTGGCGCCGAATCTTGTTGGAATACCCAGTGCCTGTTATTGAACATGGTATGAGAAACAGGTTCCACAAGGTTCGTCAGGACTGTATTTTGATACACAACAGCATTCGTTTTTACACCTTTCTCACAAAAATGTACCTCTGTTAAGCCCCAATAAGAAACTCCCAACCATACCATGAGCGAGGATGGAAAATGACCTCGTTGGACACGCGGAATACGGTTGCTCGCTTCTTCACTACTGTGTGCGTACACCTTATCATTTTGTTTGTTGTAGCTCTCTTCTACGGTAAACATTTTTTCATCCGAAAAAAGAATTTCCCGATATTTTTTTCCCGCGTACCGCTTCAACAAAGCGCGGCATCTCTTCAGTCTCAGGTCCATTAGACGAGCATTCAAACGATGTCCTGTTTTTCTTCGATATGCCCGAAGCCCTAAGTCTTCATTTAACACCCTTTTCACCGTGGTTCTGCTTAACCCCATCTGAAAGGGCCAACAGTTTCTGCTTACGTTTGGGATTTCTTTGAATTCGTGCCTTCACAGCTTTTATCACTGCTGGAGTCCTAACAGACCGAGGGCGACCACTTCTTGACCTGTCATCTACACTAGAGTCTTCATTGTATCGTTTGATGGTACGATAAACGAATCTTTTGGTAATATTCAAATGTTTCAGTATGTTAAAAATTTGAATTGGCGCGTAACCGCAACGATGCAACGCAATAACTGCAACACGGTCTTCTTTAAGCGTCCATATTTAAAAATGAGTAAAATTCTAAAAGTTATACATTTTTATTTTCATGAACAATTCGAAATTCGAATTCAATAAACTTTTTTGTGGTCAGCATTCTAAAAGAAAAGTTTTTACTGTGTGACAATACTTATGACCTGACTAGGTATATTGCTATACAGTTTAAAAACAAATAATGAGTCACGTGTAATTGAGGATATTAAATGTTTTGCATACAAGAATATTAATAACTGAATATTTCAAGGTTCCCTTAATTATGCGTTACATATCGATTAATTGTAATATATTAAGTATTTGGGCTAATAGTACCGCCATATAAGAATAATAAGGCAATTGAGCGTTCATTATTTGCAATGGACAACTTAACCCTGCCAGCATCTTCAGCAAGTTACGGTCATCTACCCTTTGTGCGGTTGGGGCTTCGAAGTGAATCTCATTACCTTGCAAAAACTTGAATGCCGACTACGCCTAGGTGATATGGTCTTCTATAAGTGGCAGGGCATTATTTCAATATACAAAATCGAACAGCACTAGTCTCATATGAAAAGTATCTCCTGAAAATAGGTCAGTGAACCACTAGACCAACAATTCCGAACAATATATCCCAGAATTCACAGTGAGACAATAAGTAATGTGACCTGTGTGGGACAATACGAGTCAAAACTGGTATTCCGTAAAAGGAATTAGGTCAAGGATTATTTCCTTTAATTCAAAAAAGTCCGGTTGCATTATTTTTTACCCTACGCGGAACTGTTATAGTGTTGTTTTATTTTTTTATCGATATCGACAATTCGTCTTTGACTTCCTGTTTCGATATTCGTCTTGTTTATCTATGAATTTAACCGAATTATCTAAATTTTGTGATTGAGCATCTACCAAATGGTATCTCACTGAATTACTTAGTATCATTATTGCTATTATGTTCTTTGTACTATTTCTAGTTTATCGAACAGAAATATAAATTGTTATGATGCTGGTTTTTATTTAAAATTAAAATGGCTTTCTTGGACAAAATAACATTTTAAGTTATGCAATTTTTATATTAATATTTTGTAGACAATAATGTCTCCAATATAGAAATAATTCCGTTGTTTCATATTAAGCTATACATTCACAAATTAATATGGAACTAAATGTAAAGAAAATAAAATAGATTTTTTTAATTTCTTAAAACTGTTCGTATGTTTATGCTGGATGATTTCATTTTGCTCACAGAAAATTTGTAGATTTAATCATTTTAGTTTAAACCAGTACACATTTTATGATCTTCGAATTTGTATTGTCAAATTCATTAATAATTTTTACAGCTTACAGCAGAAAGTGTAATGCACATTAATCTATTAATTTTTTTACTCGTAAAATTTATGAAACTTTCTAATTCAGTGTCGATAACTTTCTGTGTTCATCTCTAATGCTTAAGTTGATTCTATCTCGCCTCAATATTCTCGGGTCATTTGAAATTCTGTAGCTTGTCAACATAATTGTACTATTTTTACACCCTCGGATTAATCTCTCAAGTGATTCACACATTTACTGTTGAAAATTGTATCTTCTGTTATTTTCGGCATTGGAACCTGACGTATTAAAATATAAAAATAAATATTTATAAATAAAAAATTAACGTAATGCTAGGACTAACTGGGCCGATATTCATTTTATTTAAAAAACGGTTGTAGTAAAGATTGTAGTGTTGCTAGAATTTAAGAATTATTAATTATGTAATTAAACCTTCATGTTACGTATATTTTTCTTCATTATTAACAGTTTTCATAGAATTACATTGACGAATAAATTAAATTTTGTTTAAATTTATCTAATGTATATGCTATGTTCTTGGTAAGCCGTATCCAGCTGGATGGCAACTACCCCTCGACCCTAAATATGCCGCCATAATAACCTTGTATTATTTTCCGGCATAAAACTCAGGTTCCAGTATCACTACGCAGATAGTAGCGTGTTAACCTGGCGTCGCAAACATCCATTGGCGATAACTGCTTACTATTAAAGCCTTCAGCCTGTTTGCTCTTTCTGATAATGTATATAAAATATTGTCTAACAAAGACTTTCATTATAGCTTAATTATTACCTGCATTGTATTTAACGATAAAATGTCAAATACGATATAAAGTACATTTAATTGACCAAATAAACGAACTTACACAACAACGAAAGTTGTCATCCATGAATAACTACTAATAACTTATTAATCATGTATGTTTGTATGTAACTCTTATTTTTTATGGCTTTTGGAATGTTTTAATGGTATATTTCATTTATGACTTCCTCTCGAGCACGTTTGATTTCAATGGTGTTGTAATTGAATTTTAGAAAATAATAATTAGTTTATTGGGCCAGTCGAGCCCTTGATGGTCTACTTGTGGGTAACGGGTTTTGAATATTATATTTAAAGTAATAAAGTTATTAATGTTAGACTAATAAGTAGTTCGAACCTTAAAAATATATATAACGTACCATAGAAAATAGGGCTATCGTATTTTCTTCCTTTTTTTTTTTTTTTTTTTTTATACCGAGGAAAACTGTTACAGTTTCCACCAGCCTCCGGGGGAAGGCCGGTGGGGTATGTGGGATTACCTCCCGAGGGGGCTGCCTACTCCCCTCGGGCGGACCGGGGGCCAAGGCCGCCGGTCCTACCCACTAAAAACCCCGGTCACCACTCTTGGCCTTAGAGGGGGCTTCGCAGGATCGCCTTTTGGCATTACTCTGCTAGGCCCCCAGCCAGACGTCTCCAATGAGGGTACCCCGAGTGGCAGTTCCCGCTGCCGGCGGTCACACTAGACCTGCCGGTGACCAGACACAGAGTGTCCAGTCGGGGTAGGGCACCCTCCGACTCATTGCCTTCGCCGGGAGCTTCCCCCGGAACTCCCGGCTGGCCGCTCTTACAAGAGAGCGACCGGCAACCCCTTCTCAGGGTGGGATGAGGTGCGCATAGCGTCTCCTTCCCCGATTCGTCCTACGCCGACGAATCGGTGGAGCTGCCGCGTCCTCCTCCCTCGCACGCTCGATGGCCTCCTTCTGCCGCATGACACTTTCAGCGAAGGAGACCACCGCGTTCCAGTTCCTCTCGCTGCGGAGCATTTGACCTACGATTGCCCGCAGCGAGAGGTCACCTCCCACCACACCCTGCAAATTAAATCGCTGGGGCCCCCAAGCGGCGCACTCGGACACCGTATGTTCTACGGTGTCTACTGGCGCGCCGCATTCCCAACAGGCCGGGTTCGGCTCCCGCCCCGCAATCTGGTGCAGGTACTTGCCGAAACAGCCATGGCCGGTCAGCACCTGCACCAGTCTGTATGTCAGGGTCCCGCTTGATCGCGAGACCCATTCCGACAAGTAGGGGCGGACTGCCTCAACAGTAACCCGGCCCGGCTCGGGAGGCCCCAGGATCCTTAACCAAGACTGGGTCAAGGCCTCCTGGGCGAGATCCCTGACCCGTCGCGACTCTTCCGGGCACAGCCGGAGTCCCCTCTCCCTGGCGTCGCGGCGCAGGCGGTACGTCTCTGAGAGGACAACCGCCTGCAGCTCCCAGGGCGGGTCGGCTGCCAGGAGTGCAGCCGCCCGCCAGGACACTGTACGGTACGCCCGAATGGCTCTCACGTCTATGACCCTCTGAGACCTTCTCAAGAGGGCCCTGCTACGAGACGTGAGGTGGTCTGCCCAGACAGGCGCACCATACATTGCCATGCTCCGCACGACGCCAGTGTACAATCTTCTCACGGCTGTGCCCGGCCCCCCCACATTGGGCAGGAGTCTGCCCAGGGCGGCAGCGGCCGAGACCAGCCTCGGGCACAATTGGGCAAGATGTGGCCCGAAGCTCCACCTAGGGTCTAGTGTGAGCCCCAGGTATTTCATCTGGGGCTTCACTTCGACCGCTGCGCCCCGGAGCACGATGCGTGCTTCTCGGGGTGGTCTTCTCCTGCGTCGTCCATGCAAAAAGAGGGCCTCCGTCTTTTCTACGGAGACCCTCAGACCGCACGACTCAATTCGGTCCACCACCAGCGAGGTGCTGATGGTGGATCTCCGGACTGCATCTTCGTAAGACTCACCCCGAGTTGCGACGAGGGTGTCATCCGCATAACACAACACCCTCGTATCGGGCGGGACTGGGCATCGTAGGACCCAGTCATACCCAATATTCCACAGAAGTGGTCCCAGTACCGACCCCTGCGGAACGCCGCACGCAACGCGCCTCCTTCGGACCCGACCGTGGCCATCCTCCCAGACTATGAAACGGTCCCGGAGATATGCCTCCAACAGCCTCCGCAGATACAGAGGAACTCCATGGAACCGGAGCGCCTCCAGTATCGTCTCAAACGGGAGGCTGTTAAAGGCGTTCGCTATATCAAGCGATACCGCCAGGACCACTTCTCTCTGACTCTCCGCCTCTTGTGATATGCCCTTCAGAGCGGTTAGCGCATCCAACGTGGAGCGCCCCGCCCTGAATCCGTACTGGGCGGCGGAGAGTCCCGGCTCTGCCGTGTCCAGGTGCTGGACGAGACGGCTCGCAACTACCCTCTCAAAGGTCTTCGCCGTCTCGTCCAATAGGACGATCGGGCGGTAGCCGGAGGGATCATCTGGGGAACGGCCCTCTTTAGGAATCAGGCAAAGCCTGCCCTCCCTCCACTGGGCCGGGAACTGTCCGGTGCTGAAGCACTTATCGAACAGCTCCCGAAGCCAGCCGCCAAGGTGAGTGGCGGCTTGGAGGAGCACTCTGCCCGGAATCCCGTCGGGTCCAGGTGCCTTTTTGGTGCCCTGAAGGTGTCGCAGGGCATCTTCTATTTCTTCCTCTGTTGTGGGGGGAGGATCAACGCTCTCCACTCTAAGCAGAGGGACGGCCATAGACGGGGGAGTGAATGCTCCCGGGTTCGGGAAGAGCCCCTCAATTATGCGATTGAGGGCCTCCTCCGACAGGGTCGCCGTTACCGGGGCGCCCGCAGCACGCATCTTCTTGCGCGCTGACTTGTACGGACGCCCCCAAGGATCCCTGTCAAGGCCCTCGAGGAGCTCCTCATCGTATTTTCTTCCTAGGATGACCTGAAAGGCGAAAATTAAATAATTTCATCTGCAGCTTTGGATGGATCAATCAACTACTTTGATTTTTTTTTAAACTATAGTAGCACTTAAATGAAAATATATCGTAGTGCTACAAAATATACACTCAGAGCAGAACAATATATTTGCATCATCAAAATATTTGTTCCACCCTGAAGATTACACCACAGACACCATATCACTTGCGTAGCCACTGTGGACGGTAGCGGTAATCATAACTGTATCTGCGTATAAAAGTGTTCGTTAAAATGTGTTAAATTAAGGTGGCGCTAAAACAGTAAATTTTAGAGGAAATCGTTAAAACTTATTAGAGTTAAATAAATAATTTTTCACTCAGCATACTTTGCCTAAATCAGCTACATTGTGTCTACATTAACGCCACTTGATGGATTTTCGAACTATAATTTACATCGTACTGACACTTTCAACTTCTCCCCCGCACGAGCTGGCTACCCTTCATAGTAACAACTAAGCTATTCTCATCGTCAAATTCGGATTATACTTCATAGACTATATATTTTAATTAGCGGTTTTCGTCATGAGGCAGAGGTAGAAGAGACTTCTTCTCTCTTACGCATGCGCGCTACACTGCGTGCCCCACTTCTCCGCGTCAAAAGAAAATACATCACTGAATACTTAGTGCTTATAAAAATAGTTGTTTCTTAAAACTTTAATAACTTTATATTGAATGAAGATATCACAATATTTTATTACATAAGGGCCAAGTGTCTAAGAAATTAAACTTAAAAAATTTAATTTAATTATTATAAATATTATATTAATTTAGTTATCCGTACAGAGGCGGAGAAAGAATACTAACCTAAAGTGATCCAAGTTCCTGTACCCTTATGCGACAGCAGAGTGTTCGCGATATCACTGGCGTTGCAAACACCCCTAGGCGATAGTAACTGCTAAATTCTAAGCGGGCCGTTAGCCTGTCTGCTGTCCTACAGAAATAAAAAAAATTGAAGTCTATCCAGTAGTTTTGTCGTGATGCACGCACAACTGCAGATCTCTTTTATTTTATTTATATAGATAGATACATTTGTTGGCCGATATAATTACATGAATTCATTTTACTATGTCCAAAACCGTTATCTAAATCGTATTACAAAGACACTTTCAAAATGCATCAGAGTGAAAGGCACATTTCATAGTGCACAAAACCCCCGTCTTTGTGCTGCGTGAGCCTAATGCTCATTTAGAATTAGAAATTCTACTTTAACAACGTTCCTTTGCTTTGCTTAATGTGACATTAAACTATATAAATAATCTATTTAATTTCTAAATATGTTCTGAAATCTTTGCTAGTATCTAAGCAGAGCTTGGCGGTAGCGTTGAGATAGATACATTTGATATACTTAAGTTATATACTTCGCATGAAAAAATCGAAACACTACTGCAAATATTATTCATGCGGCATTTAAACGAAAAAGAGAATTGATATCATTAATAAAAAAACTCAATAAATAGCTGGCAGTTCAGTCTACACAATAATGTACCAGAATTCCAAATATGAATTTAAGTTTTCGAATTTTTATCTAATAAATGAATGTAGCGATTGTTTTCAATGTGTATTCCGTCGGAATTTCTGCACTTAATCACATCTTTTTTTGCATTAATTATTGTTTTTTTAACTCAGCTCTGAGCTGAGCTGAGCGTGATTGTTAACTAAGCTGTTATTTCGAAGAGTGTCTGGAGCCTCATGTATGATTATACTCATGTATATAATGTACCCTGACTCATGTATATAATGTACCCTACGCACATTTTACTTGACGAAGACTTCAAAGTCTAGGTAAAACTTATCACAAATTTTATTTTTTATTTTAATAGTCAGCCAAAAAGGTGACATTTCGCGTTACACTTAGTAATGCAAACAAAAAACTTTCTATGCACCGCTTTTCCGGCACAAAAACGCGGCAACCGACAGAAGGAGCGTCAAAATAGAAAGTTGCATGGTTCTGCAATGCGTGCGCGCAAAACCGCGTGAACGTTTACGTCTAGTTTCCACTGCATTAACACTAAAGTCATTTATGAAATATCAAGGAGGGTCTAATCTCAGTAAAATAGTAGTAAAGTTTTGATGATGAATATAAGTGTAAAAACTGAAGAAAAAAAAAATGTAAAAACAAAAATATTACATCGTCTATTAGTCTATACGATCAGGGTATAGACGAAATAAATGTACTAATAAAAAAACTGAGTAGTTTTAGTCTCATTTTAATACAAAACTTTAGTGTCAGTTGGACCTGAGAAAAAGTATTTTATCAACAACAACAACTGTAAATTTTGCAATTATCTGGAATTAGAAAATATGTGAAAATATTTACTTACTTAAATTCAAAATAAAATTTGTTTATATAGTAAATATTTGTAATAAAGTTATATATATCTATGTAAAATGTAAGTAACGTAAAAATTGTTGAGTGAATATTGTAAAAATGAATCCTGTTAACATTCTGAATAACAATAAATGTTAATAAATATACTGAAACTAAATATTTATTTACAAAAATGACACAAAGGAATCCATAAATCCGTTTTGGGCAAGTGTATAAAGGACATATTATGTACAGTATCTACCTCTATAACTCGTTATTAGAATGTAAAAACAAAAAATCAGGTATAGTTGCAGACAAAAGAGTTGTCAAATATGTGCATCTAGGCTACGACCGTAAGTAGAAAAGTAGTAGTACAGTGCGTCGGTTTCGACAGTCATTGCGCAATGCGCACGCGCAGCGGAGAATCCATAGGTACGCACCGCGACTCGCTGCGCCGGATAGACACAATCGAGTTAGGGTTGGCAGTGTGAGTTTTTATATCAATTTCCTGTATTTTATAATTCATATATTAGCCAAATAGGACGATTTTGAGTAGTACGCTATATGCAGTTTATAATCAGTTTTTAATATATATTATTAAATTCTAAATTATATATAAAAAAACGGTCTATGTTTTATAGATATTGCATATGTGCTGGTCACTAATTGGATACGATCATCTGTATTCTGGTACGAGTTCGATCCCAAAGTAAATTTTTATGTACTAGGTAGAAGTAGATTCAACTCGGTAAATTGATTAGGCAATGACGATGATGACACGACGAAATATGTATATATGATTGGCAAATAGAGTTTTATATTGCATCTCATCTCATCTCTCCGTGAAACCTAAAACGGATTGTGTTCTAACATTTCAGTACATTTCTTGGTACTGAAATGTTAGAACACAATCCGATTTAGGTTTCGCGGAGGGTAAGGTAGGTAGTCTTTAAAAAACCCTTACCTACAAGAACTTTTACTAAGAACTTGTACGAAGAATCTTATGTTATTATTCGAATTATTTTAAAACTTAAAGTGTCAACCCTAGCCACCATCAACCGCAACTCGCCGTAATGTGGACCCACCAAACTTTTATTCTATCAAACGTACCTCAGGGTTCATTTGCAGGAAAGAGACAGCCTAAGAGAGATCATAATAGAGTGCATTTGAGGCGTACGTGAGGCGCGGTTTGACCTACTATTATTGCATGGTGTTGTGTTTTGTTATAATTTTTTAAACACATGTACATAGCTCATTATTTATTTCCGTAATAAAATAAGATTTTTCTGAGGATGGATTAATTCTGGCTTTTCTTTCTTGTTCAAATATTCAGAGTACTGCCTGTTATAGGTACCGGAAACCATTAATCTTGTCTTTACATAAGCTAAAAAGTAATTCATTATAGGAACGTATATTTATTACGCATAAACATGGTATGCAGATTTCTTCGCAATATTTTTCACCGCGGCAATTATAAGAGAAAGACTTGTTAAGAAGTGCTAGTATTAATGAGGATCGAAGAGTTCCTTTGGTTGCGACTCGAGTATGATAAAACTGGACCTTAATGTGATCTTTATTTGAATCACATTTAAAAAGTTATGGAGCATGTTGTAGAATTTCATTTACTAGTTATGATTTCACTGTATCTGACAATTTTAGCTGATATCAAGTGAAAATCAAATAAGCTAATGGATTTGGAATTTTTTCTAGTGTACCCACATTGGAATTATATCTGTATAATCTTCAAATAGTTTCTTTTATCTAAGTGAATGTATTCGTGAATTTTGTATAACTTGAGCAAAGAAGTGTAAGAAAAAATATGTCGCCAAATTTGGTTACCAAAGAGGTTGGTATTGTCTAACACTCCATCTCCGACTGGGAAAACCGAATGGTGTCTTTTTATTACCTGGGTGTTTGCAAGAAAATAATCTATTTAAGGTACCTAAGGAATAAAGTGAGATGATACTTTTCTCTCTAATATACATATTTATATATTTTGGAGGAAAGCTTAATTTACGGAGTAATAATACAGTACGTTAGCGTTCTGATTACTGCTTCGCTGCTCACCGAGGAGGAAACTATTTGAAATCTAATTCTAACAATAATATATAATAGTAATAAAATTGTATACATATATACAAAATATTACTCTAAAATATTGTTAATTTCATTAAAAATATATTTATTATTTTGAAAGTAGGAATATTTAGGATGTTTAAATAAAAATATATGGTATATAACATAAAACAAATTTGGTTTATACGTGTCTAAATGTTTTCTCTTACACTAAAACACTGCTTTGAGGTCCCAGGTATTATTTCCTTTATGATGTGTGGGTACCTCTAAGAAAGTTTTAGCATGAGTTTATGAAAACAACAAGTAAATCTGCTTACTCTCTTATTCAGTTTCACCGAGTATTTATGCATGTATATTTCATTTAATCCAAATAAATTAAATTAAATTTTTAAAATAATTTTCTACTAAGCATAAATGCGGTCGTTCATAAATTACGTCACAAGTTAAAGGAGGGTGTCAAAAGCTTTGTGACGTCACGATATGAATGAATATGAAACAGTGGGTCCCAAGTCCATGGATAAACGATAATTATGTTTTGTATCTTTAATTAACACAATTAGTCGTTTATTGTTTCCTAACAAGTCTTATGCTTTCTTTGTTATCTAAAATTTTTGACTTTATGTTGATTTTACTAAAGATTATAGTATAATGAAAACAACAAAAAAATGAAAATGACATTTCTTTTGATTATTTTTAAATACATGCATAAAGGACGGAAGGAGGGGCTAAAAAGTCCTAAAATTCGTGTGACGTAATTTATAGATGACCCTTAACAGGAAAATAACAGGTATTACCATGCTACAAATAAAATAGTAAAAACTTATAATACTAATCTATTAAATACTTATGGTATTTAAATGATCTTTTTTATTATAAGTAAGCTTTAATATTTTTTTTTTTAATAAATGGCGGTAAATTTTTCATAATAGACTTATCATATATCATTTATAAAATGCAAATCTTCTATATTTAAATTTCAACATTCCCATTTCAATGATTACGGTGCAGAGTGACCGCTTCACTTTGCGCAACTCGGTGCAACTCGCCCCTCTCCCCTCTTACTACGCTTGCGCGCGTACTGCATGCCGGAACCGGGTCGCAGCCGAAATTCCAAAACGGCCAGCCTACGTCGATCTACCAATCTCCCCACCATCGAAGGAGTACTCGCGCAATGAGGCCGGGATAATAGGCCCATCAGAGATCATTGTTAACTGGTCGTATATACGTGCACGCATGCAAATATACAGTTAGCTAGTAACGGAGCTGGGATACGAATCGATATCGACTCGCTGCATTACCTTTGTTCGGGAGTACCTGAAATTGTGTGATGTGAATTTTCAATTTACATTATATACATACAGCGAAGCTTTTATCAATTAATGCGAATAGAATAAAGGTTTTATCAGAGACTTTGAAATATCGATTACTTATATCTTCAATTTATTTATCATCAATCAGTAAATACTGGTTAAAGCAATTTTTTTCTTTTAATGCCCAGGGTCCGTGGTCTAGTCATACGAAATACTAATCTTAAAATATAATTAAAAACCATAAATAAAAAAACTGAGGGTGGTTGTTAAAATTATTATGTGAGAAATGTAATTTTAAATGCAATTTTAGTACCACCGAGCACAGTATAAATGAAATGATTTTTAGTCAATAAATTAATATTAGTAAAATTGGTTGTACTTAAGTTATTAATGAAAGTAAATACTAGTTTATTCACCTTTATTTCTTTATGATCATGATATTCTTTATGATTATATTATATAACTTTACGGATACTAACACAGATGGAGAAATTTGTAAGTTGTCTTTAAGTCAAAGTTTAAAAGCATTTGGAAGTGGCCACGCCCCTTTCCCTTTATGTCCGGGGAACTGAATTAACAGTACCCCACTTACAGGGGGGGAAGCCAGCGTAAAGTAGGGTACGTTTCTATAGTAGCTATTGACCTGGTTATGCAAGCGGCATATAAACAAAATCCCAGAGCCATGAGCGATAGCTTCCCAGAATTTTGCTTTTGCGGCTTCCCCGGATGTAAACTAGTTCTAATGCAAGCCCTGAACTTGTAGTTAGCATTTTGACACGTTGGAAAGTTTACTGGTGACACGGGTTTGATTCCAGTGCTGTCTGTTATTACCAGAGTGTATTCTGTATAAATAGTATATCAGTTGCTTATCCGTAATACGAGTGGTTTACTATACTTAGAGATTATGGCAATATATTTTTTCAGTATATTTATTTTATAGTATAACATAATATAATTATAGTTTTGTTAAAAACTTGATAAATTACTTACTAAAAGTAAGTGTAAAGTGTAGTAAACGATTATTTACTGATATTTTCGTTGATTCGGTTTGAAGAAATTTATTTTCTCAATATGAATAAGAACTAAAAAGATTTTTAAGTGACTGATTGATTTATTTTATGTACATACAATTGTGGGCTTAACACAGCGGTGAATTTACTCTGCTCTTAGATATTTAGATGTATTAAAGAAAAGTTATGGGGTAAAATTTATTTTATTATCATATAAAGCAGGGTTGGTTCCAGTAGAGTAGCGTGTTCGTGGTGAACCTAACGTCGTGAACATCCATAGGCGACGGTAACTGCTTGTTATCAAGTGGGCCGTCAGTCAGTCTCCTGTTACTCAGCAATAAAAAAGGTTTAAACTTTGATAATAATCAAAGTTTATTACCATCGAAAACTGTTTCAGAGGCCTGAAAGTATTGTAAAGTGTAAAATTGAATCCTAAAATACAATAATTTATAAACACTTAAACATACACAGCCTATTTACGAGAATTTTAATAAAGACAGGTGCGTGAGGGCACCTGTTAACGAGGTCAGCGGGTCAATCAATATCGACAACTCATACGGAATGCAATTCAATACCTACTTTATTTTATTTCATCATTTATGTTAATCACGACATCTATGATATAGTTTGACGCTCAGAGTCCTCTGTTGAGGACTGCAGAATGGGAAAATTATGCGAATTTGCGTCGGCGGCCATATGTGCCAAATATCAATAATGATATGACCAATCATCTATTTCAACATTATAAAGTCAATTGTGAAACAATTTATTGAGGTTAAAATCACTTAAGATATGTAACAGATGCCCTCTGTGCGTCGGACTTGTGAGTTCGATTCTCCTTCCGTATTTATTTCGTCCCGTAGGTAATTTAACTGAATAATAATAATAATAATATTTCTTTATTGCACAACATACGCAGTTCAGGACTAATTAATAGGTACATAAATTTGTATGCTAAGTACAATAGGCGGTCTTATCGCTTGTAGCGATTTCTGCCAGACAACCTTTGGATGGACAGGATTTACAAAATTATAGAACGGTATGCGCTATAAAATAATCAACATATACTACACACATATATAAACAAATATTATAATTATATATACGTATATACATACGTATATACACATTTACATACACACATATACATATACTGCAATATATAAGAAATTTAAAATATTGTACACATACTTATATGGTTGTGTAAAATAGTAATAATTTTATTAAGACAAGAATAATCACAAGATAAATAAATAATATAACTGTTCTGTAGTGATAGTATATTATCTTTTTAAATAATATTCTTTAACAAGTGTATTAAAGGATGATATAGACTTGGCTTGTTTTATGTCAGTTGGTAATATGTTCCAGTCTAATTGCTTGTGCTGTAAAAGATTTATCGTAGAACTGGGAAGTGTGACTGGGCATTTTTAAACACAGTTTCAACGACGTTCGCAAGGCCCTAGAATGTCCATCCTGAAGAAACTGGAGTCGCTCCTTTAAGTAATTAGGAGTTTTGGGACTAAACAAAATGTATAGAAGGGAAAGGATGTGAGCATTTGGAGCGAATGGGAAACCACTTGAGTTGTGCGCGAAATACAGAAATGTGGTCATACTTTTAAGGCCGAAAATAAATCGTATACAGAAATTCTGCAGGCGCTCGAGTTTATCTAGCTGCTGTTCAGTGAGATCAAGATAGCTGGCATCTGCATAATCAATTATGGATAACAAGAGAGACTGGGCAAGCGCAATTTTAGTAGCATGTGGAAGGAAGTTTCGTAGTCGCCTTAAAGATGCTGCAGATGCAAACACTTTCCTACTGACTTCGTGCAACTGAGAACCCCAAGATAGCGATTTATCAATAATTATGTCTAAATCCTTAACCTTTTCACTGACCTCGACATTAACATTACCGAAAATTATTTTTGGAAGAGAGGGCCAGTTAATCTTTGCAACCATTCTAGAGCTTCCTTCCCACAACAATTGACTGAGTTTTTGATGGATTGATTTTAAGTCTATATACTTCACTCCATTCAGCAATTGTCTGTAGATCCTGGTTAGTTATATTAATGCCATACTGTAACGATTCAATGGGAATGTGATTGTAAATTTGCAGATCATCTGCATAAAGATGGTAGGAGCTTTGAAGTTCATTAGAGATGGAATTGATAAATATCGCTAAAAGTAAAGGAGATAAAACGCCACCCTGTGGCACGTCTGCAGAGGCATCACGCTATGAAGAATAGCACTCTCCAACGCGTACACACTGCCGGCGGCCAAACAGGTAACTACGAAACCACTCAATAACCATTGGAGATACGTTAAGAGAGTGTATGTAACACACCCAACAAGATATCATATTCTACAATAATCAAGGAGTGTGAGAACTGTTAACTTTCCTTTTTCCATGGCGAACCTGATATCGTCTGTAATCTTAACTAGAGCAGTGACAGTGCTATGTCCAGGGCGAAAACCGGACTGGAAAGGATTAAGAAGTGAATTAGTATTGAGGAATGTGCTCATTTGAGTGTGAACCAGGCGTTCGAGAACTTTGGAAAGAAAAGGGAGAATGGATATGGGACGGTAGTCAGAATATGTTTTAGGGTGTGATTTTTTGGGAATCGGTGTAATTAGAGCCTCTTTCCAAACACTGGGAAAGGTATCTGAGGAAATCGAGAAATTCAGGATATGAGTTATAACAGGACCAATCAAATCAAGTATGGGAAGGATTTATATTGCGACTAACACTGTCACTGCCGACAGCTTTAGATGAGATTTCCTTAATGCCCTTCTTAAGGTGACAGTCGGAAAATTGAGTAAAGATGAATTGTGAGTAGTTAGGGGTAGGAATTGATGAAAGAAGTTTTAAAGTATTTAGCTTAGTAGCGTTATTAATCGAAGATGAGGACGAGAAATGCTGATTTAAGGACTCAATGTCCAAATTAAATGGTTTCCAATCCCCAACGTTTTGAGAAATTTATATATAACATTTATTCATATAAAAAAGTATATCAGAAGTATATAATTTGCCTAGACTAGGTACTTTGACTTCTCGGCTACGGCTCTTCCGCGAATTATTCCATCCAGGCACAGAATAACTTCTTCCTCCTGCCCTTATCCCACATTATATGGGGTCGGCACAACATGTTACATGTTGCAATAGTGTGGCATAGTTTTTAAAACCGGCCGCCTGCCCTACGTTAACCCCTTTTTGGCGAAAAATCTGTAATCCTTTTTATTTAAATTATTTTTCTCCTTTCACATTGAAACGAAACGGACACGAAATTTTATTTTCAATCATCTAATATATCCCCAAGCGACACTTTTATTGGTTTCTTCTTGAGTAAACAACATCCTTGTGCCGGTTCGGGTGTGCAGGGTGGTACTTTTGCAGGGTCGCCGAGTTTTACGGGGTCCGTGCACGATTCACATTCGACAACTACGAGAGCTTCTAAACAGGAAATTAGCAGCGTCGAGCGTCTTCGAATCGTCCATCTTCATATAATTTGGTGGTGGCTCACAGCAATCTTCCTCTTGGCAAGTTAGAGGCCTTGAAACTCGCGGCTTCTTTTCACAACAATACATAACCTTCGATAAAGGGCATCGTGGCAAGCAGGGATAGCACATAGGTGGATCTTTACAGCATGTTGTTGGATAAGGGGCCACTAACATCGGACATACTGCAAATTGCTCGCAGTCTTCAGGGTAACAGCACACCATTTTAATTTAGATTTTACTTCCTTCTTTTTCTTTTGTAAATTTTATATCATACTAAATAATTTTCCACTAGATTTTTGATAAGTTTAACGGATTTGACAATTTATATAGGCACAGAATAACTTATTATTCTATAATTATTTTTTCGTAATAATATCTCGTATTAAAGCAAATTTATTCGGTACCGGCCGTGTGGTCCATTTGAGAAGTATTTTATCTCATTCCATTCTTCCATTAAAGCTACATCCCTCGGGTTAGCCGTATTTATGCTTTATATTTCCCGCTGTTCTCATACGCGTCGCGCGACTTAGATACTATTCAAGAGATTTACATATTGCTCAGCGAAAACCCTAATAAACGAGTAAATGCATAACATCATGTTATAAATTATCATAAAAATAATAAAAGACCTATTTTTTCTCTCCGTTTTCTCTGTTCTTCATTACTTCTCCCTCTGGACGTCCATTTTGGTATATTTTTGATGATAGAGATTACGGTAATTCTGTAGTGATGATGAGATTTAATTAGTCTAGTTAATAGACAGATTATTGCCTGTTTATAAGATTTATAAACAGTATAGATTCGAAGTTCCTCTCCCGCTAACGTAAAGACAGGAACAGGGTATTTTGATATTTTATTTTAACGTTCTTTGGTCGGCTGTAATTTTTTTCGTACGCACATAATTTACATATTAAAGGATGTAAATTTTGTTACAATTTCTGCTAATTATGATACGAGTGGACAAGTTCTGTAGGGTTATATTCCCGGGATGAATCGGAAGGTCGGCCTAGCAAGGTCGGGTGAACAACCGATGTATGATCGATACCAGCCCCGGACACCGCGTTGAATACATAATGCCACCGCTGGACATTCTCACGGTTAAACCTATTTTATGTAGAACGAACTTTTTGGATAGCTTTATATACATAATTTGAAACGGTTGAATTCGGTGAGGAATATTGTTACTTTTAATGATGGAGGTCGAAAGCTTTGTTAATACTTTCAAATTTTAATTTACCTGAAAATGTTATTAAATTATTACTCATCTTAGTTGTATTTGTAGTCATCGCTTAGATATTTTGAATAAAGCTACAACTTTTTCATCTTCACGGCCATCGTGGCGTAACGCGTTTCATATTAAAACGCCTGCGAGGGTCGAATTCGATTCTCGTGTCGAGTCACAGATGTTTTTTGTATTTAAAAAATAAAAGTAGTATATGTATCAGCTAAGCTGCGTGTTTAACTTGTGACTAGATGGCGCTGTTTGAAATGTCATAGTAAATTTATTTTCTTGTGGCTCAGGAAGAGCAGCATCAGGTAAGTGCACCATCTCGTATAGGCGCGGAGTTTATCCACGTGATTATACTAAGACGGTCATTAGACGCATATGAAAGGAAGACAACAAAAAGAGTCCAATTTGATCTAATGTCTCGACTAGGTAGAATTATTCTAAATGGATGGACTTCGAACTAACCTTCATCTAATACTCGTCAAACGTTGTTCTGCCACTTAAATAAAAAGAACTTAATTACGTTCACCCCTATTTCCACCCCTTCAAGTTACATTTTTCCGACAAAATGTAGCTTATGACCTTCTCCAAGGTCCTGTCTATTTCTTTACCGAAATTCATCAAACCTATAAGCGGCTTAGGCGTGAAAATGTAATAGACAGACAGATTTACTTTCACGATTATAATATTAGTATGGATTGTAGAAAAGATCTTAAGAAAGCGGTTGGGTAAAGTATCAAATTCTTGACCTTCTCCTATCATTGTTACAGGGCAGGTATACGAGGCGGCCCGGGTATGGACTCCCAGCAGCAGCAGTACTGTCTGAAATGGAACAGCTTCGGATCGAACCTGGCCACTTCGTTCGCGAACCTCTGGAACTCAGAGAGTCTCGCGGACGTTACGTTATACTGCGAAGGTAGGATTTGCTTCAACTTTTAAATTATTGTTACCCTTAACTTGTAAAGTCACACAAGCGGCATACTTAAGACCACCTTTGGTCTTAAGTATGCCGCCATAATAACCCTGTGTTGTGTTCCGGCATTAGTGACCCAAGTTCCTGTACCCTTATGCGATAGCAGCGTGTTCGCGATATCGATCACTGGTGGTGCAAACACCCATAGGCGACGGTAACTGCTACATTCTAAGCGGGCCGTCAGCCTGTCTGCTGTCCTACAGCAATAAAAAAAACTTTAACACAAGTAGTCTACATATTACCTTGTAACTAAATGGTTTTTGTGGGAATTACCATAATATATATAAATTTATGGAATATTTTAATAGATTTTTACAGTAGCAATATTGGTGATGTATAATTTTTTTTTGTTATTTAGCTGAAATAACACCGCAGCACATTATTAATATCCAACAAACATGTAAAAATAGCACTTGCCAGAGAAAAAAAAAACAAGATTTGGGTCAAATTTTCGATAACTCGCTTCCTTTGTTTGTAATTTTTTTATGTTATCATTATTCTGTTAGATCACTAACCACTATTACATTAGCAGTTTCTAATATCTATTTCCTTTTTATATTATTTTAAGTGATTATATAATAGTGACCACTCTTCCGTGAGTGTTTTGGTTTTGGCCGTGATAAGACGTATCCGTGGAGCCTATTACTAGTAAAAAAACAATAATTTATATAAAAGCGTGAGATAAATTTGATGAAGCTAATAGTAAAATACGTGTTTTAGAATTCTGATGTTTTAACTTATTTGTGAAGTTATTTAAATAGTTTTAAAGTAACAAATTTATGACTCATTTTTCAAGTTTGATAATATAGTTTATGAAATGTTAGTCCTCATAATATGAGAAAATTTCGTGTTAAGATCGTCAAAGTATTTGTTTAAGTTTAAGTAAGTTAAACATTTTTTTAGTTTACCTCGTACGTTTTACAATTATTTGAAAGGGCTAACATAAACGATTTATTCTCTGAATTTGTAAAAATAAGAGAGGTTCGTATGCGATCCTACAATATTATTGCATATAATCTATCTCTAACTAAACTCGTTAAATTTTGCATACGAGCGCATGTTGTCTCCTATTTATGTGGGAATGCACTGGCCGGTTGCATGCGAATTTCATAATACTTCATCACGAGCTCAAATCTATGGAGTGCTTGAAACATTTCCACTTCAATAACAAAAAAAGACTTAAGACGGTAGTCAAACCAGTCCCTATCAACCGTCCCGACGTGCAAAAGCCTCTCCACGGAGGTTGATGAACGTCGTTAAATCTTAGTGATACATTTGATTCCACTTGCACATCAGTTGGGCAGTTTAATTGTCTGCTAAGTTATAAACATAAAGAAAAATCATGAGCCCGCGTGACAGTGATGAAATAACTGCAATCATATCCGTCATCGATCAAGGCACAAATACACTAAAAATTGCGCAGTAAATTGTGATAGACTCCCAAAAACTAGACCAAATAAAAGTTGCACGTGCCACATTGTATTAGATTTGTACTAGGAAGAGGTGATAATGGCATATCACTTCATTGATAAGTGGGTTTTTATCATAGAATGCATAATTATTCACGATAAAAAGCGACCGTAGGCCGTAAACAATATTTGACTTACGCAGTTGTATTTTCCGGGATTTATGATTTGTTATACTTTGCCAAACGGCAAGGTTCATCATCATCATCATCATCCTAGCGTTAGTCCCGGTTGCCACCCAAACTTTCGTTTCGGTGCCCGGGGTCCGCTTTCCGACTTTTTCTACTCCACTTCGCGCGATCTTCAGCATCCCTGGTAGTGAGCCCATTGGCACGCATATCACCCTTTATGACGTCAAGCCAGCACTTTTTGGGTCTACCCCTCCTGCCGGGGCCCGGCGGAGGCGGCATGGCCAGACATTTGTTTCCCACGTAAGCATCCGGTTGCCGTAAAACATGGCCATACCAACGGAGCCGACACTCCTGCAATTTATCTGCAATGTCACGGACACGAAGGCTACCGCGAATGCGGGAGTTCCTAACGCGGTCCTTCCGCGTCACTCCACACATCCACCGCAGCATATTCATCTCCGTGACACGCAGTTCTTGCTTGTGTCGCTCTAACACCGGCCACGCTTCACAGCCGTATAAAAGGACAGGCCTAATGATGGTCTTATAGACCTGTCCCTTCAACTTTACCGGCATCTTGGGGTCACAAATGACACCAGTTACCTCACGCCATTTGGCCCACGCGGCAGCAATGCGTGCCTTGACGTCGCAATCGATGTCACCAGACGCATGAAACACAGATCCCAGGTATTTCACATGGTCCGTGCGCTCGACCGTGTTGCCGTCTATGCGTACGGGTGTGGGATCTGTGGAGTTACAGGCCAAGTACTCGGTCTTCGCCACATTGAGCTTCAGACCACCGTTCTCAAGCGACTCCTTCCACACCTTCACACGTCGCACCAGCCTACCCCTGTCCGAATCTGCCAGCGCGATATCATCAGCATACATGAGCCAAACGGCAAGGTTAGTTTCTCCAAATAATCCAAACAGTGCAAGAAGAATATGGTATGAATAGGATATTAATTTTTTAAATATACAGTTGAAGTTTTGATGTAAAATGTTAATTGATACGCCTTGTTCAACGTTGTCAGATTGTGTTTAGAGTAATCGGCAACCTTGTCATCCAAAAGAACCAAATATAGATACAAAAATGAAATTTATTCAAAGAATAATTTTTTAACTTTGTATTGCTTTAGTAGAAGACGATTATTACGGAAGTAATTATAGGTTAATAAGTAATATTCCGTGCCTTGACTAAACATTCCGCGGAAGAGTCGTAGTCGATGAGTGAAAGGACTACATTCGGCTTTCGAGCTACGGATCTGCCGACCACTGCAGCAAGAGTTTAGTAATATAGTTGTAGCACAGAGAAGTTCATGTGTTAAAACTACATAATAATATAATTCACAGTATCAATAAGAACTAAATAAAATAAAAATTACAAGAGGCTCAAATAAAAAATGGGCCCCAAACCATCGGCAGTTTGCAGAAACGTTTCCAAAACAGCATTTTCTCTCTGGACAGCAATGCTGTTCATGTCTAGTGTATGTTAACTCTATACTCATATCATGTTTATATTGAATGTTTGTAAGATCATACACATAAGTTCAAATAGCTAATATCTCCTATTACAGAATTGTAGGTAAGCCGAGTATAGGGAATTTAAGGCCGCCTTTTTCCTACGGTGCCCTTCAATAATTATTCCTTTCCTTGAAAACGATTAAAATATAGTATAGATGTTTGATTTTAACAGATGCAACCAACTATGACAAGAAAATTGTTTTTATGAACGGTGAAAAAGCAATCTAGTCAACCTATATTGTCTAGTCACCTATTTGAGGTCCTTTGTGGCGTAACGGGAAACGCAATTCGGTACGCTTGCTTTTCACGGGTTGAATTCCCGTCTCACGTCTGGATTTTTATGTATAATATATATTTTTTTACAAAAGAAAAGTATATAAGTAGTATATCAGTTGTCTAGTACCCATAACGCAAATGATATGCTTAGTTTGGGATTAGATGGCGCTTTGTGAATTGTCACAAAATATATATTTATTTATATTAGATTATTCTTGATCCGTGCAGAGGCGGAGAAATAATACTGACCTCTGCGGCCGGGGTCGGCCTTTCGTAAAAGGCGACAAAACAACCCACCATAGCTACGTGGTAGGGTCTCAAGCCCGTCTGGATGGCGACAACCTTGGTCTTAAGTATGCCGCCATAATAACTTTGTGATGTGTTCCGGCATTAGTGACCCAAGTCCCTGTACCCTTATAGGACAGCAGCGTGTTCGCGATACTACTGGCGTTGTAAACACCAAGCCCATATGCGACGGTAACTGCTAAATTCTAAGTGGGTCGTCAGCCTATCTGCTGTCTTACAGCAATAAAAAAGAAATCTGATTTTAAAGTCGACTTTGACACATTACATCCATCTTGTCTTTGGTCTACACCTCCTTTGGTATCCATCCACTTTCTTTTCCAGCATTTTCCAAGATCTGTGTATGCAAAGTAATAATCAGTACAAGTATTTTTCCCTTTCAATATCTTCATTGATATGAGTTTAATATTTTAAAAATTATTTTACACAACTGGACTCAACACACCATATATCGTAACAGCTAAATCAAATTACATTATCATTTATTATCACAATATATACCTATTCCGAATATGCATGTCCGCCAAATCTTGCTAAATTGATAAAGAGGTCGTTGACATCGTCCCGTGCCGATAATTTTGGCACAAACTGACGGTATTTGTGATAGGAATTATCTTGAGTGGAGGTTGCACGTATGCATTACTGAGTGCACACTCAATATTCTGCGACTATTTTAAATTTATAATAAAAAATTATCCATGCAGGGGCGGAGAAAGAATACTAACCTCTTCGGCCGGGGTCGGCCTGTCATAAAAGGCGACAAAACAACCCATCCTAGCTACGTGGTAGGGCCTCAAGCTCGTCTGGATGGCGACCACCTTTGGTCTTAAGTATGCCGCCATAATAACCTTGTGTTGTGTTCCGGCATTAGTGACCCAAGTTCCTGTACCCTTATGGGACAGCAGCGTGTTCACGATACCACTGGCGTTGCAAAACCCATAGGCGACGGTAACTGTTAAATTCTAAACGGGCTAAATTATTTTCTCATTTTTTCTTTCGCAGTTTCTTATCAGTTTTGCAGTTTCTTATTTTCCTTAGTTATAGAAAGCTACACGCTCTAAAGTTAGTATAATGGGAGTGTGTGAGGATAGACACAAATAGACGTAGAATTTTAGTAGAACATTTCTTGCTCCATCTTTCGTTTCTTTAGATATTGTACCTTAACCCATCCTTTATTGACATTCCTTGGTGTTCTTTTGCTTTTCCGATCATTATGCGCCCCATTATAAGAACGGTAATACGTCCACAGTGTTTTCTGACACACTTTTATAATTAAAAATACCTTTGTATATTATTTAAAGACTGCAATCGCTCGGCATTTACCTTAATTCCGAAAATGGTTTTCTGATTATTTAAAGCTAAATTTCCCGCAAAATAACTTTTTCCTTAGTCACTAATCTATCTAACGCAAATATTTAATTAATTAATACTATAATTTTCCCAGATATTTGCCCAAAGGATAATATGACAGAAAAGACAATCCCAACGTTTAGAGGAAAAAACGTAAAATACGCACTAAACTTCGAAACCACATGTTTGGAAATACCTTCATTGTCTCGTTTGGATTAACCTACATGAGTATAGAACAGAATGTGATAAACTGGTTTGTACCAGAAGTTCAATTTGAGCTCCTGGGTTTTAGTGTAGGTCTTTTGTGGATATTTTTAATTCTGGTAACGGTTGTTTAAAATACGTGAAAATATATTGTGCGAAGGGTGCTGTTACAAAATAATTAGAAAAATATACCTAGTCAGGTCATAAGTATTGTTACACAGTAAAAACTTTTCTTTTAGAATGCTGGCCACAAAAAAGTTTATTGAATTCGAATTTCGAATTGTTCATGAAAATAAAAATGTATACTTTTAGAATTTTACTCATTTTTAAATATGGAGTGGACGCTTAAAGAAGACCGTGTTGCAGTTATTGCGTTGCATCGTTGCGGTTACGCGCCAATTCAAATTTTTAACATACTGAAAAATTTTAATATTACCAAAAGATTCCTTTATCGTACCATCAAACGATACAATGAAGACTCTAGTGTAGATGACAGGTCAAGAAGTGGTCGCCCTCGGTCTGTTAGGACTCCAGCAGTGATAAAAGCTGTGAAGGCACGAATTCAAAGAAATCCCAAACGTAAGCAGAAACTGTTGGCCCTTCAGATGGGGTTAAGCAGAACCACGGTGAAAAGGGTGTTAAATGAAGACTTAGGGCTTCGGGCATATCGAAGAAAAACAGGACATCGTTTGAATGCTCGTCTAATGGACCTGAGACTGAAGAGATGCCGCGCTTTGTTGAAGCGGTGCGCGGGAAAAAAATATCGGGAAATTCTTTTTTCGGATGAAAAATTTTTACCGTAGAAGATAGCTACAACAAACAAAATGATAAGGTGTACGCACACAGTAGTGAAGAAGCGAGCAACCGTATTCCGCGTGTCCAACGAGGTAATTTTCCATCCTCGCTCATGGTATGGTTGGGAGTTTCTTATTGGGGCTTAACAGAGGTACATTTTTGTGAGAAAGGTGTAAAAACGAATGCTGTTGTGTATCAAAATACAGTCCTGATAAACCTTGTGGAACCTGTTTCTCATACCATGTTCAATAACAGGCACTGGGTATTCCAACAAGATTCGGCGCCAGCTCATAGAGCGAAGAGCACACAAGACTGGCTGGCGGCGCGTGAAATCGACTTCATCCGGCACGAAGACTGGCCCTCCTCCAGTCCAGATTTGAATCCGTTAGATTACAAGATATGACAACACTTGGAGGAAAAGGCGTGCTCAAAGCCTCATCCCAATTTGGAGTCACTCAAGACATCCTTGATTAAGGCAGCCGCCGATATTGACATGGACCTCGTTCGTGCTGCGATAGACGACTGGCCGCGCAGATTGAAGGCTTGTATTCAAAATCACGGAGGTCATTTTGAATAAACTTTAATGTCATAAGAATCTATGTTTTGTTAAGTTCATTTTGGTATATGAATGGTTACATAATGAATAAACTTGTTACAATTATTTTACATTAAACATGTGACAGAATTTATGACCTGACTAGGTATATACATACAAGATAACACATACCTTTTCAAACGAACGTCTTTGTCATTTTAATTACTACGAACGAAGTAGCAAATAGGTTCTACAACATCTGTTAGTGTTTGTGATTAGGTTTCTGATTATTTTTAAAAATTATTATTTACTAGTTGACCCGGCGAATGTTGTTCTGCCATGTAAATTTATACACATACGCTTATTTAATCCTTTTTGTCTTGAGCTTAGTTTTACGAAGTTGAAGTATGATTGTAATAAGGAAATAGGTTTTAGTGTATAATAGAACCATTCCATTTTTCGCTTCGAAGTTTAGCAAGCAATTTATTTAAATCTTAACCATTTTGGCTATATTAAAGTAGCCAAATTTATTACGTTCACCGTGTTGCGGGGGACAAGGGTTTCATTTAAGTCTTTGTGCGTTTTGTATCAAGAGAAATTATATACGAGGAAGCTTGATGTTAGAGCCGGGATGAAACCCTTAGATAATAATTTCTTATCTTATTTAACGTCAAAATCTAACGTACAGTTTATGCTACCGCGAACAATATAAAATTCTTAAAAAGCGCTTATAAAAAAACGCGAGAAAACGAAATTTAAGTCGCAAGTGTGGACTCGCCGTTATCATCGTGAATGTAAGCCGTTGTACATTTTTTGCTTCACCGCAGTTTTCGTGTTTGTATTCACCGTGGCCTTGACTCGATATTGAATAACGACGTAGTTATATAATTTCTTTAATCTTCAATAATATAATTTTCTTATTTGCATGCTCACAGTGCGGCGAAACTATTATCAACTGGCTACTAATATAACGAAGAATTCTAGTACCTTTTTAGGCTTATTTCTTTGACAATTTTAATTAAAAAAATTAATATGGATTTTCACCTAATTTTGGAATAAATGTATTATTTGACGGCCATGTTATATTCAATAAGAAGTGAATATGTGACCTAAGATGATTTCTTCTGGATGTATGGATGCTTAGCGTTAAAGGTTGCATTCCAAGCTTCCGCTTCGGCACCCACGGTCTGCATTTTGCGACCTAAGAGATCATCTTGTATTAAAGACAGTCAAGTTGTAAGATTTCGGTACAACTACTCGAAGAGATTAGTTTTTCATTGAGGATTTGAGCATTTGAATAAATCTTAAGATTTAATTAGCAGTACCGCGCAGTTTACTGATGTACTAAATCTATGATATACGCTATGATATGAGCAAACAAGTCTCTGATTTTAAGTTTTTTTCCTGATTGGTACTCGTGTAAAAAATGAACTTTTTGAATCTAGCTTCCTGTGCTGATTCCGCGTGAGAAAATGAAGTGTCATAAATGAGCAAACAAAGTACACCGGGTTTCTTTACCTATGTATGTATATACAGTATATATAATTAGTAAATGCTACATAGCTTTTAGCTTACTACTTTGATAGTGATAGTTTTATGCAGACATTAGTATACGAGGGGTTTTCAATAAATAGTGATAATGCGATACATTCTCCTTGGAAAAAAATACTGACAGGCATAGCTCAGACATTAGATATAATCCTATATCTTTAAACGAGTAATTCTTGTGTATATATATATATATATATATATATATATATATATATATATATATATATATATATATATATATATATATATATATATATATATATATATATATATATATATATATATATATATATATATATATATATATATATATATATATATATATATATATATATATATATATATATATATAATTGGAATCTCGGAATCGGCTCCAACAATTTTCATGAAATTTAGTATATGGGGGGTTTCGGGGGCGATAAATCGATCTAGCTAGGAATCATTTCTAGAAAATGTCAAAAGGTGGCGTTTGAGTAGTCCCAATTTAAACTGAAAAATGACTCTTCCTGACATTTTTTAAATTGCTTTAACGACACAACAACACTAAAGTTATTCCAGCAGATGGCGTTGTTAAGTAACACGAAGTCAATGAGTGTTTGCTTTGAGGTTAGACTAAGAAAATAAATTGTTACAAAAAACAATTTATAAAAAAAAATACCGAGCAAAGCTCGGTCATCCAGCTGGTAATAATAAAGATAGCAATCAATTATTTTTTTCTTTTTTAAAAATAGAAGTCATTTGTTGGCGTCGTGTAGGAACGTGTTCTTAAAAATGGATAAAATTGAAGTTGAACCTGGTAAATCAAGACTTGAGAGCAATAATAGAGGTTCATGATTCTCCATATTTTACGGTTGCGCGTTGGTGTGCTTAGTTCAAGCGAGGAACAACTTCCGTTAACGACGACCCCCGCACGGGACGCCCAATACAGTTAGTGACTGAACAAATGATTATGAAAAAAGTGTCAGCGCGCTGGGTGCCCAGAATGCTTTCTGACGCGCAGAAACAAACGAGACTGAGAATGCCACAAAGCTGTTTGGGTTTGTTACAACACGATTTTTGGCTCTATCTAACTATGGACGAAACATGATTTTACCATTATGACCCGGAAACGAAAAAACAGTCCATGACTCGGAAGAGACCGTTATCTCCAATTCCGAAGAAATTTAAGGCGATTTCATCCACCAATAAGATCATGGGCTGTTTTTCCTGGGACAGCCAAGGGGTGGTAATGATCGAATACCTTAACCATGGAGCCAATATTACGGGGACTTTGTACACAGAACAAAAAATAAAATGGCGTGAGGAAATACGCAAACAACGGCGTGGCAAACTCGAAGTGATTTCTACCTATTTCCGCGGTTAAAGGAACATCTCAGGGGCCATAAATTTTAAGACGATGACGCAGTAGTCGCCGCGGTACATTTTTTAAGGAATCAGGATGAAAATTTTTTAAAAAGGGAAATTTAGCTTTATAAAAAAGATATACAAAGTGTATAAACCTGAAAGGTGACTACGTCGAAAAATAAAATAACATTTTATAATTATTCTATACTACTATTATAAAGAGGAAAGATTTGATTGTTTGTTTGTTTGTTTGTTTGTTTGTTTGCTTTGAATAGGCTCCGAAACTACTGACCCAATTTAAAAAACTCTTTCATTGTTGGGAAGCTACACTATCCCCGGGTGACATAGGCTATATTATATTTTCAAAAAAATTAGGGATCCTTACTAAAACTCCAATAATGTAACCCAAAGTGTAAAAAAATTACCTAAAATATTATTTAAATCGCGTGCGTTGCGAAAACTATTGATGATAGAATAAAATAATGTACTACAACTTTGCAGAACACATCATTATTTACAAAAAGTGTCGCGACAGCATATGTCTAACTATTATAGTTATGCCACAATAAGTGTTCTTTTATTTTAAAAATTTAATTTAAATGCCGCCCCTAGAAAAGGCTCTTTATTTGGATCTTGGTATTAATCCTTATCAAAATAAATTACTTCATATTCAAAACTGTTTCAATACCTTTATATAACTTTTTGAATTATTCAATTCGGATATTCCATTCGAAAGATATCACGAGTTTAAAAATGTAAGTATTAGAAAAATGTTGCGTGGTAGCCGCTCACCCTGTTCGGCTAGCTAGGCAGCACCTTATGCAATGTAGGCGTGCGTCACTGGGGTTTTTACAAAAATTAGAATACTTATTAAAAAATAACGAAAAATAAATAAAAAGTAATAACAAAAAAAATCATTAAAATAAAAGCTCATAGAAATAATAATATTCAAACTTTCTTTATAATTTTATTTTTTTAGTAACCTGACGCAAATAGAAGGGTTTGCCTCTGTCCGAGGAGTGCACGGGTGTGCGTACCCGAGGTGCCCGAGCATCCGTCGCTTCACTCCCCTCTCCGTTCGAGGCGACAGAGTCCTACCTTTCTTTCCGTCTACCTCTTACATCCTTTCCAACTTAGCTCTCTGTTCGTGGCGTGGTCCCCGGTGGGATGGTTGCGAATACTGATTGGGGTCCCGGGTTCTACCCTGGGACCTGATTTGGTAGTCGAAACCATGCCTATTTCGACTGCGCCTGCACAGAGAGTGTTCCCGGGGCGGGAATTGCATCCTCGCTGGTCTTGCTGGGCCGGCTACGACGTCAGGCGACTCTGCTTTTTCTGGAGTGTCGTCTGGTAGTCGTACCCACGCCTGACTAGCACGCGACGGGGATGCGAGTCCCGTCCAGAATTGGCCGCGGACCTGTCGCTCCCGGCCCTGGTTCTGTCCATGGTCGGGGGTGATCCTGGATGGTCGCCTCCTTTTGCGAGGCAGTAGTGTCTGCAAGGGAGGCGGCGGAACGGGAGCGGGAGTCCGCCACCGCACTCCCCTCCCGCCAACGTAGGCAGCGTCGTCGGCGCCGGAGGGCGGGCAACGATCTCCGGCCGCCGTAGAAAGCGGCCGCAGGCGGCCCCTCAGGGGAGGATCCGCCGCTCGCACTATTGCCGCGAGGGAGAAGCCGCGTGCTGTTCCGCAGCCCCCCTCAACTCCTAGAGTTGTTACAAGAGAACGCGGGGGGGACGAAACCCTGACCCCTGGCGCCAGCACTTTAGAAGGGGCCCGCTTTAAGACAAAGCGTGGGCCGGCGCCGGCCCGGGCCATATATCCGTGGGCCCGGGCGTAGGCGATAGAACAGCGGGGTTTTTTAGTGGGTAGTCGGATGGTCGAACATCTTTTCCGGAGTCCCTTATATCCCTCGGTCCCCCCGTGCCGGGGGAACCCGTCAAGAGAGGTTTTTCCCCGAGACCGAAAAAAAATAGAAGGGTTTAATTTTTAATTTTTTGTTAAATACCCATGCGAAGCTGGGACGGGCTGCTAGTATTAGATAATTGCGTCATACTCATTATCACTCTTTATTGAACACCCGTAGTAAAAGTTTATAGATTTCATACATTTAATTACAAGAGGTAACTTTTGTTACTAGTATTTTATTTTATAAATAGGCTTGCATTAAAACACACTAGAGTTTTTAAGGATAAACTCTATAAAAAAATTAATCACACGGTCCAGTAGTTAATATTTGATCACGTTTCATAACTCTTATTCATATTTAAATGAGGTGGTTTAGTTTCCTTTGCCATAAGATGGCGCTACATTCATGTTCCAACTATCGCAGGTTGCAGCGCATCGGACAACGACCTGATGATCATTTTCCTGCTATTTTGACAGTCACTGTTATTTTTTACAATGTTACATAGATTAGATGACCGTCGACTGTTTAATTTATTGAAGTAGAACAATTTGCAAATTTTACGGGGACTTTTTGCAATGGACAAGAAAAAGTGATTACTGTTTATTTGATACTAGCAAACGTTGTTCTGCCATATAAATAAAAAAAAAACTTAATTACGTTCACCTCTTTTTCAATCACTTCAAGTTTTATTTTTGCGACAAAAAGTAGCTCATGTCCTTCCTTCTTCAAGGTCCAATCTATCTCTATATCGAATTCATCAAAATTGGTGCAGCAGTTTAGGCGTGAAGACGTAACAGACAGACAGAGTTACTTTGATATTTATAATATTAAGTAAATAAAGTAAGTATGGATACCGACTACCGGTAGAGTGAGTTAAAAATCGTAGGGCCACAAAACCCGACTATGCTAAAAATATATACATAAGCTGGTTTATTTGTAATAACAGCCCGCAATCGTAAATTATAGATCATACCATACATAATGACTAACTATTTTTCTTACACAGTGATCACCTTTTATTAATACTGTAACACGGTGTTTACTCACGCCATCACTAGATGGGGTTAGGCAATGACTAGATCGCGGTCGCAAGTTCCTCCGGCTGCCAAGTAAACTCCCGTACCTCGTGACGTCTTTCAAGCTCGCCTGGTTAGGGTCCTAGGACGTAGGTGGAAACAGGATCTTTGCCACTCTAGAGTGGCAAAGATCCTGTTTCCACCTACGTCAGGACACGCATTTTGAAAACTCTTAGGACTTCATGGCTAACGGCTCCGCCGAACTCCGGTGTCGATAAAAGTGTCGCAGCGTAACTTAGGTGCCCCGCGCCCGTGTCGTACTGTATATTGTTGCAATACATTTTGTACTCAAGAACTTCATGTTTCGAATCTTCGCTCACCACCCAGTTACAATTGGCGCCCAAGGTGGGCGCCCCATTATAATACTATGTTTTTTTTTATTGATTTAGGACAGCAGACAGGCTGACGGCCCGCTTAGGATTTAGCAGTTACCATCGCCTATAGGTGTTTGCAACACCTGTGGCATCGCGAGCACGCTGCTGTCTCATAAAGGTACAGGAACTTGGGTCACTAATGCCGGAACACAACACAAGGTTATTATGGCGGCATACTTAAGACTTAAGGTAGTCGCCATCCAGACGGGCTTGAGGCCCTACCGCGTAGCTGGTGGGTTGTTTTGTCGCATTTTACGACAGGCCGACCCCGGCCACAGAGGTTAGTATTCTTTCTCCGCCCATGCACGGATAAAAATATGTATATTTTATTTATTAAAGTACCTTTTAATTGCTTCTTAAAAGGGGCGTACTTTTTAGTATCAAAAATAAGATAGTCGTATAAGACATTGGACTACCCCTGTTGCTAGTTTACGCAATTGGGGGATAGATAGAAGTCGGTAACTAATTTTAGCGACATTCATTCCACATTTTTTATGCCAAAAGAGTGTTATGAAGATATTCGACGCAGGAGAAGTTTTTTTTGTCATCTTACATCTTGGAATAATGATTTCCAAAGTGCTACCTCTGGGAGCAACTGAGAAAAATCAATAGCATAAAGAGGAAATATGAAAAATTATTGTATGCAGCAGAGATGCGAATGTTGAGATGGATAAGTAGAGTTACAAAAATGGATAAAATTAGAAATGAGTATATTAGGGGAAGTTTGAAAGTAGCACCAGTTGAGAAGCTGAAAAGTAATAGGTTAGCATGATATAGCCATATAATGCGAAGAGAGGAGCGTCATGTAACAAGGAGGATGCTAGAAATGAGAGTGGATGCATATAAGAGGAGGAGTAGACCAAAGAAAAGATGGATGGATTGTGTAAAAGACGATATGGTTAAAAAGGTGAATGTTTATTATGACGGCTAATAGAGGAAAGTAGAAGGAGAGAACATGCTGTGCCGACCCCACATAGTTGGGATAAGGGCAGAAAGAAGAAGAATATTATAGTTATTTGAAGATGTAGGAAACTATATTTAATAGTTGAAAATTTCCTAGATTTAAATCATGTTGTTTCATTTATGAAGATTTTTTTCTCTCTGTACACCGCACTATATTTTAGTACTAGTAGTCCTTCATAAGAAATTTATAAGCATATGGGTTACCTGGAAGAAATCGCTTGAAGCGATAAGGCCGACCATTGTCTCCAATATTTAGAATATTCTCTTTTACTTGATTTATATTATTAGGTTAAGTTGGTGACGTTAAAATATTATCTATTATATGTATATAACACATTCTTCTATTTTCTCACATTACGAAGTCTTTGGTTGGCATATTACTAAGGCGTGAAGTAAGGCCTCTGCGGTAATTATATATAGAACTAGCAGCCCGTCCCAGCTTCGCACGGGTATTTAACAAAAAATTAAAAATTAAACCCTTCTATTTTTTTCGGTCTCGGGGAAAAACCTCCCTTGACGGGTTATCCCGGGTTAGCCCGGGGGGACCGAGGGATATAAGGGACTCCGGAAAAGATGTTCGACCCACTAAAAAACCCCGCTGTTCTCCTATCGTCTACGCCCGGGCCCACGGATATATGGCCTGCCGATCTCGTGGCCCGGGCCGGCGCCAGACCACGCTTTGTCTTAAAGCGGGCCCTTTCTAAAGTGCTGGCGCCAGGGGGTCAGGGTTTCGTCCCCCCGGCGATCTCTTGTAACAACTCTAGGAGTTGAGGGGGGCTGTGGAACAGCACGCGGCCTTCTCCCTCGCGGCAATAGTGCGGGCGGCGGATCCTCCCCCGAGGGGCCGCCCGCGGCCGTTTTCTACGGCGCGGCGGCCGGAGATCGTTGCCCGCCCTCCGGCGCCGACGACGCGGCCTACGTTGGCGGGAGGGAAGTGCGGTGGCGGACTCCCGCTCCCGTTCCGCCGCCTCCCTTGCAGACACTACTGCCTCGCAAAAGGAGGCGACGGCCGTCCATCCAGGATCGCCCCCGACCATGGACAAAACCAGGGCCGGGAGTGACAGGTCCGCGGCCAATTCCGGACGGGACTCGCATCCCCGTCGCGTGCTAGTCAGGCGTGGGTACGACTACCAGACGACACTCCAGAAAAAGCAGAGTCGCCTGACGTCGTAGCCGGCCCAGCATGACCAACCGACAGCGAGGATGCAATTCCCGCCCCGGGAACACTCTGTGCAGGCGCAGTCGAAATAGGCATGGTTTCGACTACCAAATCAGGTCCCAGGGTAGAACCCGGGACCCCAATCAGTATTCGCAATCATCCCACCGGGGACCACGCCACGAACAGAGAGCTAAGTTGGAAAGGATGTAAGAGGTAGACGGAAAGAAAGGTAGGACTCTGTCGCCTCGAACGGAGAGGGGAGTGAAGCGACGGATGCTCGGGCACCTCGGGTACGCACACCCGTGCACTCCTCGGACAGAGGGGCGCCCCTGAGGGCAAACCCTTCTATTTGCGTCAGGTTACTAAAAAAATAAAATTATAAAGAAAATTTGAATATTATTATTTCTATGAGCTTTTATTTTGATGATTTTTTTGTTATTACTTTTTATTTATTTTTCGTTATTTTTAACAAGTATTCTAATTTTTGTAAAAACCCCAGTGACGCACGCCTACATTGCATAAGGTGCTGCCTAGCTAGCCGAACAGGGTGAGCGGCTACCACGCAACATTTTTCTAATACTTACATTTTTAAACTCGTGATATCTTTCGAATGGAGTATCCGAATTGAATAATTCAAAAAGTTATATAAAGGTATTGAAACAGTTTTGAATATGAAGTAATTTATTTTGATAAGGATTAATACCAAGATCCAAATAAAGAGTCTTTTCTAGGGGCGGCATTTCAATTAAATTTTTAAAATAAAAGAACACTTATTGTGGCATAACTATAATAGTTAGACATAATGCTGTCGCGACACTTTTTGTAAATAATGATGTGTTCTGCAAAGTTGTAGTACATTATTTTATTCTATCATCAATAGTTTTCGCAACGCACGCGATTTAAATAATATTTTAGGTAATTTTTTTACACTTTGGGTTAATTATTGGAGTTTTAGTAACGATCCCTAATTTTTTTGAAAATATAATATAGCCTATGTCACCCGGAGATAGTGTAGCTTCCCAACAATGAAAGAATTTTTTAAATCGGGTCAGTAGTTTCGGAGCCTATTCAAAGCAAACAAACAAACAAACAATCAAATCTTTCTTCTTTATAATAGTAGTATAGATATTCTTCCAAATCACCATAAAGTTTCATCAAATCGGAATATAAGCGAAAAACTAAACCGGAATTCGGCGATATCAGTTCTCTTTTCACATACTGCTCGTTATTCCTCAGTTTTTTTGGTCCGGACCGAAGTTTTCGAGGTCGCGCTGTACTAGACGCCGTGGGAGGTCGGTGAGGGAGGTACATTTGGGAGGTGGGGGTGTTAGGAAGTTTGCACTTGTGGAGGCCGTCTTGAAATGGAAGGCTTACAGCTTAAACAGGGCTTCACAAAGACTGTTTGGAATAACTAACACTTTATATAAAGTATATTTAAAGTAAATATTCGCAATTCAGAATTATTTCGTTTTATTAAAATATCATTTCCAAACAATAAAAACACACACACATACACAATACACAGTAAATAATATTTCCTTTCTTACGTATTATATAAACGCATTATAAGCGGGGTGGGTAATAATACCCGATTCGCGAACTGTTCTCTATTAGCAGGGCGGGTATTTATACCTTTTTGAATAATTATTCTTCGACATGTTCTTCATTCCTGAAGGTCGTGCCCGTCTTGATAAGCCTTTACGGAGACGCTGATGAACTGCCTCCACACCACTCTGTCCTCGGCCTGTTTCAGAGCTGCAGGCAAAGTGAGCCCCGTGATAGCATTAATTTGATCCGACCATCGGGTTGGTGACCGTCCTCTGGGCCTTTTCCCCTCTATTTTGCCTAGCACTATCAGTTTTTCGAGGTTGTCTGACTCCTTTCGAGCGATATGGCCAAAATAGCCGAGTACTCGCTTGTAGCAGGTCGTGGACAATCTGGTTCTGACATTCAGCTGGTCAAGAATGGATGTGTTGGTCCTTTTTGCTGTCCACGGTATGCGTAGCAACCTCCTCCAACACCACATCTCAAAAGCCTCGATCTTTTTCCGGTCAGCCGCACGAATAGACCATGATTCTGAGCCATACAGAAAGATCGAGAAGACCAGAGATCGCACAATTCTCATCTTTGTGGTATTAGAGATGCTTTTTGAATAATGCTTACTCTAAAAGCGGCAGAAGGAAATTTTCTATAGTCTTACAGTTCGTAATTTTTGGTTAGACTCAAGAGCGTTACTTATTTAACATTTGTTTATATAATAAATAAAAGGAACTATAAATTTTGTTTATCATTAAATTTGTTTTAATTAATTCTTTCTTCACTTACACTTATTTAATAAGAATAATGATAATCGTTAATAAATTGTTTAAGTGTAACCTCAATTTACTATTAAATAATTGACTTGGATAATAATAAAGTCTGGCTACCTTTTTTCTTTATTAAAACCACATCTTTTATGGTTATAAAATGATAATGTTTTGTTCGGTCCTTATTTGATTATGATTTGATCATTCACGTAAATAAATATGTTATAAAAATATAATCTCCAGTGGATTGATCGTCCGCCTTCAAGCTAATTCCTAATTTATTAAGTTAAATATATTAATATTTAAAATAAGAAAGCATTAGTAGCGATCTTCATTCTTTTTTTTAAATTTAAACATGTTTTTTTAATATATTAGCAAAAACTTTTTTTTTCAATTGTAAAGGCATCCATTATTCTTTTTTGAGTACATTCAATTTAAATCAATAACAGGTAGAAATAAAATGTGAAAATTATTATACATATTTTATTTAATTAAGCTTATGTGATTAATACCAGTTCAAACCTGTTTTATATATATTTAAATGTTTCATGAAATATTCATCCTTTGCTATGTACAGAACTTGTTAGTATGATAAAATTAATAAATTCTAACTAGACATGTCAAGTAGCTTTAGAAATTTTAGCGGATCCGAAAAATTTTAAGTACAAAAAGTTGCGAAATTAATAAAATTAGAAATGAGTTTGTCAGGGGAAGCTTTCAATCCGCCCGTGAACGAGAAACTAGAAAACAAACTGGTATGCTCATATGAGTAGGCTAGAATGCTATATGACGAGATAAATGCTAGAAATGAAAGATTAAAATTAGTAAATATTTCAATAATATAAAAGTGTTACATGGAAAATAATTCTAAACTCAATGTAACAGGGTTCAAATTTGTAAAGAGCGTAAATTTTAATTCCATATCAAACCAGCCGTAAATGCGTTTTAGGCACAGCACCGAACGCATTGACTATCGACCGTCCCTCTGTGTCGCGAGGCAACGCCACCCCACCCCAACCCCCTGAGGTTTTCCAACAACCAACTGTGTGTGTGCCTGACAGAATATGGAAGGTAGATAGTTTAAACAAAAGCGTACGTGTGAAATATATAGAGCGCGGTTTTCACCGTTAATAGGGTGGTTCGCAAAGGTATTTCCAATTTAAATTTTAAAACGATTGCCGGTTTTGCATGTTTACAAAAACGGAAGACGGCATTTCTTCTTAATTCGCAAATATACATTATCCGCTATGATATTCATGTTCATGTAGTAATAATCTAAAGAAACATCTTTGCAAAAAACGGGCGATATCGATTTTTCTACATTTTTGGTAATAATTTAGTTCTAAAGAGGGTTTGACAGCTAAACTATGTTTCTTGTACTTAACAAAGAGTATGGGTATGAAAAAAAAGTTAATTCCAAATCAGAAACTTTACTTTACGTCGCCATCTAGACGGGCTTGGGGCCCTACCGCGTAGCTGGTGGGTTGTTTTGTCGCATTTTACGACAGGCCGACCCCGGCCACAGAGGTTAGTATTCTTTCTCCGCCCCTGCACGGATAAAAAAGGAAAAGATTCCAGGATTTAAATGTTAAAATTATATCCTCGTTGATAATAAGACATTTTTAGCATTGGAGCTATACTAAAAACATTAATTATATCCATAGAAAAACCAATGACTAAGGTGCCCGTCTTTTGCAAAGGAGTGTATGTAAAAGGAAAATGGGTTTCTTAGACGCAACATCGCAGCAAAATCACAACATATATATTATATATAGGCTACAATTATTCGACGCGGAATTTTTCGTAGATGCTTCTAGGCTGCTTACTTTTGGCTTCCATTGAACCCTCGTTTTTTTCGCTTTACTTTTGTTTGTTATTCGCCCAGCGAGGCTAGCGAGAACTTCTTCTTCTTTGGCCTCGCCTTTTCCCGTTACGCGGGGTCGGCTTTCCTGGTGCTGAGGCGCCACTTATTCCGCTGGTATGCGTCGTCATCTGAAATCGCGAGGCTAGTGAGAACGGCTAGTAAGAAATAAATTAAACATACTATGACAATTAATAGAGCGGCATCTAGTATCAAAGTATCAGCAGAGCACTTGTGGTATCGGTGCTAGAAAACTATTCTTCCTGCCTTTAGTATTTGATAAATAAATACTATACAGGTATATGTACAGTATTTATCCAGAATTGGAACGGGAATAAAATTAATGTCCCCGCAGGCGTATAGAAATAGTGAAATTGTAATTACGAAATTAAATTTTCAGTATTTAGATACTATCGGTTACAAAATCTTAATATTTTTGCCGTGATGTATCGCTTATATGTATTGGTATGTTTATGGTAGATTTTATAGCATAGTATTTAATTTATGTGTATTGACAGGCTGACGAAGGCCCACTTAGAATTTAGCAGTTACCGTCGCCTATGGGTGTTTGCAACGCGAGTGGCATCGCGAACACGCTGCTGTCCCATAAGGGTACAGGAACTTGGACTAATGCCGGCACACAACACAAAATTACTATGGCGGCATACTAAAGATCAAAGGTGGTCGCCATCCAGATGGGATTGGGGCTCTACCACGTAGCTATAGTGGGTTGTTTTAACCACAGGCTATTTTCTAAATGTTATTTATTCATATTTATTGAAAGATGTTAGTTCGAAGAAGCTTTATTATATAAAATGACACGTTATACTCGTATATATGTGATGTGTCGATAGTTGTACCGACGAAGCTATGATTACAATGGACAGTCTTACTGCCGAATTTTTTCCAGCCAACCATATGAAGGGGGAAAAAGAACAAGATGTTCTAATTTAATCTGTGTTAAACTAGTTGCATAGTATTTCGTATGTAACCACCAATAACTGAAATGAACAGTCTGTGTGCGGCGATAATTTTTTTTGTTTATGAATAGCAGTCTATTTAGTCGGCAACTTTAATTTCTAAAAAAAAAAAAAAAAAAAATTATTTATACAGAGTTATTGGTAATTCGACGTATTCCCGGTAGGAGGTCCGGAATAATTTGACTACTTCGGTAGTTAAGTCACAACTCAGAAAAATAATGCGACTTTGCGTACGTAATAGGGCAAGTCACTTCGAGCAAGAACTTTAATTAGGCTAAATTACAAAATGTCTTAATTGTTACTTAATTAATTAATTAAATAATTGTTATTACTACTAAACTGTTACTGGTTCTAAATTTTATTTTAAATTTGTATTTTTTATTTTATTTACATTGGGTATTGTTTTCATTTAAAATTATGGAAATTTTAAAGAACGACCTTAAGTTTAGTTCGAATACGAATTTTCGCCTGCTTTCTTTGCGATGTTTTTTCAATTTCTTTGAAATAAGTTCCTAGTTGTTATGCCTTGTTGGAGAGTTAAGAAAACGGTTATGTTTTTAAAATAATGCAGATTATTTAGCATAGTCCAGTTTAATAACGTTTTTTTTTTGTTTTTAAAGGATTGTAGTGGATAAATCTAAAAAAAAAATTGAAATACTATCGTTTTTTGTCTCGAATTTTTAAATTTGGACCGATAATTGTTGTTTTAATATTGATAAATAACCAGTGTTTATCGTTTTTATAAATCAGAAGAAAAAATGAGAATTAATTAAATTTTTCAAAGTTGCATTATTGACTTATTTTGAAAAAAACTAAATAACTTGATAACTCAAAATGGTTCATTTTTGCATAATGCATATGGGGATTAAAATTATCGCAAATAGTCACCCCTATTACCAATTACTAATAAATCTGTATATATTATTACCCTATTAAAATTTTCGCACTCCACCAAGCTGCAGAACGGGATCGATGGAGACAGCTAGTTGACGGAATCAAACGGAGTCACGATCCTCAGCAATGAGGGACCGATTGAAGAGAGAGATTAAAATTTTAGTATTGCAGTCTAGTATTTTCTCAGTACTGATAAAATGCTGTACTGGAGTACAGTGTATATAGTGGACTATATACGACTATATCTAATAATAATGAGAATAAACATATGCTGAATTTTAACAGTAATAATTCAATATAACGATCTATAAATTATAATTATCTTTAGATGAACTGCCTGAAACCGGATTATTAATTTAATCTTCATCATCAGTTCTTTTTCCATTATAATCATAACGGTATTGAAATTGGTCTAATTATTAATTTATATCGGCTTCATAACTTGTTTTTTTTTATATATTAGTAATGTATACTATTACTCATATTTATAGAAGATATTTTGTAAAGACAACTGGCTGTGTGGTTGCAGTATATGAGCTGGGGCCGTCCCTTACCTTCTTAGAGTAGTGAAAGATGAAAAATCGATTATGCCTTCAGCTATACCCACCTAGCTGCACATATCAACTGCAAATTTTCTTTCGGGGAAGAAAGATTAGAAATTTCAGTCAGATTTCTTAAAGACCGTTTAGAAACTCTTAAAAATATTCAAAATTTTGTTGTCTACTTCAATTCAATTTTGCATTTATAGTTTTTTCCAAAAAAATAGTATAACAATTAGGGTAGGTAAAAAAAAAACAAATTTTTTTTTTACTTTGTACTCTGAAAAATAGGTAGAAAATTCTCTCCAAATATGAGCTCTTAATTTTTATAGGAATGTGCTCCCCGCCTTACAGTTGTCTATTTTTTCTTCAGTATTAAAGAGAAAAAAATCATATCTCCCTACCAACTGTAATTTTTTTTGATCCACCTTTATAACAATAATTTAATAGATTTAGATACAGTAGTTGTTTTAATTTAATTTGATATACATGAAACGATACGTTTAATTTTTTTTAATTCACAGAAGCAAGTGTCAACTATAAAATTTGTCTCAAGACATTAATTTTAATGATAACCCTTACTGAGGGTAATTTGGCTATTCGTAAAACTACCTTTTTTCAATGATAAGCTTTGTATTTTTTTTATTGCTATAATACAACAGGCAGGCTGACGGCCCATTTAGAATTTAGCACTTACCGTTGTCTATGGGTATATGCAACGCCAGTGGAATCGCCAACACGCTGCAGTCTCATGAGGGTAAAAGAACTAGGGTCACTGATGCCGGAATACAACACAAAGTTATTATAGCGGCATACTTAAGACCAAAGGTGGTCATCGCCATCCACCTCCCTACAGAAGGATTACGTATTTTCTGTTTTTACGATCCTATGTTACCGAGGAACTATTTAACAGAAAAAATAGAGAACGGTTGGAACGGCGAAAAAAATAGCTTAGATCGATAAGTGAGCTATAGAACGGATAGCTAATCATTTCTCTGGGACTATGATATATTACTGAACGAACTGGCCTGGTATGCTATGGCCATGATATAAGCATAATGCATCTTATAACAGATTTTTAAATTTGTCTTTGGATGTGATCTATAAATATTTTCTTCTAGTATTATGTTTGCGTACAAACTTCGTAAATGATTGATCAATTGATAAGGGTTATCGGGCACGTTAGTACTTATTAGTTTTTGCAGGGCCATTGTAATTTACTCATGCATCATTAAGGCTTAACACGTATAAATTGATTCGTTGTTTTAAAGTGACGATCGTTGTTTTTATCATTTTATCAATAGTAAGATAAATTTTACAAATTATTGCAAACAGAAATAAACGGAGACTTTGTTATTAGACTTTGTTGATTAAAACATATGTATATTATACATTTGCCATTGCCTCTTAATTTGGGCTTAAATCGCATAGTATCCGAATTCATACAGCTTTTTTTACAACTCTTAAAGCTTTCTCGAGAAGAGAACCTGGGTTCGTATTCTACCCAGTGGACTTAGAAGGGTAAACAGGATTCCTAGCGTAACATACACTCATATACAACAAGTGATATACCGTGAAATGTACCTTATTATTATAAAAAATATCCTGCCAATAGAAGAAGATACTTTATACTAAGCAAGAACTATAATTTGAATGCCAAATCTCATGAAAATCGCCCCGAGAAAAATCAATAATTGATAAAAGCTGAAGCACCATGCTGTCAACGCAACCCCATTTCAGAAATCATACACCAAACCCGGGCAAACAGAGCACTGCATGAAACGGAAACTCGGCAAAATTTCCAACCGAAATCAAATTGAAAATCGACTTTCTATACGCCTATGTATAGCCCTCAAACAGCCCGGATGCAAGTGAAAACGACATCCCGGGCGAAGGGGGGCACCGACTAACCCCATTTACGCACACCAGTATGACAGCGCATCCCCAGACTGGGGGAGGTGACCTCAGAGTAATGAACAAAGGAGTAGAAACTGTAAAAAAATTGTTTTATAATTATCTTTTTAGTTTCACTTTCAATAAAAGCTTTTTATATGTTTAGAACTCTCTCTTATAGCTTAAAACATGATTTAAAAGACGCCAAAAAGTAAGTAATCAAGGTAGGAAATTATTTAATATTTTTTTAGAAATGACACATTCAAAAATATACTTAAATAATAAAATAAATAAAATAATATAAGATCCTTACGCGTCGAAGATTTGACAACTAATTTAAAAATAGCTTGAGAGGTTCAATTCGTGATAGATCTCGTTAAATACAATTTAATTTTTTTTTCCAGACATAATAAACAATTGTGCATAAATAGTTTTTGTATTATGAAAACTAGTATTACACCATTATTTTGTGATTAAAATATGTTGTCCAAAGATTTATGTATGTATATGTATCAAAAATAAAATATTGTGGTGATGATGAATTTAAAAAAAACCCTTAGATCATATCAGTTTTTATTTGTTTTGTAAAATTTTTATATTACAGTTAGTACGAGTGGTTTTAAGCGTATTTTGAACAGGTACGTGTGTGTGTCTTTTAATTTTTAATATTGCAAAAACATTATGCAACACATTTCAGTTGTTTTAGTACCGACTCTATTCCTCCTTATTCTAAGGGAGTGTCACCCACACACCCCGTTTCAAGGTCGACACGGGTAGTGCGAGCGAGACAGCAACACTTCCACAACCAAAGTGCAAGCGAAATGCGTGAGAGAAAATCAATCTTGCAGGGCGAGCGGGGAATGGAAAACTAGGTGAACCATTTTCAGACATTTACAAACGCGTGTAGACTACTAATGGGCATAGTTACGTTCATAATTATTTTATTTGTTTTCTGATTAGAAACCCAATTGTGCGTGTTAGTTTGGTTTGAATTGCTCTTTGAAGGGTTTGTATGGGGTCTTTCTAGTTATTAAAATTCAAGTTTTTATCAACATTTTATCTATTTATTAGCTTATTTAATTACACGTATCGTTTTACGGTTGAGCTATATTCGTGCATTTTTTAAAACAGTCTATTCAAGGCGAATACCTGTATTTTTTTTTATTGCGTAGGACAGCAGACAGGCTGACAGCCCGCTTAGAATTTAGCAGTTATCGTCACCTATAGGTGTTTGCAACGCCAGTGGCATCGCGAACACACTGCTGACCCATAAGGGTACAGGAACTTAGGTCACTAATGCCGGAACACAACACAAGGTTATTATGGCGGCATACTTAAGACTAAAGGTGGTCGCCATCCAGACGGGCTTGAGGCCCTACCACGTAGCTAGGGTGGGTTGTTTTGTCGCCTTTTACGACAGGCCGACCCCGGCCACAGAGGTTAGTATTCTTTCTCCGCCCCTGCACGGATAAAAATATTGCAAGACTTTTTTACAAGCATAATAAGTACCTAATACCACGAAAATGTTATTAGTTTTTTAATTAAGTAGCTGGTTTATATTTATTTGAACGTAACTTTCTTAAAGCTAAATTAAACTATAACATTTGGTTCTTAAATATCAAATCAATGTTTATAAGTATGAGATAATCGTGCCTTATAGGTATGAATTTCAGTATTTTATTTTGAGGTCACGGTGTAGGCAGCAACGTGATAGAGAAAGTGGCTTATTCTAATACCTTATTACTATATAGATATGCTAAGGAATATGTATATGCCGCTAAGCCATCTATAGCAAAGTGAATATCTGGGCTAGTAAGATCTAGGCAACGGAATCAATAAAATAACAATCTATCACTGACACTGAAACAATCACAAACCATTTACTATAAAGTCTCAAACTATAAAAATTATGTTTGTTTTTAGAAATATACAATGGATAATATGTGAGGGCAAATCCCAGAACACTCACCAAAGAAGATAACGGAAAAAACGGTTCTGAATTTTGAATCACTTCCGATTTCTTGTGTGGCATCCAGAAGACAAGAACCAGCATAAATTTACCAACAACTCGCCTAATTTTGATATATATTTTTTAATTCCATGTATTCACATTTCTAAATCACAAAATAATGTTTAAAATTTAGCTCTGAATACACAGAATAAAATTTAGTCTTAGACATGACACTAATCACACCAAAATAATATGTCGACCACATTTAAAGTAACGTTTCGTCAAGTAACAAACACCCTCATCAAAATTACATAGCAAGTAATTTTCTATTGCACATGAAGGGTTGCTTTGACTGCCAAAATAGAGAAATTAATGTTTGAAGTAACTGTAAAGTAAATTTAACCCTACTAATCAATATGTGCACATAACCACCCTCCATCCCCTACCCGAGGGGGTTGGGAGAGGAATTAGCGTCAAACGTGCACAACTACGAATTCCAGGGCCTCCCGGGAGCTTTGTTTTACGTATAATGCACTCGAGTATAGGTAGGGAGTAGGGGGTTGCCACGCAATATGAACCCCCCCTGGGCGGTTACACCCAAATTTAATTGCCAGGTACTAAATTCGATTTTCCGGCACACTTTGAAATGCTTTCAGTTTATATGCAGTAAAATATTTCTTGTAGGTACTCGTCGGGTAGTGTATATTATTAAAAATAAGTTTTAAAGTAATGGTGATACGGTTTTTTTAATATTATTAATAGGTCGATATTCGTAACCTTAGTTAATCTTTTTTGGAGTTTATTTCCTGCAATTTTTTCCTATTCAATTATTTTGGGACCGCCTCCAAACATATGCTTTCTAATTCTTCTTTTTTCTTTTCAAAACTCATGCAGTTAAGTATTATCAGGGAAAAATCTCATCCTTCACCGGTTGAACATATTCACACAGTTTATCACCATCTTACATAGGTACAGGAAAGTCATTACCGGCTTTTCTAATAGATGTCGCTAGGCTAGGTATGCAATGTCATGATTTGACACATATGTCATTCCATTCTACTGGTATCAAACTTCAAAGTTTCGTGTCTGAAAATGTGAATTTGCGGCACGCATTACTTTCTTATTTAATCAAAAGAAAAAAGCAGCTAAAGGTCATCATTTGCTGGTAGAAACTTACGGCGGGCATTCAAAAAAGAAAGCATTCAAGAAAATTCAAAAGTGCTGATTTAGATGTGCAAGACAAAGAACGTTCTAGCGGAGCGAAAAAGTTTGAAAATGCCAAACTGCAGGAGTTATTGGATGAATACCCAAACTAAACTCAAAACCAATTGGCTAAAGCGTTAAATGTGGCTCAGGAAAAATCAAAAATGGGAATATGGGTACCACATTAATTGAATGACAGGCAAATGGAAAATCGAAAAAATGCTGCTTCAAAAGTGTGATCGAAAGTGACGGGCGATGAAAAGTGGATTTATTTTGAAAAGCCTAAGCGCATAAAATCATGGCTATCACCTGGCGGAGCCGGCGCATTGACTCCAAGGCCAAATCGTTTCAGTCGCAAGACAATTCTCTGTGTTCGGTGGGACCAGAGTGGCGAGGTGTAATTATGAACTGTTGAAACCTGGTGAAAGAGTTAATAGTGATCGCTATCGACAACAGAAGATCAATTTGAACCATGCATTGATCGAAAAACGTCTAGAATAGGCCCGAAGATACGGTAAAGTGATTTTACAGCATGATAACGTGCCGTCTCATATAAATACGTGCCCTATTAATAAATACGTTTTAACATTTTCTTGAAAATTACGTAGTTTTTCCCTAAAAAACGCTTTCGAAATTGATGATAAATATTTTTACGGACTAATTATCAGCCCTGTATTCCTTAGTAATAGGTCTTTACCTATGAAATTGCCTTTCTGCAGTACTGGCCATTTCAAAGAATTCTAATTTCAAATTAATTTTATTTTAAAAACATGGAATTCTTTTTCCAAAAGTAGTCATTTGTTTATTGATTAGTGTTACATTTTCATTGCATTTCAATCTTTTTCGTCATCATTGATATGTTAAAATTCGAGTAATTATGGAATATGAGTACCGTCGTGGCAGCAACACGGCACAAGCGGCACGCAACATCAACGACGATTACGGAGCTAACACTACAAAACAAACCAACGCACCACCTGTTATTTGTTTGCTCGCTTCAGTTCTGGGAATTTTGACCTAAAAAATTAACCTCGCGGTCGTCCGAAGACTGGTCGATAATGACGAATTAAATGCGATTGTGGAAGCTGATGATACACAATCTACGGCTGAATTAGCAGCATTGGTGGTCTAGCGCCGGTGTGATTCATCACAGTTTCTTACCAAACGGGGTGAGCATTACTGTAGATGTGTACTGTGAAGAACTGAACACAATGATGGAGAAGCTGGCACATCTCCAACCAGCATTGGTCAATCGCTCGTCGCCGCTGCTCCTGCACGACAACGCGCAACCTCATATTGTACAGCAGACGGTCTCCAAGTTGCAAGAACTGGGGTTGGAAGTTCTCCGTCATCCGCCCTACTCACCAGACCTTGCGCCTACAGACTACTACTTTTTCCAGAATTTGGATAACTTCTTGGAGGGAAAAAAATTCAATACCCGAGAGGCAGTACAAAATGCCTTTGAAGAATTTGTTGCCTCCCGTCCAGCTGATTTCTTTGAAGGGCATCAATAAACTGCCACTGCGTTGGCAAAGATGGATTGATTGCATGGGTGATTACTTCGATTAATACAAATAAAAAATACATGAAAAAAATTCATTTAAATTTTTTCATACAAAACGGCAATTTCATAGGTAAATACCTAATATTTTAGTATAAATACTCAATACATCTCATAATGAAGTACTAATAAACACCTTAGGAAAAAAAATTACTAACGCAAATTTTATTTATAAACCTAGCACCCCTACAACCCACGCAGGGAAGGATTTGGGTGACCTCAAACTCCTTAACTTTTAGACGTTAACAAAAACGTGCGCGTGATAAATTTCAGTTTATGTTCGATGGAGATTACGATTCGCACTTGTTACTTTACTTGTTATATTTATGTTATGGTAGCATAAAGGAATATTACAAGCGTCTAATTAATACTATCCTTTTTTTAAAGACACTTAGTGAAAACCAGTATAATAATAATAACAATAACCCGTAGCGTCCCACTGCTGTTGTATTATTAATGTTAAACCAACAAAAAAGTTAAGATATTTAGTTCGATATAAGCTTTTTATATAAAATATTTCTCCGTGCATCGGAATAATAATACTGACACCTGTGGCAGGTGGCGGCCTGTCGTAAAAGGCGACAAAACTATTTTAGGTTCGGTGGTAAAACAACCCCACTCATAGTTGTAAACATGTCGCCATAATAATCTTGTGTTGTGGCTTAAGCTACCTGGGTTCCAGTTTCCGCTACGAAAACACCGTGTTAGTGTTGCCCCTGGAGTTGCAAACACCTTACTATTAAATGTTCCATCAGCTAGCTTTTTCATCAACAATAAAAAACTTTTGTAATCACTATAAATATAATTCACATTTAAGTAAATAAATCCGACAATTATTTTATAATTCAACGATATAAATAACCTTGAAAATTAGCACATAGTCTTAAAAGTTAATTTTTAAATAAATGAAAACTGAAGCGAACAATTAAAATGGTAATATGTGCGGCTCAATGTTTATAAATCGCTCTTGTAACCAAATTCGGCACCTTATTAAACACGTGCATGGGATAGGGTTATCACGTTGCTAATTTGTGTCACTATTGTTGTTTGATGAACATTAAACATCTTTTGTGTAGGTAATACCATGGATTAAATTTTAATTGATATTTGTATTCAATATTCTATATAGAAAGTAACAAAGAAAATGTTTTAATTGCTGTTCTTACTCCTGCACGGTATGTTTTTAACCAAACCTAATTTATTGTAATGTAAATAAAAGTTATTTTAAGTGAGAAAAAATTACTAAGGTGACAAAAATATTACCGAGAAAATGTTATGTGAAGCCGAATATTGATTAATATGACAGTAATACACACAATTAGGGTCAGCCCTAATTATGTGTAAGTACTTGAAGGAATACTATTAAATATTCATGAAGGACGAACGTGTGTGCCAATTGTTTAGATTTTTACATACATCTCTTATTTTAACACCCGTATACAAACGCAATGTTATAACCTTAAATGACAAACGTCACATCCGTGTATAAATAGAAATTGTAGTTTTTTCAATAATAGTGCGGCTATATTTTTTATTATAATCATATTTTATTATATTTTTACGGAACTGTTTATTATTATAATAAAATTACGTTTCACGCATTTAGAGTATAACATATTAGTAAATTTAGTAATGTGATTTTACCATTAGCGTTTAGTTGTAAATAATATACATATATATTTAAAATAGTATGTATATGTATTTTATTGTAAATGTTCATATTAACTTTCAAATTCATATATAATATTGCACTTTTATACTATCACTAGTTGACCCGGCAAATGTTGTTCTGCCATAGGATTTTAAAATAGTAGCATATGTCCTTCTCCAAGGTCTAATCTATGACTATACCGAAATTCATCAAAATTGTTTCAGCGGCTTAGGCGTAAAAGCGTAACAAACATACTCACTTTCGCATTTATAATATTAGTTTTCTCCTTTTTTAGATTTTCTTCTGGTTCGTGTTAGTAAAAATAACCGTCTAAATTATTGCCTCTTGTTGGCTTTATTAAGCTCTTTTGCTGTACTTTGACATTGGCAAATCAGTGCCTAAAGCATTGGAGCCACGTTATAAGAAAAAAAAAAGAATATAGGTCACATATCATATAGATATAAGAACAATCTTATATGGGAAGTTGAAAAAATGTCCAGCTGTACGTAGTAAATTATAGGTCAAAATCCGCCAGAATGCGGTGCTAGTGTAACTAGAGTGTATACTATGAATGTAGCACTAAAACCAGTCCATTTCCATAGTCTCATGCACAAAATTAATATTTATTTAATATAAACATACGCAAAAAAGAGTACTGACATTTTAAGTCAGGAGAAGAAATGTTTATTAAAAAAAACTAATATAATACGTTATAATAACCTTCATTTCTTAATCGAAGTTTATTCCCCAAGGCACATAACCATGTTGAAATAGATCTGCTTAATTAGGTTCTTAACTGTCCGAAAGGAAAAATCAAACTATTGTAAACATATTTCTATTATACGAGTAAGCAATGATAAGGTAGGAACCGCTATTCATATTTTTGGATGAGACCAAACGGCTCAATCTAATGCAAATAGAGTGACAAATAAAAACTATTTCTTACTTCCATCGAAACCTTCAGTAAATAAAAATTTAGAGCGTAGTAAGTGCGTGTAAAACGGCGGTTTTTGTACCCCTCTAAACTTTTAACAACCTAGTACTCCTTCCCATTTCACGTTTAAAAGAACACAAAAAACCGCTCACGACATCCTAAATAATCTATTTGGCTGATGACCTAAATACGCGGACGCCCGTTGCAATGGTCATTGGGGGCCCTAAAAACTACGCGCGCATTTTCGGTCGGCGATAAATTGTTAACGTATGTAGGTCACCATGCAACCATTTAAATTGGTGCCATAATAATAAATTAGAATTTTTTATTATCTGTATCAGAAACTAGTTTCTTTTTAATTCAATATGCTTTTTTGAAAGTAGTCTAGTTCTTTTGATTTGACTATCAATGGAATGTTTTTTTCTGTGAATAACGACTACTTATTATCGATTCAGTAGATATACCGGAAATACCAGTCTATTTGAATCAATAAGCAGTAATTTTTTGTTCCTAAAACAATATATTTTATAAACTATGAAATTTAAAGCATAGAAATTGACACAGCGGTATTTCAAATCTGGATCAAATCTTATTAACTTTTTTATATACATAAATAATGTTGGTTACTATTCTATTTCTATAGACGAGCTCTGTGGCGTAACGGCTAACGCATTTCGATATGCTCTCGGAGGTCACGGGTTTGAATCCCGTGTCGCGTCCGGATGTTTGTGTATATTACAAATGAAAAGTATATACATATATAAATATATTAGTTATCTAGTACCTACTCATTTTTGAACGTTAACCATAATTAATAATGAAGCTGTGATAAGGCTCCATTTCTCTCGTTTACACTTTAATTATTAGATCCTTATAATAATCAATGTTTATTTACACAAAAAACATCGATTAACTGCTGTTTAAGAATAACATAAAATTGAAAAAAAAAACCTAGTAGGCAATGTCCTTGTGTTATGTTCCGGCATAAATGACTCAGGTTCTAGTAAGGTTTTTATGGTATTTTTTTTATTTGCATCAAATAATTCCCTTTTCCAGGAATCACAGGTGGTACTGTGTTATAAAATGTATTAAATGGCTAAAGCTGAAAACGAAATAAAGGACGCATTTGTAAGAATGACAGATACAGAAGTTAAATATGCACAATCATTTTGATCTAATTTTTCTCGAATATTCGAAGGCTCCGTAACTAAGTCACAAAATTTGCACAACTCATCGTTTTATTACAAACAGGAACTTATTAGCATTATAAATTGTTTAGAAATATAAATATGTATTACTTAATTAGGTTTGAGGTTAGTATAATTAATTCATTACATATGTAACAAATGAACAAGGGTAAGTAACTTGGAAACAAAAAGTCCTCAGTCCCAACGCACTTACGCAACTAAACGACGCCCAATTCTCGAAATCCCCCTTCTATATCAAACAAAGAACCCACGAAATTGTACCAAGTCAAACAAGCCGCGTGCGCTCGCGCAGCCGCACTCAGATAAGCGTTAGTAGGTCTCATAAAGAGGCCAATGTCGATGTTGCAACCAACCAATGTCGTTCTTCCATTTCCTCGTTAGCAACGCATGCGTGTTGCAAGCTTTTCTGTGCATTGACCATCTTTGATGGTTTGCGAAATAGGTGATATTTATTTATGGTTTCAATTTTTATAAGCCGTATGGTACCGGTCATTTGAGAAGAGTTGCTTATCACTCTTCCAAGTTGTAAAAGGATGCATTCTTAAATCTCCTCTTTTATTTGTTTACACGAATAAATACCGACATTTGCATACCATTGTTTTTTTTTATTATTATACCATTGTTTTCGTACAGATTGTTTCGGTAGAGACTTACGCAGCCTGGTTTTAATGCCATAATTTACTGGTAGAAAACTGTACTTGCAACAACAGTTAATGAGATACCAAAACTATGTATTTCGCTGCTAAAAAACTGCGCCCGATTAGTGTAGCATGGGAATTTCGATAACTCAGCTGGCTAGCAAACGATAGCCGGCGATTGCTATGGTGGTATACCCACTAAAACCCCCGTTCATCATGGTCTTAGCTACGTCCTCGACTAACTTTTATATGTATACCTATTCCATACACTATCCATTACTTTAGTTACCATTTTACACAACAAGAAGTATACAGACGTAAATATAACCAAATAGAATAGAAAATATTGTAAACAAAATTTCAACGCATTTTCGACGCATCGATGTTGCAACTGTAACTGGGTTGATGCATTGACTAGTCGATATCGCGCAATATGTTGACACTGATACAGCGATGAGACAATGTAGTAACGAATCGTCATATTTGTACATTTTGTATACAAGTAGTATGAAGAGATAGTGATTCCAAAGGTTGTCTGGCAGAAATCGCTACAAACAATTAATGTACTACTTTCATCCTGAAATGTGTATGTGAAATAAAGAAATATTATTATATACAAATTTATAATTTGTTAAAACCATGCAAAAAAACTTACGTATTGTACTTTTAGTAGAAATATTTTCTTTTAATAATTAGTAAAATTTTGCTGGTTGGAGAAAATGCTCACGAGGTCCAGAGCAGATTGGCTAAGTGAAAGGAAAGATAAGAGGGTGTTGGGATGAAGATAAGTAGAACCAAAACTGAACATCTGTTTAGCAAATTTCCGACTTCAACTCGATTACCTAAGGAGGCGCGTCTCTGCCAACTTGGTCAACTTCTGTTATCTCGGATCATTAATCCAGGACGACGGTGAGGTAGATCGAGATGTAAAAAACAGAATGAATGCGGGATGGATGAAATGGCGACAGGTCTCAGGAACAATCTTCGACCCACGAGTACCACTTAAATTCAGAGTTAAAATTTTCAAATCTGTAATCAGGCCTGTGGTATTGTATGGATCGGAATGCTGGGCCACAAAGGAAGGAGGGGTGAAATGGTGTAACACACTGCGGAGATGCGAATGTTGAAATGGATGTGTGTAGTTACGAAAATGGATAAAATTTGAAATGAGTATATTAGAGGAAGTGTCAAAGTAGAACGCAACACACCAGAGGTTGAAAAACTTAAAAGTAATAGACTAGCGTAGTTTGGCCATGTAATACGAAGAGAAGAATGCCATATAACTAGAAAATGATAGAAACGTGAGTAGATGGACACAGAAGAGGAGGAGAGGTAGACTAAAGAAAAGATGGATGGATTGCGTTAAAGAAGATAGGAGGGAAAAGGAAAAATGGGAAAAGGGTATGATGAAGAAGAACATATTTTTTTGAGTAAACCAGTTGCAATTTATAATACCAATTTTTCACGTTAAAACAGTATGATAAAATTTACACAAAGCTAGCCGCGATTCGCTGGACTTTAAATCGCTACCAAAACTTAAAGCGTATAATATCTAACCCGTACATTGATCGTACATGTATTAATTTTATTAATAATTTTATTAATAGATAAATTGGATAACCAAAAGGATAAAAAAGCGTTAGGGAAAAAGAGGGACACCAAGGCTAAAGGAAAATTAAGCCGAAACAATCTCCCTTAAAAATCGAAGTATCGAAGAATACCAACTATGTCAGTGGGAGTAGCAGCCCAATAATAATCAAAAATCCCTTCGTAAAAATGTTTTCAAAATACATATTTGTCCTGCTCTATCACAGTATTCCGACATATCAAATACAAACGCATGTCAATGCCGCACATCTCACGTGACTAACCAATTTGCATGAAAAAAATATTATTCGTTTCCTAGTGTTACATAACAGAGGGCTTGAAGGTGATCTAGTAGATTAAAGTAGTGATAATACTATAAATTCTTTTATCTGTAATAGCGAATTGTGACTGACATGTTTTGTTCTATTTGATGACAATGACTAAAGTACATATTACCACGTTCTATCCAAATCGGTAAAAAAATGTATTTTATATTTAAAAACGTTATGCTATCCAGATAAAAAAGTAGTATACCCTCTACGCTTACCTTAGTTACACATATGGGTATTTCAGTACATATTTCATGATTCAGGTCAATTGCATGCCAAGGTTCATGCAAGGTGGGAAGCTAACCCTTGCTGCTACCTCCTCAACCAATGATTGCCATTCACAGGAACTCAACTATGTATGAAGTAACAATCATTTAGTTATAAGGAAGCATTCGATTGTTGTGGGCGTGGTGTGAGCAGTCCGCTCTGCACTACTGTGCCTCATTGTAAGGGCGGCTACATAGGGTCCGATTGTCGCTTGCGATATGCGATAATAATACTTTAAAATACGAAGACTAGCAATATTGACTAAAAATCAGTATTTTAGGATGTAATAGTATTTATAATTGGTGATTATATAGGGTAAAGTGGAACCACTAAATAATACATGAGGCCACTTTAACACAGTTTCAGTTTAGGGAGCCATTCATTGCAAATAATTAAAATTAGATCCAAAATAGTAATATAAAACATACAATAGAAATGTCACGAGCATATTGTATTATACTTCTTAAAACATGCCAGTGCTTTGATAATATAATTTAAAAAAAAAATGCAGGTTTTAACAAAAAATATGCCTTACATTGGATGGGTGTGAATTGTACTAAAAATATTCTTATTATTGATTAAAAATAGGTTCCAATTATTGAAACACTGATAAAATTTAATATGTATTGAGACATAGTAGAAGCAATACTTGACGGTAGCGCAGTTACGATTATTTTGAATGTTTTTAGCTATAATTCTTAACGCTGCACTATATACTCTGTAAGTAACTGTCAGGCTGATAAAAAATAAGAAATCAAATATAACAAAATTTGGCAGACTTCAAATAATTAACAAAGACTTCAACGAAAATCAGCAATGTATGTTTAAAAACGATTTCTATTTATCATTTTGCTCATTTAATATACAAAGTAAGATATAGATAAATTTAATATTTGACAATGATGGGGTTATCGCTACAGCAACTTCTTGTTTATCTATAAGTAGGGAGCGTATATGTGGATTATATTTTTGTCCCTAACAGAATTCAACAAAATAATTTAGAATATTAATTTACTAATCAATTATTTACCCATAATTCTCTGAATACTATTGCGACTAAACGCATTAGACCCTGGCGATCGTGCGCGTGTAACGGCCTTCCGCAGCGCATACGGTGGTCCAAGGCTATTCGTATTTTGTTCCGCGCTATTCGTTGTGTAGTGACGTAATAAGTACTACGATGTGCTATCAATAGGACGGCGTCGCGCATACGTTGGTCTCGTGGCGGAATATCGACGTTTAGTAAAAACAAATATAAAATTGCGTAATGAACGAGATGCGGTGATCAAATCATTATCATATTATTACCGACTTCGTAAAACCATTAAGTGCATAACAAAAATAATTTTGAATCCATTACATTGTTACAGTGTTTTGAATATGGCGGATTGATAACGTGATTGCCAATGTAAGGGAGATCATGGCCATCTTGTTTTCGGTTCTTATTATCATTCAATATCATTCATTAAATATATTAGCACAAGTAAATAGAAAATTTGATTTTAATTGTTTTTACATGGGCTATAGACGTCCACCCCTAATTCTAAAAGGCAAACTATTAATCAACCAACCTGTAAGATACCATAAGAAATAAAAATATGATATATCCTTGTCCCTTGAAACTTATAAGACAATAATTCCTGTTGCTGTGCTATAGTTATTTTTTATTACTGTAGGACAGCAACTAGGCTAACGGCCCGTTTAGAATTTAGCAGTTACCGTCGCATATAAGTGTTTGCAACGCCAGTGGTATCGTGAATACGCTGCTGTCCCATAAGGGTACATGAACTTGAGTCACTAATGCTGGAACACAACATAAGGTTATTATGGCGGCATACTTAAGACCAAAGGTGGTCGCTAACCAGACGGACTTGAGGCCCTACCACGTAGCTAACTAAGGTGGGTTGTTTTGTCGCCTTTTACGACAGGCCGACCCGGCCGCAGAGTTCAGTATTCTTTCTCCGTCGATAAAAAATGTCACGTTCCAAGGGAATATTAAATGTTTAATAAAACTTTTCAGGTGTCTTTAATTTATTAAATTTGTACTATTAAGTAATGTATTTTTAAATTTAAATAATTTAATGATTTTTTTCAAGACTTGGGTTTCATATTAAAATCTCAAATAATAAGCACGTATCATGTGTATTTTATTAATGTAATCAGTGTTTATTATATGTGACGGATCGCTCGTTAACTCGAGGACTAAAATTATCCTAACTAATATTATAAATGCGAAAGTGAGTTTGTTTGTTTGTTACGCTTTGATGCCAAAACCGCTTCACCAATTTCGATGAATTTCAGTATAGTCATAGATTGGACCTCAGAGAAGGACATAGGCTACTTTTTTTAAAATTCATATGGCAGAACAACGTTTGCCAGGTCAACTAGTATTAAACAATTGAATCAAAAAATACCTAGTGACCTTGCCCTTATTGTTATCTACTAGCGCCATCTATTATCTATCATTAAAAAAACTATAGGTTACGCATAAGTTTCATTTCAATAAAGTATTTTTCCAAAACACGTTCAGATAAAGACAATAATTTATATCTTTCAAAACAAAAAATGGAGTTTGGTAAAGTTGTTTTAAATACTACTACCAGTTCTCATAATTTTAGTATTTGGTTTTAGTTGAAAGCTGCTAAAAAGAGTAAACAATTTTTCGTGGTATTCGTGTCAGGTTTCAAGGTTTATTATATTATTAAAAATCAAATAATAATGAATAATTAATAAATTTAATATATTCTGTGACAATTCACATACTGTTTTACTACATATATCTAGATAATAATACGTTAAGCGAAAACTTTGTACCCCTTTTTACGAAAATTGTGAGGACGAAGGAGTATGAAATTTGACACAGTTAAAGTTTATATGGAGTAGAAGTGCAGAAAGCTATTTTTTTGCCTAAAATCCATTAGAAATACATTAAAATAAGCGTCAGTAATCGCAATTAATCGGGTAGGCCACGACTTGTAATTTGCAGAAATTGAATAAATAATTCAAAAAGGTAGATTCATATTTGACAGTCTAATAGAATTATTTGACGCCATATGCATGGTATTAGAAAAAATTACATTGTACATAAGATCTTAAAGTGGTCGTTTGTAGGTAAAAAGTTGACACCGACGTATCAAAGATATCAAAGATCAAATTTAATCAAAAATATGATACTCTTGCATCAAGATGGATTGAATTCTAAGAACGGCTCACTCCGAGACCACCAGCGGGCCAGCCTTGACTTTTGTTTATGGGTTATTGGATGGCGTGGGACGTTTGTATGCTACATTTTACTAGAAAACAACGAAAATAGATGTGAAAATTAAGGAAGAGTAGATCTATTTTTGAATAATAGTATCTGCTCTGGGTAATGCAATACTTGCCGCTATTTTTGTTAAAACTTAATGCTCATGGCACATTTTTGAAGGATAGCTATATATAGCTACAAATATAGTAATAATATATAGCTGAAAATATAGTTAAAATTCTATATTTAGATAACAAGACTAATGAACATGATTTCGTATATAGTGGATAATTGGGCATCCACTATAATTACAAACGTATCGAAGTGAAATGACGCGGCTAGATTATAGAATGAATCACGATGATAAATTTAACACTATCACTATACTACTCATTTTACTTATGATATATTGTATACATTAATTATTATTATAATTTTAAGAACATTACCTATAATTTCAACTTTTGAAAATAAAACATTATACTGCACACTAATACTACTAGCGTCATCTATTGGAATTTTCCAAAAGCAAACACATTTTTAAGACTAAATGAAATAATTTGAAATCTAGAATACACCTAAAATTATAAATTTGTTCGTATTTTAAGACGTAAAATTCAAATTTGTAATCATGAAATTAGTGTCGGTACGGGCATTTTTTCCATTTTATCCGCATACCTACTATACGCGGGAAAGCTGCGTTCAAAAAATATGGTAGATATTATTTTGAAATTAAATTAATATATTTTTAGGTATAAACATTACTATTTTACACTTTTTATGAAATAAGGTTCGTTACATTTCTGCTATTATTAATTTTGTTAGTATACGCGTCTTTTGATTATATTGAGATTTAATTTGTTAATGAAATTGTTTAAAAAATAGGTAATAACGTGGCTGAATCTCTTTATTTTATATAAAAAGTTGTCTAAGAATCTGATGAACGTTTCTTATCTTTGCACTAAACGACTCAATGTTTTATTCATGCCGTTATATTTCTATGTATTTGTAAGATGTAATACTCTAATATACTCTAATTTGTTTTTACAGATTTTATGGTTATAATATTCCCGTTCTTTAGAGAGGAGGGGTAGACCCAAAAAGTGCTGGCTTGACGTTGTAAAGGGTGATATGCGTGCCAATGGGCTCACTACCAGGGATGCTGAAGATCGTGCGAAGTGGAGAAGAAAAAGTCGGAAAGCGGACCCCGGGCGCCGAAGCGAGAGTTTGGGCTGCAACCGGGATACAACGCAAAGATGATGATGATGAATATTCCCGTTCTTTATTGTTTCAGGTCGCCAATTTAAAGCTCACAAGGTGATCCTAGCAGCTTGCAGTAAGCATTTCCAAGAGCTTTTCGACACAGCGCCACCTAGCCATGCAGGCGCGTGTTATGTATTCTTGGAGGCCACTACAGCCGACAACATGCAGGCGTTACTTGAGTTTATGTATAAGGGAGAGGTTCACGTTAGTCAGGACGCCCTCTCCAGCTTTCTTAAGAGTGGGGAGAATTTACAGGTTAGTACATATTAAGGTTGCTTCCTAGATATTAAAAGTTGATTGAAACCAGCCTTTAACTGTAGTGCATGTGATTTAGTCCATGGTGTCTATTTATAGTATACCTACGCTATCGCGTGTCTCTGTGTATAGTTGTGAAGATGTCACTGTGTCTGTCAAGACACGAATGAAAGCTGACAACGTGGACATTGTCGAGCCAGTAAGGCACATATAAGAATACTATTACCATCATCACCTGGCTTTTCATACGTGGATCTAAAAAAAAACCTTTTCGTATGAGAGTATCGTTAAACATCATGGATTATATTTTAAGATGTATTAAAATCAGTTAATGTTTACATACTCTATCTAAGTGATGTTTAAAAGCTGCATATAGTCCAATCGTTGATACTAGCATTGATAAACAAAATGCGAGCTAGTGTCGTTTCCAGATGAACGCAAGATCTATGTTATATTTTTTGATGAGCAAAATATTATGTATAATTGTATAAATACCTAGTCAGGTCATAAATTCTGTCACATGTTTAATGTAAAATAATTGTAACAAGTTTATTCATTATGTAACCATTCATATACCAAAATGAACTTAACAAAACATAGATTCTTATGACATTAAAGTTTATTCAAAATGACCTCCGTGATTTTGAATACAGGCCTTCAATCTGCGCGGCCAGTCGTCTATCGCAGCACGAACGAGGTCCATGTCAATATCGGCGGCTGCCTTAATCAAGGATGTCTTGAGTGACTCCAAATTGGGATGAGGCTTTGAGCACGCCTTTTCCTCCAAGTGTTGCCATATCTTGTAATCTAACGGATTCAAATCTGGACTGGAGGAGGGCCAGTCTTCGTGCCGGATGAAGTCGATTTCACGCGCCGCCAGCCAGTCTTGTGTGCTCTTCGCTCTATGAGCTGGCGCCGAATCTTGTTGGAATACCCAGTGCCTGTTATTGAACATGGTATGAGAAACAGGTTCCACAAGGTTCGTCAGGACTGTATTTTGATACACAACAGCATTCGTTTTTACACCTTTCTCACAAAAATGTACCACTGTTAAGCTCCAATAAGAAACTCCCAACCATACCATGAGCGAGGATGGAAAATGACCTCGTTGGACACGCGGAATACGGTTGCTCGCTTCTTCACTACTGTGTGCGTACACCTTATCATTTTGTTTGTTGTAGCTCTCTTCTACGGTAAACATTTTTTCATCCGAAAAAAGAATTTCCCGATATTTTTTTCCCGCGTACCGCTTCAACAAAGCGCGGCATCTCTTCAGTCTCAGGTCCATTAGACGAGCATTCAAACGATGTCCTGTTTTTCTTCGATATGCCCGAAGCCCTAAGTCTTCATTTAACACCCTTTTCACCGTGGTTCTGCTTAACCCCATCTGAAGGGCCAACAGTTTCTGCTTACGTTTGGGATTTCTTTGAATTCGTGCCTTCACAGGTTTTATCACTGCTGGAGTCCTAATAGACCGAGGGCGACCACTTCTTGACCTGTCATCTACACTAGAGTCTTCATTGTATCGTTTGATGGTACGATAAACGAATCTTTTGGTAATATTCAAATTTTTCAGTATGTTAAAAATTTGAATTGGCGCGTAACCGCAACGATGCAACGCAATAACTGCAACACGGTCTTCTTTAAGCGTCCACTCCATATTTAAAAATGAGTAAAATTCTAAAAGTTATACATTTTTATTTTCATGAACAATTCGAAATTCTAATTCAATAAACTTTTTTGTGGCCAGCATTCTAAAAGAAAAGTTTTTACTGTGTGACAATACTTATGACCTGACTAGGTATTATGTACCATGGATACAGTACTTTATGTCACTGAAATCTCAAACTGCTGAAACGACTTAGTGTCTTTTGTGTTTGGATAACTCGATGGTTTTGATGCACAATCAGATCCTGTAGGTCAGAGTAGTGTAATAAAGAAGGACACGGTCTGTTTTGTTGCAGTACATAAAATAAGGTCACCAGCATGATAACCAATTTAATAAAATTTATTTTGAATAACGGTAAATTGAAATGTGATATTTGGCTAGGAATAAGGATAAATAATTGATTTAATTATACTATTATTACGTGCCTAACATTATATTTAATTGAGTTATTGTTAGAATGCAATTGACATTTTGCGTTGCGATGTGTCATTAACCTTGGATCTGTGTAGTTTCCTGTTGAAAAATTTGCATGATTACTATATACTGGTAATCCCTATAGTGAGGTATTTACATATATACATATAATCACGACTCTTTCCCGTAGGGGTAGGCAGAGACCACTTCTTTCCACTTGTTACGATCCTTACATGCTTGTTTCGCTTCGTCCACTTTCATTATTCCCTTCGTACATGCCCTTCGGTTTAGGGTACTCTTGACCTGGCCTGTATGTAAAAGTAAGGTATTTAATTTTATTATTTCAATTATTAGTGCTGAAATGTTAGATACTATTATTTGATCCAATTATTAAATAACTTTCAACAAAAATAATTTCCAAGCAGTGTACTTCTAGTGTATGAAATAAAAGTTATTATTTTAGGTTGTCGAAAAACGACAATATCATCGTTAAGTTTTTTGTTCGTGTTTCTCTTTATCAAAAATATTATAAACTAGCCCTTCTCATTCGCTTAACTATATTTATAGAAATAATAATAGTGATTTTATTGTTGTGAGACAGTAGACAGACAGACAGTCCACTTAGAATTTAGCAGTTACCGTCGCTTATGGGTGTTTGCAACGCCAGTGGCATCGCAAATATGCTGCAGTCCCATAATGGTACAGAAACTTGGGTACTTAAAAGCAAAGGTGGTCGCCATTCAGACTGGCTTGAGGCCCTACCGTGTAGCTAGCTAGGCTGGGTTGTTTTGTAGCCTTTTACGACAGGCCGACCTCGGCCGCAGAGGTGAGTATTCTTTCTTTGCCCTTGCACGCATAGATAATGTCATATCTTAAGTGACGGAGTTGATTTTTTTTATATTTGGGTATTGCAGGTCAAAGGCCTCTCTATGGAGATGTCTCAAGATGCCTGGGTAAAACAACAGACCCAGCAACCGACAGAGAATCGCCACCAGGCGCGCATAAAGACGAGCCCGGTATCAGGTACAGGGAATTGCGAAGCCCAGGAGTCTGCTCCTCCACAGTCGCATGCAGCGACATTCGCGCCTATCATGCCACAGTATCCATTGCCGATGCACGGGGCGAGCGGTCCTATGGGGAGATATGCCCCCCCAGCGCATCATATGCCGTTGCACGCGACTTCCCATCGCAGACCTGCGCCACCCAAGCCGTCGCCTTCACAGAGTCCGCATGCGAGGAATTATAGGTAGGTGGTTAAATTCAAGTATGTGAGAAGTTGGTGACAAGGTCACTAAATAATTATTATAAAAGGCAAACAAAATACGTCTTAAAATTCTATTTCTAGAATAAAACATGCTATAATATGCTTAAAGCGTGTAATTAATGATGCGGTTTACTTACCTTTACAAAATATTTGTATGATGCAAATAGTTTGGTTTTGTCTGTATGTATTTATATGAAATAAAATACCTAGAATAGAAAAATGTCTCTAAAAACATTTCAACACTAAGTTTACTTGTTAAATTTTGGGGATTTTAAATATATAGCCATGCACCATTGTGAAAAATAACATTGTCCTTGGAAACACTCATTATTCAGACTGACAGCATTTCTGTAAACTAAACGTAAATCAAATTCAATTAAAATAAATAAAATAAGGTCCAAACTCACTAGACCGCATTGAGTTAACGAATCTAGGTACCTTCTTCTCTGAATACTAATTATTCAATGCCAAAGCCTTCGGTTGACAGTAGCTCATATGTTTTTATCTATTAAATTACAGGCAAAGCTCATCATCGTCACATTGTGGGAGTGTTGCTGACGAACCGGACACCCGATCGTCGCCAGGTGCAGGCACGAGATACGAGGAGAATCCGCCCGATACCTCCACCCACGGCAACCCTATCAAGAACAACGGCTATGAAAGAAGCGCTTCAGCTAACGATGAAATGATGGAACGTTTATCTAACGATCAAGGGGCTGAAGGTAGATAGATATACAAAATCTGATAGATATTGATCGACGAGATCTGCAGCGTGGTTTCGATTCCCACTTCGTGTTTGAGTGCTTTTTTTTTATTGCGTAGGACAACAGACAGGCTGACTTAGAATTTAGCAGTTACCGTCGCCTATAGGTGTTTGCAATGCCAGTGGCATCGCGAACATGCTGTCCCATAAGGGTACAGGAACTTTGGTCACTAATGCCGGAACACAACACAAGGTTATTATGGCGGCATATTTAAGACCAAAGGTGGTCGCCATCCAGACGGGTTTGTGGCCCTACCACGTAGCTAGGGTGGATTGTTTTGTCGCCTTTTACGACAGGCCGACCCCGGCCACAGAGGTTAGTATTCTTTCTCCGCCCCTGCACGGATAACGTGCTTACGTACAATATGTATTTATTTACAAACGAAAAGTAAATAATTAATAATACTAAATTAATTATAATACTCATAATAGAAGTGCTCTACTAGGGCTACTAGAACGTTCATACTGCGTACTCTCAGGATCTGGAATGAGCTTCCGGCTGAGGTTATCTCAGCGCGGTACAATATGGGGTTCTTCAAAAAAGGCGTTATAAAATTTCTTCGAGGCCAGCAGCGCGTTGGTATTGGTGTTGCAAACGTCCATAGGCGACGGTGACTACTTGCCAGGGTGGGCCGTCTGCCTGTCTGCTGAACTCTAGCTATAAAAAAGGGCCTATATAACGCTGTCTGAATTATATATTTTTACTATAGCAAGAAATCATTTTATACAAGTAAATATATTGGAGAAGTTTTTCTTCCTTCTTCAGTTATCTTACATTACGTGGGGTCGGTAGAACATATTATCTTCTTCCACTATCTTTTGTTAGCTGCCATCTCAACATCCACAGCCCTTTTCGCCATTTTACGTAATTCACCTATCTCTTCTTTGTTTTAACCAAGCAAAAATATATAATGATGTTATGAATTTCATTCAGGCTTAGTATAGTGCTACACCTAAGTACACACACAGTACTACACCTAACTAAGACCAGGCTTAATTTTCTGCCTGGACTAATTTGGGTGAATTCGTCTGTGAGCGACGAAACAGGTTTTATTTAAGCTATTGTAAATAATATTGAATGATGCAAAAAACGTGCAATAAACAACAGTGTATTTCAGGTTTCGGATGAAAGTGAGTGGAAATATTTACATGAAATTAGGAGTTTTCTATTCATCACCCAGAAGATAGATGAGAGATGCCCCTAATCTAAAACATGACCGCAATTTTATTTCATAAGTTATTGGTTTGCAGATTTACGGGTCAAAAATGAGAACGATTACCACCCTAGTGCATACAACACGTCACCTCCACCGGCGCCGTCTATCACAGGAATGAATTATCACGAGAAGCCGCTGGAAACTTCACCCGTACCGACTAAGCCCAGCCCCGATATTTGGCCAGCTAAAGCCATTACTAGCAAGTCTGGCGGTATTGCTACAGCTGATGGTAAGAATAGATCACGAGTCTTGTTGTATTTTTTTATTGGTGGGGAAAAGCAGACAGGCTGACGGTCCACTTAATAGAAACCAGTTACCATTGTTTATGGATGTTTGCGACGTTAGGAACACCGCATATACGCAGCGCTATCCCATAGGGGTACAGGAACCTGGGTCACTAATGCTTAAACACAACACAAGGATATTATGGCAGCGCACTTATAGACCAAAGGTAGTCACCATCCAGACTGGCTTGGGGATGTACCACGTAGCTAAGCTAGGGTTGTTTAGTTGCCTTTTATGACAGGCCGACCCCGACCGCAGGGGTTAGTATCCTTACTCCGCCCTGGATGGAGTAAAACCTTACACACTCCTAAGTTGATCTTATTTTGCTATTGAAACAGCTATCACGTTGTTCTCTAGCTTACTCTAATTATTTTTAATATCCGGATGACCGAGCTTTGCTCGGTATTTTTATAAATTGTGTTTTTTGGAAATTAACAATTGATTTTCTTAGTCTAACCTCAAAGCAAACACTCATTGACTTCGTGTTACTTAACAACGCCATCTGCTGGAATAGCTTTAGTGTTGTTGTTTCATTAAAGCAATTTAAAAAAATAGTATTATTATTCGCCGATAGATGCCAGGAAGAGTCATTTTTCAATTTCAATTGGGATTACACAAACGCCATCTTTTGACATTTTCTAGAAATTAACCTAGCTAGATCGATTTATCGCCCCCGAAATCCCCCGTGTACTAAATTTCATGAAAATTGTCGGAGGAAAGGCTTGTTTAACATGTGGCGTGGTCAGGCGAACGAAAATCCAAAAAACTCCTAACCATAAAAATACTTAATTAAAAAGCGAAGTGTAAAATTCAAAAAAAATGCAAACGCTATTTTTCCTTATTGCAGGCAAAAAACTTAAGTGCCCATACTGCGAGAGACTTTACGGATACGAGACGAACCTGCGCGCGCACATCCGGCAGCGGCACCAGGGCATTCGCGTGCCTTGCCCACATTGCTCGCGCACCTTTACACGCAACAACACTGTGCGCCGGCACATCGCACGCGAGCATCGCCACCAGGTGACGCCGCACCTCCCGCAAGGCCCGCTGCCCAACCACACGCAGTAAACCAACTCATCGATCCTGCAACCGAACTACCTCCGCGCTCGCCCGCCGCGGGCGCCCTTCGCCTCCGACTACCTCTCACTTTGAACGAGACTCGCTCGAACCCATTCGAACGCGCCTCATCCAACGCGGCTCCGGCGCCCGCGACGCGCTACTTGTATGTAACACGCGTACAATAAATACCTTTCGATGCATATTATAATATCATCTACCTCAAAAATTGATCTTAAGATTTTTTAAGGGTTTTAAATTGTGCGATAATTGTTACTTAATTAATATTTCAAGTGTGTCTACGAATGGTTGCTCAGTCCTCGTCTCGGTCCGGTGCCATCTTTTGAAAATTGGTATCTATTGCACTCTCGTCGCGAACACCTATCACCATTTTATGCAAGTCTAGTAATATCATGTCCAGTTGACTGTGAGATAAAGTTACCTTACATACCATTTATTTTGAGCTCTCGGTCAGTGATGACATAGCTTATTTTATTTATACTTGAGCTAGGGAATCTTTGAAATGGTGTTGAGACTGATGGTCATAGGCTAAGTGTATGTAAATAATAGGAGAATGTAATCCGCCTTTGGCCTAGGTTGAGACATGTGCGGCACACTGTGGCAAAACTACCTACCTATTTTAAACTTTTATATTTTTAATTTATGACAATAGCGTAATGATTATTAATTTAAGTTACAAATTCGAACATATCTGTGATACAATAGAATACAGGCTTTATAGTTTATTTTTTTCTAATTTTGCCACAATGTCGCTTTTAATAAAAGTGGGAGTTTAAACGAAAATTAGAGTTCCAGCAGTGTTTCACTGTACAGCGGATAATGAACGGTTTTTAGTTTGTACAAAGTACAATTGCCCTAGATAAGTAGTTAGGTAAAAAATCGTGTTACTAAAATTCGCATGTAAGATTGGACGCGTGAATGGGACAATCCACTACTGAAACAGGTTCGCCTGCGCGGGTGTTAATATTGAGACCAAGAGTTATATGTTTATTGGGATGGTGTCGATTTTAACATTCCGTTTTTTCTTCGTAGCGCATTAGGTAAAGCCACTACTTGTGTACTCCTAGTCATTTCAAGTGCAACCAGTTGAGATTTTATAAAGAAAATAGTTATTTAATTGAACATATGGGTTTTGGGAGAGGTATTGTATTATAATATTGTTGAGTGACCTCTCCCTGCGCCCTACGAGTGTAGCGAGGACGCTTGTTGCGTTGCCGATGCGTTGTTGCAGTCTCACCATCATATATATACTGTTGCCAACTACACGGACTCTGGGAGTGGGAGCTCGAATTTTACTACTTGATTCATACCATTATATTACGTCCATACGTAACTGGAACGAAAATAAATACATATAGAACATCACGTACGTAAGAAGTGACGTACGGACAATAAAATTAGCGTGGCCAGTATTAGTGACCGTTACAACGCATCGGCAACACCCGTGTGTCCCAGCATTTCACAACAGTTGCAATAATTGGTCTTAGTTACGTATAAATCACGGCGTAAAGATGGTTCAGTGCCAAATATCTTCAATTTAAGTTCACAGTTTTATTATTTATTTTAATTTATAAGTGTGAATGTAGCGACTGTGTGTTATTCCTGATATTTAGGAATGTTGCATTCATATTTTTCTATATATTTTTTTAAGATTTATTGTATTTTATATATTATGAATTCTTCACCAAGGCTCAGTGACTTTTTCTGTTATATTGCCATTTTGAAGACAGCGTTTTAGTTATCTTTGAATGGATACCTCGTTTTTAGTATAACATAGTTTGAAATTATATTCGTATAGCAAATTCTTCCATTTATTTTTTAATTATTTTTTATTTTATGTACAGCGAATGTTTTTTTTTGTTTATGTGTTTGGATAGTCAAACGCCATTTAAACTTTCGAATGTTTCCAGACTCTTTTCAGCTACCTCATTCAATAAATATAATCTGCATTTAAGATTTGCTAATATTTGCATTTTACAAACATATTAATTAGTAAACAATCCAAAATTATTAATTCTTCATTAATTCTGATAATATATATTCATTGCTCAAAACACAGTCCATTTAAAATAATTCTGTGACAATTTCCTATAATTCGGAATTAATAAAGTGTCTTTTAAATATATTAATATATTATTTCAAATAGGACTTATTTAACTGTTTCGAAATTTAAATGTCGTTGGGGTTCCAATTTTAATTTTATTTTCATATTCTATTTTACCAAAAGAGAACATGAATATAACTGAAATAAAAATATAAATGAGTAACTCTGCAAATAAATTTCAAACATTAGATCATTCGAAACATTCTTTGATTTTTTAATTACCTTTGAGGACCAACTTTTTTAAGCTTACTAAATATATTCTATTAAATTATTCAAAACTCAACTTTATTTCATGGATTTTCACTAATAAAATCCATATATTTTACACGTGTAAATAAACTAAAATGGCTCATTGCCATCATAAAAAAATGAAATACCTGCAATAATTCTTTTTTGGTAGAATAGGTTCACACGCTCAACTCATGACTTGATGAAAGACTTATTTACTTTACCAAATTATAAATATTTTGAAGTATTTTTATATACGAATATTATTCAAACTCAATTTTATAACCTCATAGAAGCTAGATACAATGACTTATTTTAGAATCAACTAAACAGGCTATATTTTCTAAATATGTAAATGATATTTTAATTGAAAATCTCTTTAGATACACTTTATAACTAAGATAAAGAGTAAATCTTTATTGATTTCTTTCACAATTGACAAATCTTATTTATCCGTTTCATCTGCCTTGTAACAACAACTTGAACGTTGGAATATCTAATTTTAAATGTTTTTTTTTATTTTACAGGAGATGAAAAAAGAACATTTTTACTAGTTTTTCCATTCTATAGTTATATTGAGATATATCTCAATACAATTAATAACATGTTTTTATCCTTTTAATCGATGTATATATATATATATATATATATATACATCGATTAAAAGTATAAAAACATGTTATTAATTTGTTAATAAAGAAAAATTAAGCCTCACACAACACAACCACAGCAAGTTATAAAATACTCTAAAAAATTTGTATTTCTGTTAACCTAGCCTAAACTGTACGAGGATCAGGTTATTTTTGAAATGCGTAGAATTGCAGAGACATCTGCTTTATATGGAGGATTTCTCTCATTGTAAGATGAAACGGATATCTATAAAACTAGTAAAGAAGGTTCTGGAAAGAAGTGGCAGAGTTGACAGGGCTTCAATATTTTACTGTTAATCACATTAGCAATATACGGAATGATTTTTATGTTGGATAGAGATGTATGAATGTTCTGGAATTTATTTCTTAAAACGATGGGAATATTAATACAATATTTAACAAATTAGTTGCGGCATCAATACGTTTTGACCAACCGTAAATTCTAGAATTATTTTATTTATTTGGTTATATTGATTACATAAGATTGAATTTCAAAAACAAAACCTAATGTACCATAAAATATTCTTAGCAAAAAACCTTATATCAACGGATTTCTTCTATTAGATTGTGGAAATATTATAATAAAATTGTAATTATTTTGCAATATCTATACAGAATTAAATATTGTATGCCACATTTGATTTGTTGATTGTACAACGGAAGAGTTATAAATATTTTCAGAAAAATGCAAATTCTTAAAAAATTCTACCAACTGACTCAAAATTTTGACATATACATATTTTATGTCAAAATTCATGTGCATATTTCAATAGCGTATAGTGATGTGAAAAAATTGCTGAGGATTTGATTATAACACGATCTATGTACAAAATAAATCATGGATAAAAAGTTCGTTAGTTTGGTATGTATTATTTTAATTTGCATTATTTTTCTTTGTTTATAAATTTATGTTATTTAAGGGCATGAATAAAGCGGGCAAAATTTTTACCTATTTAGACTAATTATCGCACAGATGTTTTATATTCATGTGACATATTGGATTTGGTATTGACGAAATTTTAAATTAGTGAAAAGAGACACGTGCAGTGTAATGGGAAGTGACTTATTTAAAGGTATTTTACATGATTTTTATGTCACGATATTTTATCAATTAACTGGTATACTGTTTTTTATTCAGTGGCTAGATACAAATAAAACCATCATCAAATTATTAACTATTAAAAAACTTGAAAGAAATTTCATTTTACGAATTAAAATTAATAAAACTTCAATTATTGTCAAAAGTGACATTATTCGGGTTGCTTTTAAGTATAAAAAACTAGAAGGTCATGGTTTTGAATATTTCGCAATGTCATTGTTGGATTTTCGTAACTAGTCTATAGAATTTGATCAACGATTCAGATCAGACCAGCTTTAATTTTTGGTAAATGACATAAATGCCTTTAGATGGTTATGTTGGGTTCATTTAGTGCCTTTAATGAGTCAAAATTTTGTTGTTGACCGTATCATTGTAATATCCAAATTGGTTAAGTCATGGCATTTTTTCGGTAAGTGTATTGTTAAGACGGCAATGTTTTGCTATTATTGAAATGCGAATTGTTAACAATTACGTTTTATTATTATTATTGGAAAAATTGTTCTATTTTGTCTTTTTGTTTTTATTTTTCTTGTGAATTCAAAATTCATAAAGTTGTGATTTCATTTGGACATTTAATGTTTTTTTGTGATACACAAAAGAGAATAGCATTAATGCATCACATTTTTTCTTAGCTTTTTAATTGATATTTCTTTTAAGTAGAATGTGGGGTTAAGTATGTTTATGTACGGTCGCTTTTATGGCATATTGAGAATGATTTAATTGAAATCAATATTAAGATTTGCTTCCTTCTAACTCTTAAGGTACAAATTTAAGATTACATTTCATAATTAAATGTCACTTTGCATTCATCTATCGTTTGGAATCAAAATAATTTCAAGTGATGTTGTACAAGTATACCTGACTAAATTTAATTATCATATTGTTAAATTTAATTAGAGGACAAATCATTGGTCGTCCCTAATTTTAATGTTTGATGTAATAGCTTCATAATTAGTCGGTGTAATCCTCTTCCCTGTGTCTTGACTCGGACCGATCTCTTAGTGGCTGTATGGTATAGCGAAGGTTTGGCAAAGGTTTTTGTATGAGTTTCATAAATATTGACCAATATTGATCAGTATTTGTGGAACAGGCGGTATTACAACGCAAAGACATCACAAACTTTTATTAGATATTTCTTGGGATATTGTAAAGGCTCGTCTACAAGGTGTTGGACAACATTACGCGTAAGTTATCTGTAAGCGATGGGTGGATTGGCTGGAAGATGTTGCAACGCGTTGCGCTGCCACCCCGCTCAGAAAACATTTTAAGTCCCGAAATTTTAGCGTGTTTTGCTGGTAAGAGCATTTATGTTTATTGGTTCCGTTTTGGTTTTTTAAGATGGTTTAGATTAAGTTTTTAATGATTTTCTATCTCCTATTTGTAAATAAATCGCGAGATGTCGTGATGGTAAAGCCAAAGATTGTTACGGGTATGGTGACCCTCTGCCGTCACACGGGCCGTGTCAAGATATAGCATTCGATGCATTCGTGTCTTGAGTGATACAAACCGTGTATTTGACGATGTTATTTATATGCTAAAGAATGTAATCTCTTACACGGCCCTCTTAGTTTTAATGTAATTTTATCTACCTCGAGGAATATAATATAGTTAAGTAAGCTAAAGTAGATTTTTATATGAAGAAAGAAAAAAAAATATAAAATGTTTATGATATAAGATGAAATTCAAAAAATAATAAAAAAATTTAAAGTACAAAATAACTACCTCAGGATTCTGCGACTTTTGCATATATTTTTAATAATGTTACTCGACATACGTCTAATATAATATCTAAATGGATGTTTTACTGTTCGTAATTTTTTTTAATTGTATGTCGGTGGTAAAGTAAGCGTTGTTAAGCAGATGTTTATGTATATAAATAACAGCCGATATTGAAAGCACATTTTGAATCTCTGCAAGGTAGTCTGCTTTCAACTCAGTGTAAGCTCAAGGGAATGACATCGATTGTTAGGAGGCTTCGAGCTCCTTAAGAGCTGAGTTGACGGTCTAATGTTTAATTAAGTGTTAATTAAGTTAGCTTGTAATCTCATGTACGTACCTCACTTAAGCACAAACGGGGATCGGTAACGAGTCAAAACGTAATCTATTTGTACCTATCCTTCACTCCCAGGAGTATAAATTTTTTTATTATTCATAATTTTTATTATTATTAATTTTTTTCCCAGTTACTTTTTTGTGTTGCATAGATGTTACTATGTTTTAAGGAGATGATAAATAAAATTGAAAATTATTGTTTGTTAGATTTCTGCGAATTAAAAATTGTAACAAAATTTTATTTCTTTTTTGGTTCTTTTATTTTTTTAATCCTTCCTCGGTTCGTTATCCTATTTCATTTCACCACACAAGTTACACCCGTCCATCGTGTTTAACGTTTATTATAAACTTAAGTACATTATTTAAGGAATTGAAATTTAAGTACCTAAATCATAATATAATAGTTGCACTTAACTGGACAGCGTTAATATATAAATAATTGAGTGTTTGTATATTTTAAGATTGCACTTATTCGATCGAGAGATTACCTCGAGATCTCTACGAATTTGATAATGAAAAAATTAATGTTTCTCGCATTTAATGTTACGTAAGTTATAAAAATATGCTCACATATTTCACTAGGATAATTATCAGATGGATTGAATTTGACAGGCTGACGGATTGAGCCAAGAATAGCTTTAATGCCTAACATTGCTCCAAAATGACTGTAATTAGTGCATACAGGTATCTTACGTGTTACATTGAAGTGATTATTAGGCGTTAATACTAATTAAAATTGTCTTGGTTATGATTCGTCGAGTATAGTACGGCAAAACGGGTTTGATCATTGCATCAAAAAGTTCTCACTTTTCATTACATTTATTACATTTGATCATGAATGTCAAGAATATTATAGTCATACTCGTGACTGTAAATATTACATTTGTGATTCATTAAATTATTGCATGTTTTAATATCTTTACATCTCGTTTAGTTCGATATGGCTTGTCGATGTCTCTTACAAATTAACTATATTCTTGGTGTCATTTTTGTATAAGTGTACGGGGCATACCAAAATATATTAAATTATAAAGATAAATAAATTATTACGCAAATTTAATAATAATAAAAATATATGCAACGAGCACTATGTCTTACGAGAACTAAAGTACAAATTTCTTAAGTCTTAAAAAGTTACTGCCAGTACAAATTAATTAAAAGAAAAATAATGGTAAATATGTTAAAAAATTAAATAACTGTGGTGGAATCAGTTTGTTTATGTGAGTGTTGCCAAAATTATATTTTTTGTGCATCGGTATAATTATAATAATTTAAGTGTAGGTTTATTAAAAAAAGTACAAAATTCAATATACTAATGTACAACAGCCCGCAATGCGATGGAGTGGACAATGAGTATTCGGTTTGTTTCTTTACTTTTTTTGAAGTGAATGTGAGGGTATACCATGCTGGCGTCTGCGTAAGTGGTCAATGGAACGAGGGGCGGTAAAATAACAATTGTAATTAAACCAGAACGGTTGTAAAACTAAGTAAGTAGGGTTTTGTACGTAGAAAAGGTTATGCTTAATAAAAAATGGTCGTCGAATCGGTGGTCTATGTCTGTAAAGGAAAAGTGATTGTCTGTGATTTTTTTAAGCGACTTTTTTATATATATGGAAGAATATATAATTCTTTAACAGTAAGAATAGCACTACTTGTGATTTTACATTAGAAATTTATTGTTTGAACTTCATTTTTTGTACTGTATTATATAGGGTGTATTTAGCGTGGTGTAGCAGGGATGGTGCGGGTTGAATGTACATAACACTACATAATAAATAATTGGTATTATGGAGAAGTTCCCGTATAGTGTGGAAGCGATTAATGTTTACCAATTAATTCTGCAAATATTTGTTTCATATGCCCCACCATTAACCCTTATTAACCCCAAAACTTACATCATAATATTTATTAAAAGCATAATTACCGGTCATTAAATATTTTAGCATCAAGACTATTCTGCAAAACAAAAAAGAGCAATGGGCAAAATACAAGAGTTCATTAACCCCGCTTCCATGCTTATACGGTAACATCGGGTAAATTTAGCAAATGGTTAGACCACATGCGATGCTTATTTGTTTTCTGGATTCCGTGCTCTTCGGGTTGGCTGGGAGGAGTGGTAGTACTCGGACATGATAACGTGGTACGTCAATATTGGTTTATTTAAAAAAAATATAATGAATCCTTCTCGTTTATCCGTTTTACTAGCGAAACACAATGCTCAGTACAAGCGCTGAGCATAATCAATTTTTTATAGATCCAAAGATATAATGTCGATTAATCATAAAATAATTTTGTTATTAACATGTTTAAGTGATATTGCAAACATTAAAAGAACCGGTTAGTATTAGCTCGTTTATTCGACTGGTGCAGCAACGAAAAATAACATAAAAACTAAAACTACATACAACATCCTTCCACTTTTAATTTAAAAGTAGGTATTTCTCATATTCCACTCTCTTTCTCTGTCTCATTTGGGTACTGACCCCCTTCCGTGGTGTCAACACCAAGCTTGGTTGATGATTTAATATTGCCAGTAGTAATTTCACTGGGTTTATGACTCACACTATCGCTGCTCATGGGGGTTTCCCGAGGTTCACCCTTATCCGGAGAGATAGGAATAGGCGAACAATGTGCTTCTTTAGCAGCAACTTGACTGCTCCCAGTAAAGTTATTAGGAAGGTAGGCACAGAGATAACTATTAATAAGTACTAGGTAGTTAAGGTATATCAAAAAATGTATGCGCCTAACGAAACAATCTCAAACATAATGATTTTACCACAAGCGCCTGATAATTTTAAATATCAAATAATAATATTAAAACATTGCACTTTATATTTTGTCAGGCGTCACGTTCCATAATGTTATGCCATGAAACGAATTATTAGTACTAATGTTGAGCACGGGATTCTAGTAATTAGTAAATTAATTTACGCATTATGTGTAAACCCACTTTAGTTTTAAACAATGATATAAATGGTTAACTAAATAGTAATCAATGTTTCGTATTACAAGATCTTGTGTTTTCCTGAATAATATTGACTAGACGTATACCTTTACGGAAATAGGTATTCACGTTTTTTTATTTGTATTCCTCATTTTCAGTTCTGTGTTTGTAGCCTAAAGTCGTCCCATTTATACGTTTGAATCAATATAATGATGATTTTATTTGAATGTTTGGTTTTTACGTCATTGTTTAAATGATAAAGTGGTCGGTAATAATTTACCGCATTTTAGCGAATTTTTAGTGGTGTAACATTTCGATGTATTTTTGTTAGTTACATTATAGTGGTAATATTAATTGGATGTTATATTTTGCTTAATTGTATATATTTAACCTAGGAATATCCTCAATTTAATATTCAATAGTAAAATGACATCGACAATTTGCTGTTCTCTAATATTAAGAAAGGACTCGACATGACTTAATAGATATGAAACAATATTTTGTTTACTAACAAATTTTCAGGTTTGGCTATTTGAGCTCAGTTATATTTTTTTACAAAATAGATATGTAATGCTCTTCGATGCTTGATGGTACCCAACTAGTTTCTAATTATTCAATGTCCAGTTAAACTAACTTATAACATACCAATAGAGGTCGCTTAAATCAATCCATAACTAGATTATTATTGAAAAAATAAACATTCGTAACCACACACTGGACTTAAGGTTCCAATCTTGTCGTAAAATTAAAGGATATTAAAGACCTCTGTTTTCGTTTTAATTAAATTAAGTATGTTCCTAGGTGTAAAGTATCTGCGATTGGATACACGTATATTTTATCAATAGCAATAACGAACTTAGTTTATTGTGAGTGTTTAAATAAATAATGAAGAATCATTTTATTTGCGAATATAAAATAATATAATTTTTGATTGTTTTAATATATATTAAAGCTGTTAAACTCAGAAATACGTTTATCTCTATTTTAATATAATACACAATAAAATAGAAATACGTGTATCCGAAATAATTTCATAGAAACAGTATGGATGTTTAAAATATTTAGTTTTTATTTTACATATAATAAACGACTCTCGGTTGGCCAGTGTTGAGTAATAATGCGTCTAAATTTAGTTTGCATTTCTTTCGAATAGTAAATGGGGTTTATTACAGTACGTTATATCTTTGAAAATGTCATTACAGATTATACTCAGAACTTGAGTCGTTTTTAAAATTAAAATTTTCACAAGTATTAAGTTTTCAATGTAAAGTAAATGGATGTCATAGATTATACCAATAGAAATAAATGTTTTGTATTAAGTATTGTGAAATTCCGTTTAATTAACTCACACAACACCTAAATCTGAATTAGGACTAGATATTATATTGAAGAAAATTTGTTCCATCGTGGAATTCTTAAATTAATAAAAAAATGTTGCTAAAATAATTTTACACGTGTTTTATTTGATATTATTTAATATTTTATATCATTTAGAATCCTTTATTTACCTGTTTCATTTAGTGGCCTGTTATTATCACTATGCCTTACGTAGTTATAATAATAATAAAATATATGCTGGGACAATTCACACAGCGCCATCTAGCCCCGAAGTAAGTAGCACAGCACTTGTGTTACGGATATTAGACAACTAATATTATACTACATATATACTTTTCTTTTGTAAATAAATGTATATTATACATATAAACTTAGGTGCGAGAATCGAACCCGTGACCTTCATAAGGGTACCGAAGGGCGTTAGTCGTTACGCTCGGAGGTCGAAGTTATAAATATTTAAAAATAATATAATGCATTTATTTATGTATACGATATTTTATCCGTGTAGGGGCGGAGAAAGAATACTAACTTCTGCGGCTGGGGTCGGCCTGTCGTAATAGGCAACAAAACAAGCCACCCTAGCTACGTGGTAGGGCCCCAAGCCCGTCTGGATGGCGACTACCTTTGGTTTTAAGTATGCCGCCATAATAACCTTGTGTTGTGTTCTGGCGGCATTAGTGACACAAGTTCTTGTACCCTTACGTTGCAAACACCCATAGGCGAGGGTAACACCGGCCGATCCCCGCAGAGGTAAGTATTCTTTCTCCGTCCTTGCACGGATAAAAATGAATATTATTTTTTTTCCAAATAGTGGCATTCTAGGTCTATATCTATAATATATCTTCGATATATTGTGTTTTACAATTCGGAGAAGATCGAGGATAATCTCCACTAACACAATTCTATCAAGACTTAAGAATTTTTGTGGTTATAAATTTATTAAATAATAAAATAAATATAATACTGGTCTCATATCGCAATTTTCCCAAAACATTTTCATAACACTGATTTTATAACCGCGTTTAAAGGCATGTCTTCAAACAAACATACCTATGCCTTCAAACACCAACTTCTCGTTACAAAGACTATTATTTAAAATTGCAATAATATTTTTATTGCTTACATTAATTAAATTATTGATTAATTAATAGATATTTATCGTATAGGTAGATAGAGACATATAAATCACAATGATTGATACTGATTTCGTCTAAGAGCCTTGTCGTAATAGCTTTTAGAAATGTCACTTGTGATTTAAAACTAGTAATTAATTTAGAAGTTATTTGTTTACAGACAGATATTTGTTTATATAACCTTATCGGTTATATACAGGTCTATGTAAGTACTTGTAAGTAGTCGTATATAGCCAATATGTTCCTAGCCTACTGATAATGATGAGAATTTTCTGAAGGGAAATCCTTTATAATAATTTTCATTTGTTCCGAGAAACTGTTTAGAATGGTGCTTTTATCATCTTTCTACCACCGCAATGGTTGCCAGCGGTTAAGTGTTTGTACTCCATTCTTGAAGCCTTTTTGTTCCTGTACGCAAATACTTTATAGAATGTTCATTTTCGTTTCGTATTTGGAGTGACCCCGGCCAAAGGCGATGATGTTGTGATCACAATTGGGTCGTAAGCCTATTTTTTATACGTGCAGGGGCGGAGAAAGAATACTAACCTCTGCAGCCGGGGTCAGCCTGTCGTAAAAGGCGACAACGTTTTGTCGCCTTTTACGACAGGCCGACCCACCCTAGCTACGTGGTAGGGCCTCAAGCTCGTCTGGGTGGCGACCACCTTTGGTCTTAAGTATGCCGCCATAATAACCTCGTGTTGTGTTCTAGCATTACCCAAGTTCCTGTACCCTTATGGGACAACAGCGTGTTCGCGGTGCCACTGACGTTGCAAACACCCATAGGCGACGGCAACTGCTAAATTCTAAGCGGGCCGTTAGCCTGTCTGCAGTCCTGCAGCATTAAAAAAATGCCAAACCTCAGTTATAAATACAAAGAAACTAATATAGAATACAGGTCTTATAGACTAATATGTTTTCAATCAGCATAGAAGTTTTAACATCCGCATATAACCACGGCTCGATCAGCAGACGCTGCGTGTATTGGGCCAGAGTCCGCTACAGAATGAAACAATAGTTTTTATATAGATGTAGTCAGGTATAGTCAGTAAATAGATACATATTACGTATTTAGAAGTAGCCTGCTATACGTATTTTACATAGTGCTAGGAATCGTATCATATATATAGTACTGATCAACATGAATTAAGCTACCTCGCTTTAGTTTAGTGGAATGCAATAAATGTAGAGATAACAAAAAAAGTGAACCTGATTAAGATTTGGAGGGTGAATAGAGATTCCTGTAGAGACAGGAAATATCGAGATCATCAAGCTACAGATAGGCCGAGACAAGCTGCTGATGGCAACCGATAGCCAAGGTTGGTCCACCAAGCCAAGATGGACGTGTGTTCCCGAAGCTCCAACCACGTCACCGAGGGGTCAGTGCCCTCAGAGTTTACGTCGAGGTAAAGAATGGTAACTCCAGGCCCCAAAACCTACCTAATCACACACTGGGAATAAAACCCGAACGAAATATCAAATTCAGCTGTAACTATTCCATGTTTTTTGTTGTCAAAAATATCTGGATATATACAAATACAATCAAATTTATTACCAATAAAAAAATTAAAAAAACCATCATAATAAGATGACTCATATCATTATCCCTGTTCGATTCTCGATGCATCAATATGTACCGTCTAATAAGTTTTTAGTTGGTCTTGAAATATAGTATTAAACACACGTCTCTTTTCATTCGCTCCAAAACAAATATACAGTCCATTAGTAAAGTGAACCCTATTGCAAATAACATTGGTCGACTTCGGCACGGATATTGTCCAGTGACTTAAGTCATTATGTAATTAGGTACGTATTCGACGACGTTCGGCAACAACTACGAAACAATAGTTAATCCGGTGATTCATCGATGCACAAAAGAAATCGTCGCGTTATGTGAGTTGTTAAATGATATTTTAATAAAGATTTTATGAAGAATATATATATGATTATGTGGATTTATAAGTAACACAAATTATTTAAGTGGATTTATGAGACAGTTTGTGTTAATTATTTACAATATGGAGTATTTAGCTGTTGTAGAAGATATTGGGAAAAGATTTCGAAAAAATCAACGTCATTTATCGACATGTAAACAAGAAAGATTCACTAAGGGTTATATTGAAAGTAAACTTGAATGTATTAATGACTACTGGAGTAAATTTGGGAATGCGCACTCGGCACTTTTAAAAGAGATTCCGAGAGATATACGAAACACTATTCCGTACTTAGCAAATGACGAATATTATGATATTGAAGATTTGTATTTATGTATAAAGGCAGATTTAAAAGATATGTTGGAAAAAATTACGATTAAAGGCTCAACATCAAGTCATTGTAAATTACCGAAAATCTATCTACCGACATTTTCGGGCAAGTATGAGGAGTGGACCTCTTTTTGTGATTTATTTACAACACTAATTCATAATGATAAAGGCTTAAACAATATACAAAGGTTATATTATTTAAAGTTGTGTGTTAGAGGTGAGGCTGAATCGTTGCTTAAACATATTCAAGTAAGAGAGTATAATTACGAACGCGCGTGGGACATTCTAAAGAAACGTTATGGAAATAAAAGACTTATTATTAAAAAAATATTAGGAAGATTATTTGGACAGAGTAAATGTACAACTCAAACAGTGACTCAAATCAAGAAGATTTTAGATACAACAGAAGAGTGTTTATATAGTTTAACAGCTGAAGGTATATTGATTGCATCGTGGGATCCAATTATTGTTTATTGTGTGGTTAACAAATTAGATTTGGAAACTAACATGCAATGGGAAGAATATTTTCTAAGATTAAATCTTGAAAACGAGTTACCAACCTGGTCCAATTTGAAGAATTTTTTAGAAGAGAAATTCCGAACTTTGGAATTAGTTTCTAATGCAACTCATAACACAATAGAAAATCCGATAGAAAATGAACACATTATGGAAGAAAATGCGGTTCATGTTTCACCAAGTTCTTCACAACAATTATGTATTAAATGTCACGGAGATCATACTTTAAGCCATTGTAAGGAATTCAGGAAGTTAGAAATAAAAGAAAGAACTCAGTTTGTGGCAAGCAATAATTTATGTTACAATTGTATGTTTATAGGGCATTCAGCATTTAAATGTCGTATGCCATCATCATGTCGTTTGTGTAGAGGGCGTCATCATTCGTTGCTACATATGAAGAGAAGAACTAAGGAAAGAAATAGTAAACAATATGTTTACCAAAAACGAAAGAAGAATAGAGACAAAGCTGAAGAAGAGAAACAGACATGTGATATAGTGGGTAAACATTGTGCAGCGAACGGATCCACAGCCATGCTGGCTACAGTACTGGTTCCTTTAAGAAATAATAATGGTTCAGTTACGATGTTGCATACTTTAGTGGACACAAGATCACAGGCCAACGTAATTATGGAAAGGAAAGCAAATATTTGGAAACTTGAAAGGACTTGTGGAAGAAGGGAATGCACAGGTGTTGATTTAATAGGGACTGAAAACAACGACATGGTCAATATTGAGCTATTTCAAGGTATGAAGAAGAATTCAAACTCAATGTTAAGACATCTATCACGACCACAATATCAGCCAATTAGCTACCTTCGAGGACTATAATACAACACTGGTCTAGTTGTGGAAATGCTATAACACCAGTAAAATTATATTAGATAGTAAAATTAATGAAAAACAATCTAAGAAGAAATAGGATTTTACTAATTATTTTTTTTTTTTGGTAAATGATAAATTTGAAGGAAAATGTGAATTCATAAATTAAAATTCGTGGAGGTACACTATATTTAATATAGAGCAAGGTTAACTGACCAGAAGAGAAAATTAACCAACTACTTGTGTAAATTGAGTTTAAATTATTCAAGGGAACATGTGATATTCTTCAATATGAAAAAGAGGTCTTATTCATCAAGTATGACACTGATATATGAAAAAGGGTAAATTTATAGAATCATGAAAACTATAATTGAAATACAATAAATAAAATTAATAAAGAGATAATAAAGGAAAGAGTGTATAATATATACATAAGAAAATTAAACTAAACATGCACTATTTTCTCGGTGGGCGAATATAAATAATAAATTAGTAGTACTATAGTCAGAAATAACTTATTGTGAAAATAAAGTTCAAAATTTTATTCACTAAAGAATTAGGATAAAAAAATTAGAAATAATTCAAACTTTTTATATCTAAAATAATCATTTCAGTTGTAAAATGCAACCTATTTTAATTTATTCTTGATAGCCTTTTTTGTTAATTGAAATCATGTTGTACAAGTACTCAAAACTTTATGTATAAGGTTGCTGGAGATTTTCTTATTTCTAGTGATTTACAATTTCTTGAAGTTTTACTACAAGCTATTTTATGTTATTTGTTTTATATTACAACTTGCTATAGATTGAACGCTATACAGTATGTGATATTATTTATTTTAGGAGAATAAATCCTATGCAGGAAATAGTGATGAGATGATGTAAGAAAATATATTGTGTTTATACAAATATTATGTAGAATTTGTCCATGTGAATACTGTAATGACTTAACACTGTAAAAGCTTTAAAAAAAAATTCACTGTCTAAAGAATATTTGTATCACAAGGATGTAAGATTATGAATTCTTAAATATTGTTTGATAAATAATGTATATATATTGTGCATTGTATTCTTGGAATATACAATGTAATCTTATTTTGTGATCTATGAACCATTTATGTGAATTTTGGATTGTTATTAAGTTATGTAAAAGGCCATGTAGCCTTTTGGTGGGCGGCATGTTCGATTCTCGATGCATCAATATGTACCGTCTAATAAGTTTTTAGTTGGTCTTGAAATATAGTATTAAACACACGTCTCTTTTCATTCGCTCCAAAACAAATATACAGTCCATTAGTAAAGTGAACCCTATTGCAAATAACAATCCCGTTCCAATTTAAAGTAAGATACAACTGGTATTTAACGTAGGTGACTAAACACATATATCAACAAGACAAGGAACAAAGAAATTAATCTCACAAAACCAGATTAATATCAAGGCCGCGATAACATTCTCCGCACAATATCATGTGTACGCGTATAAACGCGGAAGGTCTCAATCAGATCATTAATGTAGGTCTTTCCTATTTCTGGAAAATGACTGCAATGATCTTTTAACTGACGAATTCTTTTCAATTCCAAGTAAGAGAGGAAAAAGTATTTCAGAAACAAAATAATGTTAATTGTTATAGATTTATAGTTACACTTTTTTCTGATTAGCATTCATTTATTTGTGAAATACATGTGCTATTAATAAAAACAATCATAATTGGTGAAAATTACCCCAAATCATGTAAACTGAAAGTATTTAAATTAGGTTTATATTATGGTTGGTGACCTGTGGTGTAACGGATAACGCACTTCAGTACGCTTGCGGAGGTCATGTGTTCTATTCCCGTCCCGTATAATATGTATTTATTTACAAAAAAAGTATATAAGTAGTATATCAGTTGTCTAGTACCCATAACACAAAACAGATGACAAAAGATTATTAGGACACCGTATTACATTCCAGCAAGTAACAATATACAAAAGTACATTATCAAAAACTCATCTTAATTTCTATCTTTAGAATCAAATTACTAATAATAATAATATATTGTATTTTTTTCTATTGCTGAGGAGCAGTAGACATGCTGACGGCCCACATGATAGTAAGCAGTTACTCTCTCGTGGGCCATCTTACCCTTATTCAGGAACAGGTAGGGGCCTCGAGGCATAGCCTCTTTACCCCGGCTTCGACTCAGGGGGTGACTACCCCTCGGTTGTGTGGTGTTGGCCGCTGGAGCACGCGCACCTGTGAAAGCGGTGGGGCATTACGGCGGCCGATGATAGTCCTTCTTCGGCCTGGATGGCCATCTTCTTTGCCCCAGCCTTTGGCTATCGCAGCGAGGCATCGACGGCGGCCTGACGAAGGTCTCAACAGGTGGGGCTGACTATCGGAGCGAGGCATCTGCTGCTAGACGACTGTCATCTTAGGCCAAGAGGTCCATCGCGGCGTCATTGTGGCGTGTCGCGGCGCCTCAGCGACAGTGTGTGATATGCGTCATCGGGGCCGCCGGCGGCGTATGACGGTGTGTCTTGACACGTCCGTTTCGGCCAGAGGTATCAGTCAAGTCAGTAATATATAAAATTGATCAAATAAATAATAAATATCTATTATATAATACACTTTGTCAAATAAAAAGCGTTTGAGTTTACATATAAATACAATAATACACACTTTTACCTTTCAGCGCAGTTGCGATTGACTAAAAGATGAACTGCATCTTGCTAGATAAAAATTAGTCCAGCCCTTTGTCATAATACGTAAACAAAGTTATAAATGACTAACTTTGCGCTTTTATTATAAAAATTACATAAATCACTAGATGACCTGATAAGCGTTGTTCTGCCATATATATTAAAAAAAAAATGAACTGAATTATGAATCTAAACTATTTTCTTCAAAATCGATCCAGCCAGTTTAAAAGGAGTTTAGTCATATACACACGTACAGGAGCATTATATAAAATATGTTCAGTTAAACAGAGGGTAAAAAATATTTCAAACCGTAAGAACTTGTATCGTTAAATATAAAGCCATACCTTGTCACCTACTACAGGTCTTATGTCAAGCGCTTGACAATGGCTAATGATGCACGAATATAATCTAAAATGGATTTTGAAGATCTAGCAACAAGTAGTGATATGAATAGTTTGCATGTATTGAGTGAAAGAATGATTATTAAAAATAGCACTTGCGAATTTCAAATCTCTTACTCAAGATTTGAGCCCAATTTTGATTGCAAAGCTGAATAAGTTATTGAAACCACAGCTTCAACGAATACTCAGAAAGCTGTCTAACATTCTGAATGTATTTCAATTGGAAATGAAAATTTTGAGGGAGATATGTCGCCGTCATTTGCATCTTATATTATATACGATAAATCTAAATATTTAATTTCTTTGTTCTTATTTCATTTTCCCACACCCAAAAAATCTTTCAGGGATAAAGAGTGTACAAAACTTTATTGTAAAAAGTATGGTTTTCTTAAAGAAGTTTAAAAATATACATCAAATAGCCAGGAAATAAAGCTAGTCTTACAATTAATTAAATAGAAATAAATGTAGGAAATAGGTTAAAACAGTGCTTTTCAATCTGTGGGTCGCGACCCTTAGGGGAGTCGCGAAGTCTTACTCGGGGGGTCCCTGGCAAAAGGAAAAAGCTTTCGCCCGCGACGACAATGCGGTGTGGCAACGCCGTCAAGTTAGGTCCGCGCAAACTGGTCTCCAAATCAAAGCTGCACGCAGTCTTAACAACTTACCTCTTACTTGTCAAAGCTGTCGTGGCTTCTTACAGAATGTAGGTCTTAATAACGAATATACATACCAAAATAGAGAAAATCATAAACGTAGACTGATAAATTACTTACTAAGTTTTGTCTCTCTATGGCCCAAGGGGGTCGCCAGAGTTTTTCGACACTTAAAGGGGTCACGTATTCAAAAAGATTGAAAAACACTGGGTTAGCATATAGAAAATCAATATCCATAAACGCAACTCGGAAATGTATTTTGATCTATTACGAGTATATTCATATCAGACAAGAAATATGCGTTCTTTTTGGCGTGACCATCGAAACTGGTTGTTATAATACGTTACCAATTTATTTAAAACAATTGAAGCGAGGAATTATGCGATAGACATTTAATTGTTATATAGTGAAATTTTTAATATTTCGACAAAAGTATTTGTTATAGAAGTCAGTCATTAGACCGTCAGTTTTTATTTGGCAAGGGTCCGAATTTCCCAATTCCCGACCCAGCCGGAGGCGCGTATTATACGTACCCGTAAGCATATCCTCCACCGTTGGGCAGAATAAAACTGAGGAGGTTTTAATGGGTATACCAGCGACGTACGTCCCTTTCTAAGGGCACGGGCGGATTGTATAGGAGTTTTATTCTACCCATCTATCTATCCGTGCAGAGGCGGAGAAAGAATACTAACCTCTGCGGTCGGGGTTGGCCTGTCGTAAAAGGCGACAAAACAACCCACCCTAGCTACGTGGTAGGGTCCCAAGCCCGTTTGGATGGCGACCACCTTTGGTCTTAAGTATTGTGTTAACCTTGTATTGTGTTCCGGCATTAGTGACCCAAGTTCCTGTACCCTTATGGGACAGTAGCGTGTTAGCGATGGCGTTGCAAACACCCATAGGCGACGGTAAATGCTAAATTATAAGCAGGCCGTCAGCCTGTCTGTTGTCCTACAGCAATAAAAAAAAACCAGCCGTGAGCTCTTAAGCTGTGGAGGGTGCATCAAGAATATTCACCCCAAAAAAGATTAATTGATACAATTTAGTATTTTAGTCTGTAGTAGTAAATGTAAGTTCTGTAGAATCACTTAGATTTTATATTTTAGACTACGTGGTTAAGACTTAGAAAATCATAGAAATAGGTGGGTAGTTCAATTAAAGTTATAGTTAAGGCATACCATTAATATATAAAAAAACACTTAGAATATTTAAATATAGAACTCAAAATATGCTACAAAAATTGCTTTTTTATGGTTCAAAATGAAGGTAACAAGGTCACAGCGTATGCTACAGGGACATAAAAATCATAACCACGCCTTGACATAAGGATCATACATTAACATATGACATTTAAATACTGTGAAAGTTTTTGCTACATGAATATTTTTTTTTTTATTGAAATAATAATGCATAACTCGAGTGTGATCCAGCCTATTTTCAAGTTCGACCAGTGACCGCTCTGTACGAGTAAGTAGAACAATTTACTGTGGAGTATATAAGCGTACTGTTGGTCCAGTTCTACATTCATTCATTGAGTGATCAACCTAAGTATCAGCAATGGCAGCTAAGGTAGGATTTTATTATCTATAATAATAACTAAATAATGTTTTTCCAGGATATAAAATATATTCCAGTTCTCTTTTTCTTACGAAAAAGTATTTGGTAAAAATAATACACATTATTATACTTTTTATTTCAGGATAGGTTGAGTGGAAGGTAAAATATTTTACTCATCACTTACTGAGCAAGCAAGGATTCCTTATCAAAGAAATATCTAAATGTACTCGATTTTAATACATATGGATCTTTCGACAGTTATATACTAAATCATTTAATATATGTGACATATATGAATAGTAGAATCAAACTTTCACAGAGATATGAAAAACCATAATTTTATGACATTTGTTCCAGTTCGTCGTAGTTCTTGCGTTTGTCGCCGCAGTACAATGCTCGGTAGTACCAGTCGCCAAAGTAGACACGGACTATACTAGCTTCGCGTACGATGTTGCTGACCCCAACACCGGTGACTTCAAGAGCCAGGTGGAGACCCGCATCGGAGGCAATGTTGCTGGCCAGTACTCTCTTTTGGATGCTGACGGCACTAAGCGCACTGTAGACTATGCTGCTGATGACGTTAACGGATTCAACGCTGTTGTCCGCAAAGACCCTGCTGTGATTGCCGCTGCTCCCGCTGTCGTTGCCGCAGGTCCCGCTGTGGTTGCCGCTCGCTCTTATGCCGCCCCATTGATCGCTGCTCCCTCCATAGTTGCCGGACCCTCGGTAGTAGCTGCCCGTGCCTACAGCCCATACTATGCTTCTCCAATCATCGCTGGCCATTCAGTATATTCTTATGGCCATGCTCCCGTCACCGTCTGGTAATTTCAGCGTCTCCATTCTGGTTCTCTAGGTCATTGTAAATATACGTGTATTTATAAGAACGCAAAATAAAAGTGAAACTACCTACCTATATTTTGTTTATATTTCCCCATTTATGAAATTTGTTTTCATAGTTCTGGGAACTATGCTATAATGGAATTCAGCATAAATAAACCCTGCAGAATGTTTATGATCGACAAGATTAAATGTTAAGTCCAAAATTAATCAAAGATTCATTTGATTCAATTGATCGAAAATGTATGCTTTTTTTAGCAGTGTTTTTGTAATCATGACATTATGGCGTAAAACCTTAAACAAATTACCATCTGTAAAAGTATGATTCTGCCATAGAAACCTTCATGGAGTTGACCTTTCCTCACCACTTATTAAAAAATATTAAAATATGTTGTGTTCTCTATCTTATGCTCGTTTAATAATATATCTAAATATCTATAAATAACACCCTACAAGTGTATGATTAAAGTGTCCTCGAGAAGAAGACGGACAGCTGTTCCACTTGCAGGTGAATACTCCTTCAGATGTTTTCAAACCGCATTCATGGCTCTTTATTGTGACAAAATCTTTGAAGCTGAGTCACAGTCTAAAAGTACCGTTTATGTGTTGATAAATCGTTTTAAAACTAGTGGAACATCGTCAAAAGAACGCAGAGTGGCCGCTCAGTCTTTGGTAGTGGAAACAGTATAAGCGTGATATAAATGGTCATTCAGCGCACTGCCTCGTAATGTATTGAACCTATGCTGATGATGCTAAAATGATGACATGGATCAACTAGATGAGGCTTCTGACATTGAATCGTTATGGACAAAATCGTTATAGTATTCGGTCGAGCAACACCCGTTGTGCTGCGTTAAAGTTTATTTTCTTCCAGCAATAACGTGTTGCGAAACGGTAGTGTGTAAAATTAGGATAGGTTTGACTTGGCCCGGTCCCTAGGCCCAAATCACCCGGTATTCCTGTTAGTTCGTTGAAAAAGTTTCTTGGATTAAGAAAGAAAGAAAACAGAAGTCGCTCAAACATTGCGGTGAATAAAAAACCATACTTATGCGAAAGACAACTACTAAAAAAAACCGACATGAAACAATTATCCATGAAATAAATTTTTGTTTTGAATTTAAACTTGGAAAGCTTACAAGATAATGAACTTAGGAAAACTTTCAGTTCACTAAGTTCATAGAACTGTCGGAAGTAGAACAGAAACCTAATATGCATGATGGTATTTCTTATTGCTGAGTTACTATTGTGGCGGCATACTTATAGACCAAGGGTGGTTGTTTTGTCGTCTATCGTGAAAACGACAAGTTACCCCGGTTTCAGGGATTAGTATTCTTACTCAGCCCCACGGAGAAAGATGCTTGTCGTCAACTGCAATAATCTCATTATTTTTTTAATTTGCCCATTGTGCCAGTTACTGATCAAAAATGGGGCGGAAAGCTGCATTAAGAAGCCCAAAGGAAGCAGCAGAGCCCTCAAGTTATAGGTACCAGACAACTTATTGACATTACTTTTGTAAAACATACTCGTATTAAAGACAAACAAATAGACCCAGTACGCGAATCGAACCAATGATCCCTGCAAGAATCTAAATGCATCCCTTCTGATGAAGGCCGTTGCGCCACGGGTCGTCCACTATTATAAATAAAGTTATTTATGACGTTTCTAGCCAGTACAAAATCCTGTTTGAAAATGTAAATTTTGTCCTGCTTAAGTGCTTACTAATCACAACCTTGTCACTAAACTCAAATAATGCTTCAAATAGTTACTTGCATTGTACATAAGAAATATTAATGCAACTGGACTAGATATATGGTAGTATTATAAACTTGGAACGTTTATTTATTTATATGTTTATGTACAAAGATTTGCTAAAAAGAAGTAATGACAATAATAAAGAAAAATAATATACAAATAACATATATGACTCTATTCATACACGTGGAAAGAAAATGGCCGTGTTGAGAAATGGTGTGCAAAAATATTGTAGTAAAAGTTAAGTTACCTCATGGCAACTAATAGACTACTCTTTTTTGGACAACTTCCGCAAGGGTTTTCGCACTTCAGAACGCCCGCGGGGGTCTCAGGTGCGATACCCGTCCCGAGACTGTTCCTGTATAACATTAATTAATTTACAAAAGAAAAATATATAGTGGTATGTCAGTTCATTGATCCAATGCTTTTATTGTTTCTAGAAGTAGTCTCTTTTCTATATATCTTCGCATTCAATGGAACCACAGAGAAAAGCAGTGCGCACATTCTTCGTTAGGGGTCTCTTCAATGGCATTTTCAAACACACTCACCCTATTTTGAGGGCTCGTAAAACGATTACCTTGAAGTTTAAATATATAGATAGATACATAACCCTTTATTGTACAAAGAAATACAAATACAAACATAAAAAATGAAATATATATTTGATTATATTATCTAGGTCAAAAATGTAGAGGCATTACCGCCAAAACACGCTTGTGTATACTCAACTGTAATACTTACTGTACTCAACAATAAACCTCTCAAAGTGCAAACTTTGGATGCAATCGGTGTTTTTTTTAATGCTATAGGACAGCAGACAGGCTGACGGCCCGCTTAGAATTTAGCAGTTAACGTCGCCTATGGGTGTTTGCAATGCCATCGCTAACACGCTGCTGTCCCATAAGGGTACAGGAACTTGGGTCACTAATGCCGGAACACAACACAAGGTTATTATGGCGGCATACTTAAAACCAAAGGTGGTCGTATAAAATCGATATGTCGATGTCGAGACATCGATATGTAGAATGTTATGTCGATAATAAATAGGAAGAAGATTCATAAATTTATTTTATTATAACTTTGTTTGATAGTCCACTGTGATGATAGGCTGATTATTCGGGTAAGTTTAATTCATCAAATTCTGTAAATAAGTGCTCGATGCAGAAACCCTTAAAATTAAATTTCCGTTTTTTAATTCTGTGGAACAAGCAGACAGGTTGAAGGCCTACTTGATATTATCGTAAGCCGTTACCGTTGCATATATATGTTTGTAACTTCAAAGGCACCGCTAACACGCAGCTGTTTACGTAGGAGAACTGGAACTTAGGTCAGTTATGCAGAAACACAGTTATTATGGCGGCATATTTAGAAAACAGAAGTTGTTACCATCCCGATCTATCCAGTCGCCTTTCACAACAGGCCGCACCAGGGTTAGTATTTTTACCCCGCCCCTGCACGTAATAAAAATATGAATAAGTACATATTAATGATTTCTATCGATATTTTTTATTTATATGTAAAAATCTTAAACATATTCCAACCCACAACATGTCATTAGTATTCTCAAATATGTATATGGGTAACAACACTTAGTATTTCAGTAATAAGTATGTCAACAGAATTGAATCGTCTAGAAATAACCTTTAATTTCCTGTCACAATCTCCGTGAGTCATTATCATTATTAAACATAGCTTAGCTTAGCTATGCTAAGTAAAATTATTACTAGCATTGTCCATGTTTTTGGGATTTATGAACTTTTATTTAAACCAGCGGTTTTAATACCACTACCACTCGCCACCACTCAAAAACGGGAAAATATTTTGTAAAATCTTCTTAATAATTGACTAGACTTTTTTAATACAAGGTTTTGATCGAAAATAATACATTTTTTGTCTATGATATTACGTTACGTAACGAATGAGTGATCACTGCGTTCATTAATAAGTTCCCTTAAATATGTGTATATATATGTGTATATGTTTACGTGGTATATATTGGTGTTTCATAATTTATTCTCACAAATTACCTAAATGTGGGGTGTAAGGGGCCCTACCAACATCTTCGGGGCCCAAGTCAACCTCACCTGCAAGTCGGCGCACCCTGCTGAATAACGGACGAGGCTCTGACGACGGCTTTCCTTTTGGGGTTGGGGGGTCAGACGGCAGTCGCCCCCGTAAAAGCCAAATCTGCCAAATCAACATGGACAGAGAAAGATTACGAGATCGGCTAAGGGCTAGGGCGCCGCCGCATAACGGCGCGCAAGAGCTTCGCCCGGCTCTTGTGAGAAGTGGACAAGGGCTACCGTGTCATGGGCGGGCACGGCTAACGACGCTAGCCCCAACTCACGCAGCCCAAACATCTCGAAAGATCCGCTTCGCAACGTGGAACATAGGCACGCTAACCGGACGCGCGAGAGAGTTGGCCGATGTGCTCTCCAGGCGGAGGGTGGCCGTGGCGTTCCTGCAGGAGACTCGGTGGAAGGCCAGCAGATCCCGGTTCATTGGGAATGGCTACAAGCTGATCTACACAGGTGCACCTGGTGGGGAGAATGGGGTTGCCATAGTGCTCTCGGAGGAGTTCCAGAACGACATTTTGGAAGTGAAACGTCATAGCGACCGGCTTATGGTCGTTAGGGTGCTTATCGATGGGGTAGTTACCCACTTGATAAGTGCCTATGCGCCACAGGCCGGTTGTGACGACGCCGATAAAATAGCGTTTTGGAATCAACTCGGAGAAGTGCTCCGTGGAATCCCGTTATCACAGGGGATCGTTTTGGGGGGTGATCTGAACGGTCATGTGGGTGATGAATGTGGGGAATTTGAGCGTGTTCACGGTGGATTTGGGTACGGCAGCCGCAACGCAGAAGGGGAGGACATCCTCAATGCGTGTGCGGCTGCCGACCTTGCTATCGTGAACACGTATTTCAAAAAGAGACCCGAGCATCTCATCACCTACAGGAGCGGGAGGAATGCTACCCAAATCGACTTCCTACTCACTAGGAGACACCACATCAGCAAAGTGGCCAACTGCAAGGTCATACCCGGTGAGAGTCTCACTGCACAACATCGTCTTCTAGTCATGGACCTCTGCGCTAAGCCTAAAGACACGCATACCGAGCGCGTACAGCGCCGAATCAGGTGGTGGCTGCTTGATGAAGTCACGTCCCAGGAGTTCGCCTTAGCCGTCGGTGACAAGTGCGCCGGTAGTATGGGCGAACCAGTTCAGGCTTACTGGGACAAGATTCAAGCGGCTATCCTTGGGTCGGCGAAGGGGGTGCTTGGGGTGTCTAAGGGTGGTCGCAAGTGTGACAAGGAGACATGGTGGTGGAACGACACAGTCCAGAGGGAGACTAGAGCGAAGAAAGCCCTCTTTAAGAAGTGGCAAGCGTCCAGATCTCCTGAAGATCGCGACGCATACCGGGTAGCTAAGCGCGCCACTAAAAGAGCTGTTGCCAGAGCCAGACGAGACCACTTACAACCACTTTACGATAAGTTGGAATCGTCTGAGGGGCAGAAGCTCATCTATAAGTTGGCGCGCTCCAGGGTCAAAGCGGCACAGGACATTTCCAAGTGCCGCTGTGTAAAAGAGCCTATGGGCAACCTGCTATGCGAGGACCTCGCGGTGAAGGAGAGATGGCGCTCGTATTTCCACGAGCTGCTGAACACGCAGCACAAAGAGGTGCAGCCGCCAGATCTTCCTCCGAATCAAGGACTAGTCCCACTGATAACGCCTGCAGAAGTCCAGAATTGTCTCCGCCGCATGAAGAATCGGAAAGCTGTTGGATCCGATGGAGTCCCCATCGAAGCCTGGAAGGCAATGGGCTCTCGTGGTGTGGGCATCTTAACCGACCTGTTTAACCGGACACTCCTCACCGGTACGATCCCGAGCCAATGGAGACTGAGTATCATTACTCCAGTCTTTAAAGGCAAGGGGTCGGTGCAGGAGTGCGGTAGTTACCGAGGAATCAAGGTCATGTCCCACACCATGAAGCTCTTCGAAAGGGTTATCGACTCTCGGATTCGACAGGAGTGCACTGTCTCGGAATGTCAATATGGGTTTCGCCCTGGTCACGGGACAATGGACCCTGTTTTTGCCCTAAGGACTGTCGCGGAGAAATACAGGGCGAAGAATAAGCCTCTGCATTGCCTGTTTCTCGACTTGCAGAAGGCCTTCGACTGTATTCCTCGCGCGATAATCTGGTGGGCATTGCGGTCCAAAGGGATTCCAGAGGCCTATATTGACATCATTCGAGACATGTACCGTGACTCCGATTCCGTAGTTCGGACCGCTGTTGGCGATACAAAACCTTTCCCCATCACCGTCGGGGTGCACCAAGGATCCGTCCTTAGTCCGTTTCTGTTTAGCGTGGTATTAGACGTATTGTCAGACAGCATCAGAAATTCACATGAACAACCCCCGTGGCTGCTCATGTATGCTGATGATATCGCGCTGACAGATTCGGACAGGGGTAGGCTGGTGCGACGTGTGAAGGCGTGGAAGGAGTCGCTTGAGAACGGTGGTCTGAAGCTCAATGTGGCGAAGACCGAGTACTTGGCCTGTAACTCCACAGATCCCACACCCGTACGCATAGACGGCAACACGGTCGAGCGCACGGACCGAGTGAAATACTTGGGATCTGTGTTTCATGCATCCGGTGACATCGATTGTGACGTCAAGGCACGCATTGCTGCCGCGTGGGCCAAATGGCGTGAGGTGACAGGTGTCATTTGTGACCCCAAGATGCCGGTAAAGTTGAAGGGACAGGTCTATAAAACCATCATTAGGCCTGTCCTTTTATACGGCTGTGAAGCGTGGCCGGTGTTAGAGCGACACAAGCAGGAGCTGCGTGTCACGGAGATGAATATGCTGCGGTGGATGTGTGGAGTGACGCGGAAGGACCGCGTTAGGAACTCCCGCATTCGCGGCAGTCTTCATGTCCGTGACATTGCGGATAAATTGCAAGAGTGTCGGCTCCGTTGGTACGGCCACGTTTTGCGGCAACCGGATGCTTACGTGGGTAACAAATGTCTGGCCATGCCGCCTCCGCCGGGCCCCGGCAGGAGGGGTAGACCCAAAAAGTTCTGGCTTGACGTCGTAAAGGGTGATATGCGTGCCAATGGGCTCACTACCAGGGATGCTGAAGACCGTGCGAAGTGGAGAAGAAAAAGTCGGAAAGCGGACCCCGGGCGCCGAAGCGAGAGTTTGGGCTGCAACCGGGAATTAACGCAGAGATGATGATGATGACCTAAATGTAATAAATTTATGTTTGTACTTGTTTTCTCCGTTAATTGAGGGATCACATGTACCTTATGATAATAACTATATATCCTGTACTATATTAATGTGTACCCTTTGTTAGAGATTTAAAAAAATACTATATGTATGTCAATAGTCTAGTACCGGGATCTAAAAATGGACGTCAGTAAAGCCTATGTGACTTGAACACGTAAATAAGTAAAACACTAAAGCGTTCGTCAGAAAAAACGAATTAAAATAATTTTAAATATTATAAGAAAAAGAACTCATTGTTTTTATATTTTATGGTCTTGATAATATATGCAGAACAATCATTATTCTAGTATTTTTGTTTTATAATATATATATACCATGACTCGTTAATCATAAATGATAACATACAATTTATTATATTTATTTTATGATATTTAATTTCAAGAAGTTTAATTGATATACTTTTGGTAATTAATTGTCATCATTTTTCAACTTAATTCTTTTATATTTTAGCTTTAAAGCACAACAAAAATAAACATTTTAACCTATTTTGAACTGTAAAGTAGTAACGAATGTAGAAATACAAAGCATATATTTTCTTGATGAATATTTGATGTGTTTTAGTATCTATTCATGCGTATTTCATTATTTTTGTAGTTTGCGTTTTATGGGCTAGATTTTTTTGATTTTACTCATATTTCCAGCTGGATAAAAGTTTTTAGTTGTGATTATTGTACGAGTGTAGAACATTAATTTTAATAATCAAATAATGTATAATAATAATAGAACATATTGTTTATAAATTGTTTTTATTACTTTAATACATACACGTATGTACAGACTAGTAACAAATATTTACATACGGATCGAAAATTGAAACACGTCGTGGTCTAACGCTAATGTATTATGTGAGGCTTTTTACCAGTAAGATACGGGAGTGGAGTAAGCCACGGGAGAGGTGTAATAGGGAGAGTAAGCACGGGCAGTGTACACTGAAGGTAATACACCAGCCGAGTAGACGGAAGGAGATAAGCTGCTGTAGACGGAAGGTGATAAGCTGCTGTAGACGGAAGGTGATAAGCTGCTGTAGACGGAAGGAGATAAGCTGCTGTACACGGAGGGAGAACCGTAGCGGGCTGAGACCAGGCTTGGGTAGACGGTACGAGCGGCAACAACAGAGGGAGCAACAACGCTGCGAGCATCAACCACGGCAGGTGCGGCAGCAACTACGGGAGCGGAGGCAACAACTGCGGGGGCAGCAGCAACAACGGGGTCCTTGCGCACAACAGCGTTGAATCCGTTCACATCATCAGCGGTGTAGTCGACGGTACGTTTAGTGCCATCAGCGTCCAAGAGAGAGTACTGGCCACTGACAGCACCGCCGACGCGGGTTTCTACCTGGCTCTTGAAGTCACCGGTGTTGGGGTCGGCGACGTCGTAGGAGAAGCTAGAGTAGTCCGTGTCTACTTTGGCGACTGGCACTACCGAGCATTGAGCTGCGGCGACCAACGCGAGAACTACGACGAACTGTAAAAAGATACAATATTATTTACTGTTAATAAAAATAAATACTATTTAAATCAGAATTATTTGGATTCAGGACATATGGAGATTTTCCCTTAACAAACTTGTTGTGAAATATTTGTCTTATAAATACGACACTTGTTTACAATTTATACATAATTCATGGATGTGATATTCTAGGAAAATATTAATATAGGTTGAGAAAACATTTCATTATGATAAAAATACAAATCTCTTCTAAAATTAAATAAACTTGTTTTACATATTATAAAACTTTTAAAATTATATATTTTTCATTGAAACCTACTAATGAATTATAAAAAGTATTTGGATTTAAAATCACTATCCTTAGACATTTGAATTTCTCAAGCACTGTATAACAACCGTAAAGAAAAATTCCGAAATATAAAGGCATTGCATCTTTTAGCAGCAATATATTTTATGAACTAGTTGGTAACCTACGTGTATTTCGAATTTTATTATAAAATGTTACAACTAAGGAGATAACATCAACGTATGAAATCTCCTTAAAAATTAGAAACATCTAAACGCAAAACCGATATTCTGTTTGTGTTAAGTAACACACAATTCACTAAAAATTGATTACTTAATTACCACTCTAAAATCAAATCATCAATTAACACATAAAACTTATAATAATTAAAAATATAAATATTTTAGAAAATATTTTTGAAAATATAATATAAAATTCAAAAACCATTTAATTTAAATCACAACACACGTGGAACGATATGTCACCTTAGTTGCCATTGCGTTAGATTTGAGTTGTCTACTCGAATGATGCCAATGTATGTCGTCCCGAGCTTATATATACCATCTTGTAGGCGTACATGCCATGATCTTTAACGGATCCGGAAGAGCAAGGCCGTACGAAGAAATGGGCAAACTAAATGGATCATTAAGGCCGCTCTGTAACTTAACGGCGCCGAGCTTTTTGATTTATGATACGTAATCGAAATAAACTTTTTAAATTTAAATATATATTTGACTATAGGTTGATATGTTGTTATAATCACAAGCAATATATATTGTATTCTATTGTTTCTGATTATTTAAATTGTTATTCCGACAGAGGATATAAAAATGGATGAATAATTAAGGTCTAACACAAATTAAATTGACTGTTAGTGGAAATTCCTCAATTATTAGCCTATTTATATTTTTAGCTATGTTAGTGATAAATAGTAGCTAAAAATTTCTATAGAAGATATTTACAAACAGTCGACATTAGTAATTCATATATTTAAATAAAAATATATATATTCTATCTCTATACTAAAAGGCTGTAACGTTCATATACTTGACTCGGGACATCCCCTAGAGCAACCGATGGTATATCCGCTTGTCTAAAGTGTATTGGTGGTTTATTCACACAGATAAAAATTCAGGGTGCAGGTATTACTATGTTTTAATTCACCAGTACATAGAATTCTTTTATAAATGGAAGGGACAAAGCAGATTGGAGGGAATGGGGGGATGCCTACGCTGCAAATGGGAGTAATATAAATTATTATACACTTCTCATACAAAAAATCAAAACACCCCTGGAGGTTGGTTTTGAATGAGTTTATTTTTTTACATTTAACCAAAAATATAAATAATGCCAGTTAATTGTGAATATTATATATGGTATCATTTAATAAATATTAATGTTCCAAATTAAAATTAAATTTCTTTAGCTATTGTGTTTTGTTCAACAGGGATCTTTTTACCCTTAAAGAAGAAATTGTTAAATGTTAGAAACAAAGATGTAAAACAGAAATATGTTATAAAATGTTTATTCAGTTTCTCGTATTTCCTCCCCGGGCTCTTATCACTGCTTCCATGCGGTTCCTCATGGAATGGATAAGCGTCACAATCTTATCCCACTCTTCTTGTATAGCTGTTTTAAGCCGGCAAAGCGTCTCCGGAGCAGGATCTCTCACTCTGACTCGTCTCTTCAAATCATCTCATATGTAGATGTTCTTTAGGATTCATATCCGGGCTACTTGCTGGCCAGCCCATAACCGCAATATCGACTTCGTTCAGGTATTCATTTAGAATGCCTGCGGTATGAGCCCTGGTATTGTCTTGCATAAAAATGAAGTTTACGCTAACAAAATGTACGTAGGGTACCACATGAGGCTCCAAACACTCTTCGATGTAACATGACCTATTTAATGACGGTAACCGAGATCCAGATACAAAGTCAAGTTCGGTTTTTCTACCGGCGCTTATGCCTCCCCAAACCGTCCATGAACCGCTACCGTAACTGATTCTTTCTTCAATGAAGCACAATCCAAAACGTTCTCCCTCTCTTCGATACGCTTTCTTTCTTTCATCATTACCATACAGCTCATGCTTTTACTCTCGCCAGAAAAGAGAACTTTGCTTCATTAATGTATGATCAATGACCAATTTAAGTGCACAAGTGCAAAGTTGAGGCGCGCTCTTCGGTGGTCTACCGTCAATTTTGGGCCATTAGCTGGTTTATGAGGTTTCATGCCACGCTCCGTTAATCTTTTTCTTATGGTAGAATCGCTCACAGTCAATCCTCGAACCTCACGGAGCCGCTGCTGCAGTTGAATAGAGTTAAAGTGGCGATTTCTTCTAAGAAATCACCACTTTAACTCTAGAAACTGACACAATACATCGGTCATCTTGCTCAGACGTGATTCAATGTCTACCAGATACTAGATGGTGATTTACCAGTCTCTCGATAATGTTGATGACTCCATTGACAGCAGAGAGGCTTAGATGTAATCGTACAGCCACAACATACCGACTCTGCCATGCATCCAGCAACGCCACGACTTAGGGGGCTTCTATGGGCGAGGAATCCATATTTTTTAGGAAAAAATCTCTTTGGTAGCATTATACAGAGCTTAATAAACAATCACGTACAGATCAGGTTAAAGCTTAGTTAAAAAAATGATGACTTATGCAAAAGAAATGTGATTAAGTGCAGAAATTCCGACGGAATACACATTGAAAACAATCTCTGTATACATTTATTGGATGAAAATTCGCAAATTTAAATTCATATATATTTTTTTTATTGCTGTAGGACAGCAGACAGGCTGACGGTCCGCTTAGAATTTAGCAGTTATCATCGCCTATGGATGTTTGCAACGCCAGTGGCATCGCGAACACGCTGCTGTCCCATAAAGGTACTGGAACTTAGGTCATCAATGCCGGAACACAACACAAGGTTATTATGGCGGCATACTTAAGACCAAAGGTGGTCGTCATCCAGACGGGCTTGAAGCTCTACCACGTAGCTAGGGTGGGTTGTTTATTCGCCTTTTACGACAGGCCGAACCCGGCCGCAGAGGTTAGTATTCTTTCTCCGCTCCTGCACGGATAGAGTTGCTTCATATTTGGAATTCTGGTACACTGTTGAGTAAACTAAAGTGCTAGCTATTTATTTATTGTCGTATTTTTTTAATGATATCAATCTTCTTTTTCATTTAAATGCCTCCTGAATAATACTTGCAGTAGTGTTTCTATTTTTTTTTGATGAGAAGTATATAAATATATTTTAGAATAAGCACTGTAAATCGAAGTGGTAAAATTAAGGCTTTTTAATTTATTTTTATTATATTGGGCTTATAGGAAGTTTATGTATTTAGGCGATATACTTACCATGGTGGTAATCGTATTCGAGAATTTTAGATTTCGTTTTGAGTATACCGCTGGGATAATAGTAGTTACAGTAACGCAGCACCACAGTACAGTATTCATTACTTTATATAACAGCAAGCATATGTTAAAATTACGTCATGGCATTTCTTTGTCCTTCAAACAATGAAATTAAATCCTTAAAAGTTGTAGTCGTGATTAAACTATTAAGTAAAGAGATTGCCATTTAAGGTGTTTGCTGTGGATTTATTATGTTCAGCAGATCCATGGCCTTATATGCTTTGGAACAATTACTAGGGAGTGTTTTAACCTGGATATTATTACATAATGAATAAATGACGTCACCTCACCAGCAGTAAACGGTTTTGAAACAAAATACAAATGTAGAAGAACTCACAGTGAATGGAATTAGAAAATTTAAATACCCTTTTGTCGAAGGTAATTGAAGATTTAGAACTAGGTATATAGTCCTTAATATTAAAATATTGTTTGTATAACAGGCATCCATTTATCACCACAGTCAAATACTTCATATTTATATAAATCTGTGTGTGACTTTCTCCTTCATTTAATTATTATTTGTGATAAATATTTTTTTCTTTCTTTTTAACAGCATGTAATTTTTGACTTAAAGTTTTGGGTTATCCTTAAGAGTGAATAAACACGCGAGTGTTATCATATATGTATATCATACTTATCCAATGTAGATTGCGAGTTACACGTACCATGATTTCGTTTCAGGTATCCGTTCATTTCTTTCGCTGTCAGTACGCATCAGTTATGTTATCTTTTACAGTAGTCGAGAAAATTCGATTAAGAAATGCTTGCCGTGGTAGGTACTGAACTCATGACGTCTGGACTACTTCTCAAGTGTGATATACTTTCGGTTATAACATTGAACTTGTACCAACAACGTCAAGGCCTTATAAATGTGAATAAGACCTACTTTTCTCTAAAAACGTATTATTCAAAACATTTGAGTAGATTTGACTAGGCGCCAATAAGAACAACAGGGCCACTCTACCTATTCTTTAGGCATATTAGGTGATAAATTTAACTTGGATTAAACCTTAGTAAGAATAAAAAAGAAAGTAATTTCCTTCTGAAGCGCTTACTCATAAAAAGTGTTTGAATATGTTTTTTTATTCTATCAATAACCTTTGTAACGGCATTTATTTCATTTATCCATGTTAATACTGCTAATGTGAAAGTTAGGATACATGCATTTTTGCGAGTCAATCACGACAAAACAGTTAAACGAAATTGGATAAAAGATGTTAAAAATAATTAAATATGAAATAGAACATATTATGTGTACAACAATTTATACTGGAGTAATTTCAACGTGTACAAACTCTCTGATAAGAGCGAATTAATTGAAGATGTGATATTTAATAGCTTGATGAATTTCTTCACCGACGAGAAACCTCACGGAAAAATCAGTAGTGATAAAATTACATTAGGCCTGGGACATTATTTGACATATAAATTTGCATATTCGATTAATGGAGGAAACATTTGGTTTTAATTGGCTAGGTATTTTAAAATAATTTGAATATAATATTTAATTTTTTTTAATGCTGTAGGACAGCAGACAGGCTGATGGCCCGCTTAGAATTTAGGAGTTACCGTCGCCTATGGGTGTTTGCAACACCAGTGGCATCGCGAACACGATGCTGTCCCATAAGGGTACAGGAACTTGGGTCACTACTGCTGGAACACAACACAAGGTTATTTCGGCGGCATACTTAAGACCAAAGGTGGTCGCTATCCAGACGGGCTTGAGGCCCTACCACGTAGGTGGTTTCTTTTATCGCTTTATACGACAGGCCGACCCCGGCCGCAGGGGTTATTATTCTTTCTCCGCCTCTGCACGGATAACTTATACCTGCACGGATATTTAATATTTAGTTAAGAGTATAATGATGCTCAAGAACAGAAGGGTTTCTGAAATAAGATTATTGCCCTGAACCTTGCTGAGGCTCAAACCGTTCTATAAAGCACCTGGTATTCATTGGCTGACTAAAGTTCTTACCTAATGGGACATATTGTGAAAGATTCCCGCCATGATATAAATGCTACCGTCGATCTAGGGCACGGGTTGTCCAGGCCTATCCATCGGCCCAGATATACGTGATAGGACTGCTGAATTTTTTGTGTGTTTACTCAATGAAGAAAAAAGAGTCCCACGATCCGAAAACATAGTTTTCTTTGAAAAAAAAAAATGGAGCCGACATCATTTAATTGATAGTACATATGATTGCAGGCACAGATTGTCATTCACTTTTGCTCTTTTTGATCTTTGCTTAATACTCAGATGTAAAGAGTACTCTTTTCGTAAAGAAAAGAAAAATATTGAATAAACACAATATTTTAAAATTCACATAGATGTAGAAGCACAAAAATACCAACTTCGTTTCAATTAAATTAGTGGAAAGTTATAATTACCCAACCTGTAAAATTAGTTTTGTTTTTAAATTTATTAATTTTATTTTTTAAACGTAATTATGATAAATCAATTAATTTATATTATAATTTAACATACATACATACATATAATCACGCCTCTTTCCCGTAGGGGTAGGCATATACCACTTCTTTCCACTTGCTACGATCCTTACATACTTGTTTCGCTTTGTCCACTTTCATTATTCCCTTCATACATGCCCTTCGGTTTAGGGTACTCTTGACCTGGCGTTTTTTCAAGACGTCCCTGATCTGGTCTCAAAATGTCCGCCTAGGTCTACCCCTTCCAACACTTCCATTCACACTCGCCTTATTCATTTTTTTCGTCAATCGTTCTTCATTCATCCTCTCGACATGGCCAAACCATCATAATTTAACCGTACACAAAACTAAATTAAAATAATAAGTTAAATTATTCTACTTACATTGTATATTTATTTCACGTCTTCTTTCTCTTCTTCTTTCTGCCCTTATCCCACATGGGGTCGGCATAACGCGTTATCTCCTTCGACTCTCCTCTGTTAACCGTCATCTCAACATTTACGCCCTTTTTACGCCCATCATTAACGCAATTCATCCATCTTTATTTTGATCCACCTCTACTCCAGTATCCATCCGCTCTCATCTAAATCATTTCCCTTGTTATATGTCATTATTCTCTGCGCATTATATGTCTAAACCACGGTTACTGTTACTTTTAAGTTTTTCAATAACTGGCGCTACTTTCACACTTCCTCTAATATACTATAAGTGTTTCTTTTATCCATTTTTGTAACTCTACACATCCATTTCAGCATTCGCATCTCCGCAGAATGTAACATTCTTTCATCCTTACTCTTTGTGACCCAGCATTTTGATGCATACAATACGACAGGCCTTATTATGGTTTTGTAAATTTTATCTTTGGGTCGAAGTGGTATTTTTGGGTCACAAATTGTTCCTGAAACCTGTCACCATTTCATGCATCCTTCATTCACTCTGTTTTACACATCTCGGTCTATCTCACCGTTATTCTGGATTAATGATCGATAATGATTTCATGTATTTTATATAAACTACTGCCATATAAAGTCTGTTTTTTTAGTTTATCAGTATAATATTTTAATTAATTCAATCCCCATTCAAATCCGGTATGATCTCAAGACAGGGATGACAAAATTTTTTTGATTATTTAGGTTTGACGAAAAAAATATTAAAATACAAATGTAAGCTATAGATGGGTAAAGAGTAGTAAGTAGGTAGGACCAGATGTAGTATTATTGACTGTAAAATTATTAGCAACTCATTTATATTTAGCCTTGCTAGCTCTTTTGGTTAGCTGTAAAATGTTTTTTATCCGTGCAGGGGTGGAGAAAGAATACTAACCCCTGTGGCCGGGGTCGGCCTGTCGTAAAAGGCGACAAAACAACCCACCCTAGCTACGTGGTAGGGCCCCAAGCCCGTCAGGATGGCGACCACCTTTGGTCTTAAGTATGCCGCAATAATAACATTGTGTTGTGTTCCGGTATTAGTGACCCAAGTTCCTGTACCCTTATGGGACAGCAGCGTGTTCGCGATGCCACTGGCGTTGCAAGCACCTATAGGCGACGGTAACTGTTAAATCCTAAGCAGGGGTTAGCCTGTCTGCTGTCCTACAGCCATAAAAAAAAATGTTTACCATGTAATACGAGGAATGAAATTTTTAATTGACATATGAGTTCCTTAATCAAATATCGTAAGTACACATTATTAGAAAAAGTTATTTATTGTGACAACTTAGTAACTTAGTAACGTATAAGTAAATTTTTAAGCATAAATAATAAAAACATATCTAGGAATAATAGTGGACAGATAGAAAAAAAGTGAGAGAAAGTGGAAGAAGTGAAGCGGACTTTATACCAAACGTACATAGTATTGGATAAGGGCAGGAAGAATAAGGAACTCATAAAGTTATAATTTGTCTCACTGAGACCAAATCATCTTAATTTGTGAGCTGGTACTCACAACGGACGAAGCTCTGGCGCAGAGTATCTTTTTAGAAGTTGAGAAATCACTTCTGTAGAACTTATTTCATCTATTTCTTCATCCAGGGGCGAAGTAAGAATACAGTCATTATGCGTCCAGAGGAGGCTTATCGTAAAGGCGACAAAACAGTCTTAGCTAGGTGGTAAGAATCCAAACTCTTCTCAATAGCAACCACTCCTGGTTTTTATAGATTAATTCTAAATATGACGCCATTGTAATCTTGTGTTGGGTTCTGGTATAAAGGACCCAGGTTTTTTTTATAGCTTAAGTTCAGCAGACAGGCAAACGGCCCACCCTGGCAGGTGGTCACCATCGCCTATGGACGTTTGCAAACGGTAGCATGTTGGCATTACCATGGTGGCGCAAACCATAGGCGATGGTTGCTTACTATTTAGAGGGCCTTCAGTTTTTTTATATTTATTGCTGTAGGACAGCAGACAGGCTGACGGCCAGCTTAGAATTTAGCAGTTACCGTCGCCTATGGGTGTTTGCAACGCCAGTACCATCGCGAACACGCTGCTGTCCCATAAGGGTACAGGAACTTGGGTCACTAATGCCGGAACACAACACAAGGTTATTATGGCGGCATACTTAAGACCAAAGGTGGTCGCCATCCAGACGGGCTTGAGGCCCTACCACGTAGCTAGGGTGGGTTGTTTTGTCGGCTTTTACGACAGGCCGACCCCGGCCGCAGAGGTTAGTATTCTTTCTCCGCCCCTGCACGGATAAAAGTCAGTCTGTCTGCTGTCCCGTAGCAGTAAAATTAAAAAAAAACCTGAGCTAACTAGGCATGAGTATAAAGAAAGGAATTGTTGCGGCTTGGTATCGATGCATAAATATACGCAATAGAATTATAGTCTATGTGATAGTTGAGTATGCAACCGGGATTTGAAGTGATTATTATTTCACCAAATATACAATTTGAATGGTGATCGCATTCGTGTCTATGATCTAATTTATTGTATTAATAAATAAGATCATGTCTTTATTTTAGGACAAAATAAAGATCACAAATACAACGAAGAATATTAATTTGTGCACACTCTGTCTTTTATGATGTAAGTATCCATAAATGAACATAACCATTAATCAAGATTAGATTGTTTTAGGCAATAAATACTTAATGGAAACCATTTTTATCAATATCGCAATTATAATTTTTTGCTAATAAAACTAGTTTAGTCAGGAAATGTGCAGCAAATCGTATATTAAGTTTATGGCTGTCCAAGTAATTGTAACTGGTTCTCAATTTATAGTGTCTACAAAATTTTACATAAAAATTTTTGTTTCTATGATGCTACTATACATATGATTGTTTTTGGCATATATTGTGGCCGCACATTATTAGTTTAGTTTTAAATAAGAGTGATTAATTGATAAAATAGCGTTTTGGAATCTACTCGGAGAAGTGCTCCGTGGAATCCCATTATCACAGGGGATCGTTTTGGGGGGTGATCTGAACGGTCATGTGGGTGATGAATGTGGGGAATTTGAGCGTGTTCACGGTGGATTTGGGTACGGTAGTCGCAACGCAGAAGGGGAGGACATCCTCAATGCGTGTGCGGCTGCCGACCTTGCTATCGTGAACACGTATTTCAAAAAGAGACCCGAGCATCTCATCACCTACAGGAGCGGGAGGAATGCTACCCAAATCGACTTCCTACTCACTAGGAGACACCACATCAGCAAAGTAGCCAACTGCAAGGTCATACCCGGTGAGAGTCTCACTGCACAACACCGTCTTCTTGTCATGGACCTCTGCGTGAAGCCCAAAGGCAAATGTGTCGACCGCCTTCAACGCCGAATCAGGTGGTGGCTGCTTGATGAAGTCAAGTCCCAGGAGTTCGCCTCTGCCATCGGCGACAAGTGCGCCGGAGGTGAGGGCGAACCGGTTCAAGCTTACTGGGACAGGATTCAGGCGGCTATCCTTGGGTCGGCGAGAGAGGTGCTTGGCGTGTCTAAGGGCGGACGCAAGTGTGACAAGGAGACTTGGTGGTGGAACGACTCAGTCCAGAGGGAGACTAGGGCGAAAAAAGCCCTCTTTAAGAAGTGGCAAGCGTCCAGATCTCCTGAAGATCGCGACGCATACAAAGATGCCAAACGCGCCACCAAGAAAGCTGTAGCCAGAGCCAGACGAGACCACTTACAACCACTTTACGATAAGTTGGACTCGTCTGAGGGGCAGAAGCTCATATATAAGTTGACGCGCTCCAGGGTCAAAGCGGCACAGGATATCTCCAAGTGCCGCTGTGTAAAAGACCCCGGGGGCAACTTGTTATGCGAGGACCTCGCGGTGAAGGAGAGATGGCGCTCATATTTCCACGAGCTGCTGAACAAGCAGCATAAAGAGGTGCAGCTGCCAGATCTTCCTCCGAACCAAGGACTAGTGCCACTGATAACGCCTGCAGAGGTCCAGAATTGTCTTCGCCGCATGAAGAATCGGAAAGCTGTTGGATCCGATGGAGTCCCCATCGAAGCCTGGAAGGCGATGGGCTCTCGTGGTGTGGGCACTTTAACCGACCTTTTTAACCGGACACTCCTCACCGGTACGGTCCCGAACCAATGGAGGCTGAGTATCATTACTCCAGTCTTCAAAGGCAAGGGATCGGTGCAGGAGTGCGGTAGCTACCGCGGTATAAAGGTCATGTCCCACACCATGAAGCTCTTCGAGAGGGTTATTGACTCTCGGATTCGACAGGAGTGCACTGTCTCGGAATGTCAATATGGGTTTCGCCCTGGTCACGGGACAATGGACCCTATTTTCGCCCTAAGGACTGTCGCGGAGAAATACAGGGCGAAGAATACGCCTCTGCAGTGTCTGTTTCTTGACTTGCAGAAGGCCTTCGACTGTATTCCTCGCGCGATAATCTGGTGGGCATTGCGGTCCAAAGGGATTCCAGAGGCCTATATTGGGATCATCCGAGACATGTACCGTGATTCCGATTCCGTAGTTCGGACCGCTGTTGGCGACACAAAACCTTTCCCCATCACCGTCGGGGTGCACCAAGGATCCGTCCTTAGTCCGTTTCTGTTTAGCGTGGTATTAGACGTATTGTCAGACAGCATCAGAAACTCACATGAGCAGCCCCCGTGGTTGCTCATGTATGCTGATGATATCGCGCTGGCAGATTCGGACAGGGGTAGGCTGGTGCAACGCGTGAAGGCGTGGAAGGAGTCGCTTGAAAACGGTGGTCTGAAGATCAATGTGGCGAAGACCGAGTACTTGGCCTGTAACTCCACAGATCCCACACCCGTACGCATAGACGGCAACACGGTCGAGCGCACGGACCATGTGAAATACCTGGGATCTGTGTTTCATGCGTCTGGTGACATCGATTGCGACGTCAAGGCACGCATTGCTGCCGCGTGGGCCAAATGGCGTGAGGTAACTGGTGTCATTTGTGACCCCAAGATGCCGGTAAAGTTGAAGGGACAGGTCTATAAGACCATCATTAGGCCTGTCCTTTTATACGGCTGTGAAGCGTGGCCGGTGTTAGAGCGACACAAGCAAGAACTGCGTGTCACGGAGATGAATATGCTGCGGTGGATGTGTGGAGTGACGCGGAAGGACCGCGTTAGGAACTCCCGCATTCGCGGTAGTCTTCATGTCCGTGACATTGCGGATAAATTGCAGGAGTGTCGGCTCCGTTGGTATGGCCATGTTTTACGGCAACCGGATACTTACGTGGGAAACAAATGTCTGGCCATGCCGCCTCCGCCGGGCCCCGGCAGGAGGGGTAGACCCAAAAAGTGCTGGCTTGACGTTGTAAAGGGTGATATGCGTGCCAATGGGCTCACTACCAGGGATGCTGAAGATCGCGCGAAGTGGAGTAGAAAAAGTCGGAAAGCGGACCCCGGGCACCGAAACGAAAGTTTGGGTGGCAACCGGGACTAACGCTAAGATGATGATGATGATGATGATGATTAATTGACGGTTATAGACTTGCAGAACCTTGGCCATTTTGTCTTCATATAATTGACGAAAGAATGTAAAAATGTAAACTCCATTGATATTTATTCTCCATAGATTTTATGTGAAACCCTCGTTAATTACGCAATAAATGCAATTAATGCCTCCTTAGCTCAATGGTTAACACTCGTCGGAAGGCTGCATAGGTCACAGGTTCGATTCCCGTTACGTATCTGGGCTTTTATGTATAATATATACTTGAAAAAATTAAATGACATTTTCTGGAAAAGGAAGTGTGTGCAAGTAAATTTAAACAAAGAGTGGTAGACAAAATGAGAGCCTGCCTACCGCTGCCGTATGCGTGAGAGAAAGGGAAGCCAGATTGGCGCCGTAACGCGTTACGTAACGAAACGGTTTACCCCCCAATAAGAAGTTAGCACTTCAGAAAAATTAGTTTAAAAACAAAGTTAATGATAGATAATTAATTTAAGACGTATTTTCCACAAATTATTTTCAATACAATTTGAGGATATTTATAGTAAACCTCTCCAGTGGCGATTCGCCAATTACATTGTAGATTTTAAGATTAAACTTAATAATGAACTACTACTGTAATTGTTAGAAATGTAATAATAACCGAATACAGTAAATGTAATTAACATAAACAAACTACTAATCAAAACAATAACCTCCAGAACAATGCATTTTATTACTTCTTTCAAATCATTTTCAACTTAGGAGATATTAAGGAATATTTTTAGTGAATTTTTCGTTATAATATATAAAATTAATTTAAGTATTTCTGTCTGGCAGTTGCCGGAATCATCACTATATTTTCGTCAAAGGAGAGTAATTTATCAATGCCCTATTTAAAAAAAGAAGCTAGCAGAACGGCAGGCACTCTCGAAGCAAACCTGGAAAATATTATATTGTCTATCAGTAATTGATTATTTTCTCGCAAAAAAGTACACTTCGTATCTGTGGTATATACGCTATGGTATATTATTCTTATTTTTGGAAGAAAAAGATTATTTGAAACTTCCAAGAGACTAATGTAATAGTATTTATCCGAAAATCAGTATTATACACGTTTTTTGTGAGGTGAAAATGCATGACGTACACCCCGCCGCTCGTTCCCACGCGGCAGTATCTGGTTTAACGCAAAAATAATACTCACAGTATTTTTTTTTGCACTGGAAATGCCCGAGGCACTTTTCGCAGGGAACGGCTGCAGAGATAGTGTGGTACTCTTTGTGCAATGCGCCCATACAACCCCTTATCTAAGCTGGGTGACGCTTATCGCTGATATATCTACTAACACCACCCTGGTGTTCCTTCATATGCCATAAGTCAAGCCAAAGGATGCGACGAATTAGGTCACGGCCCCGATTAGCGTAGCAGAGGTGAGCTTCGCCTTCCTCACGCAGAAGTGAGGACGCTCACCCCTCCCTCAGCCAATGTTTGCGGGCTGCAACCCTTTCCCAGGTGCCGCGCCCGCGATTGATCACTACAGTGGCCGGCGGTCTTTCTCCAACCTCCGGCGACGATTGGCCCTGCGTGAGCGGGAGGGGAGCCTGATGCGCTTACTCTCCCTCTCCTTCGCCTCCTTCATGGACATGACTGTCTCGCAGAAGCAGACGACGGCATGCCCCCAGCTTGTGAGCTTAAGCTAAGTTTGCAATAATAATTTATGTTGGGCATGTAGTACATACACGTTATAAAAAAGTTCGGAGTATAAATTTTTACAACTAGTCCCCTGCTTTTCTTATCTAGCCCCGACCGGTAACCTTGAGCAGGTCATCAGTCCATTGGGCTGGAGAGTTTGTGCTGAGACGTGGTCTCGTTTACGGCGCACTGCTACTTCAGTTTGGATATTTCTCGAGCTATATCCGTCACTTTGAATTTTTACGTACATCCTCGATTTGAATCTTATACATAAGAAAAATAATGAAAGGAAAGAAAAAATCCATAGAGTTTCCATATAGAGAGACTTGAAACTTGTGGAGTAGTCTCACCGTCAGTGTCTTATGTACGATTCAGAGTATTATATTTATCAGTCATATAGAGGTCGCTAGTTATAATATGTATGTATTATTTTATTTATGTTAAACTTATATCCGTGCGGGGGCGGAGAAAGAATATAGACCTCTGCGGCCGGGGTTGGCCTGTCGTAAAAGGCGACAAAACAACCCACCCTAGCTACGTGGTAGGGCCCCAAGCCCGTCTGGATGGCGACCACTTGTGTCCTTAAGTATGCCGTCATAATAACTTTGTGTTGTGTACCCGGCATTAGTGACCCAAGTTCCTGTACCCTTATGGGATAGCAGCGTGTTCGCGATGCCACTTGCGTAGTAAACACCCAGAGGCGACGGTAACTGCTAAATTCTAAGCGGCCGTTAGCCTGTCTGCTGTCCTACAGCAATAAAAAAACTAGCTGACCCAGCGATCTTCATACCACCTAACAGTCAAAGAATGGCGTATTAAGTTTTTATCTTAGTATAGGATTTCATGAAATATTATGTAATTGATCACCAATTCTAAAGAAGATTATACTACACTAGCAGCCCGTCCCAGCTTCGCACGGGTATTTAACAAAAAATTAAAAATTAAACCCTTCTATTTTTTTCGGTCTCGGGGAAAAACCTCTCTTGACGGGTTCCCCCGGCCCGGGGGGATCGAGGGATATAAGGGACTCCGGAAAAGTTGTTCGACCATCCGACTACCCACTAAAAAACCCCGCTGTTCTCCTATCGCCTACGCCCGGGCCCACTGATATATGGCCTGCCGATCTCAATCAGGGCCGGGAGCGACAGGTCCGCGGCCAATTCCGGACGGGACTCACATCCCCGTCGCGTGCTAGTCAGGCGTGGGTACGACTACCAGACGACACTCCAGAAAAAGCAGAGTCGCCTGACGTCGTAGCCGGCCCAGCAAGACCAACCGACAGCGAGGATGCAATTCCCGCCCCGGGAACACTCTCTGTGCAGGCGCAGTCGAAATAGGAATGGTTTCGACTACCAAATCAGGTCCCAGGGTAGAACCCGGGACCCAATCAGTATTCGCAACCATACCACCGGGGACCACGCCACGAACAGAGAGCTAAGTTGGAAAGGGTGTAAGAGGTAGACGGAAAGAAAGGTAGGAGGACTCTGTCGCCTCGAACGGAGAGGGGAGTGAAGCGATGGATGCTCGGGCACCTCGGGTACGCACACCAGTGCACTCCTCGGACAGAGGAGCGCCCCTGAGGGCAAACCCTTTTATTTGCGTCAGGTTACTAAAAAAATAAAATTATAAAGAAAATTTGAATATTATTATTTCTATGAGCTTTTATTTTAATGATTTTTTTGTTATTACTTTTTTATTTATTTTTCGTTATTTTTTAATAAGTATTCTAATTTTTGTAAAAACCCCAGTGACGCACGCCTACATTGCATAAGGTGCTGTCTAGCTAGCCGAACAGGGTGAGCGGCTACCACGCAACATTTTTCTAATACTTACATTTTTAAACTCGTGATATCTTTCGAATGGAATATCCGAATTGAATAAATCAAAAAGTTATATGAAGGTAGTGAAGCCGTTTTGAATATGAAGTAATTTATTTTGATAAGGATTAATACCAAGATCCAAATAAAGAGCCTTTTCTAGGGGCGGCATTTCAATTAAATTTTTAAAATAAAAAAAACACTTATTGTGGCATAACTATAATAGTTAGACATATGCTGTCGCGACACTTTTTATAAATAATAATGTGTTCTGCAAAGTTGTAGTACATTATTTTATTCTATCATCAATAGTTTTCGCAACGCACGCGATTTAAATAATATTTTAGGTAATTTTTTTACACTTTGGGTTACATTATTGGAGTTTTAGTAAGGATCCCTTTTTTTTTGAAAATATATTATAGCCTATGTCACCCGGGGATAGTGTAGCTTCCCAACAATGAAAGAATTTTTTAAACCGGGTCAGTAGTTTCGGAGCCTATTCAAAGCAAACAAACAAACAATCAAATCTTTCCTCTGTATAATATTATAGTAGTATAGACTAATGGTGAACGCACACTTGTCCGAGCCGAACGCGTCGAACAAATCGAAGTCAAGGAGGCCTCGCACACATATCCACACCAGAAGAATCGACCGCGCCGAAAGAATCGACTGCGTCGAAGAAATCGTTTCTATTTCCTTTACGCCTGCAATGCAGAAATAGTACTCGCTCGTTGCCCTGTTATACGCAACTGATAGAATGCGAGCGCATTGGTCGAGTCGACCGCATAAGCCGCGCCGAATCTGATGACGTCATCCGAATTCGTCTAGGATTTCTGGGGTTCTTCCAGATTCGGACGATTCGACGCGGGTAAGTGTGCGAGGTTTCATGAGATTTCATATACATAATTCAAAATTCGTTTCGTTCGACTCGTTCGACGCGTTCGGTTCGGACAAGTGTGCGTTCACCATAATTGTCTACTAGTCTTAATGTTCGTCTAGCAGGTGCTATGGTTTGATATTTGACAAAAATATAATTTTTTTCAGAGTTTTATAATACTGGTCAGTTTGGCTTCATTTAAAGAATTTTTAAATTAAATTTTAAATGATACAGTCGATAAATTCGGCGGCTTTTCATCACTATTATTAGCAATTTAAACCTTATTACATTCAAAATAGAGTGCAAGTGCCTCACCAAATGATACCATTTCAATAATTTGCGTACAATCTGTACATCAAAGTAACACGTTTTCTTAGTAACTATGTCTAAACAATTTACATAATGGCTTCAGATTCTAATTAACCTCTGAAAGGAGATGTTTCGAAATGATGTTACAATTGCCAACTATGACCCCCAAAACAAGAACGCGATTAGTTCGCGTGAATATAAATATGGAGATGAGCAGGGCATCATCAGTACAACCGGAGTTAAGAGAATACAAACATGGCTGGTATTGCAGCTAAGGTACCACTTTGTTATAAATATTGTCTTAATTAATCAATTTTTCTAGGAAAAGATTATTAGGTTTATAAAAAAATTAATAAACACGCTTTTATAGAAAATCCAACCAATCCATAATCTAAGAGGCATAAAATAATTCTCAATAAATTTAAATTAAGCATAGTGTGATTAAAAAAATGAATTATATTGTAAAAAAGTGTGGGGTGCAACAAGTCAATTGTTATAAATATTTTACTGACAGATATTGGTAGAAGTAGTCACTTTGAAAATATCTCAAAAAGCACCCCACGCTTTTTTACAATAAAATTTATTTTTATTGTTATCCACATTATCCTCAATTTAAATTTATTGAAAAATATATTTTACATGAAGTATGATTTTCTATAAAAGCGTGTTTTTAGTTTTTTTTAACACTAATTTATTTTTAATATTTTTAGTTTGATTAACTATAAAATAAAAGCGGGTTAATATAATTCATTTGTTGTCAATTTCCAATCGGTAAATAGTTTTATTAATTTAACACCATCTTCCGGCAGTGTTATTTAAATTTTTTTGATTGTTTAAAGTGGGTAAAAATCGACTCCTAAAATTCCGTTACATACAGGTGAAGTTAATATAAAGCGTGTTAAAAATGAGCAAAAGTCACCGTCAAGCGGTGTTCTCAGGCGGTCATCCATCTAAGTACTGACCGCACCCGACGATGCTTAACTTCGGTGATCGGACGAGAATCGGTGCGAAAATTCATTAATCTTGAGGATCCTGGCAATGATAATGATACAAACTATACAGATTATTGCATTATAATAGGTTCTTCATAAGTGTGCGAAGTTTCAAATCAATCCGTCGTTTTAAAATGGGTGAAAATCACGTTCAAACATAGATAGATACATACCAAGCTAATAAAAGCGTGTTAAAAACCATATATCACCGTTATGTGACCCTGTGCACGCTTCACGAGTTTGAGATAAAAATTCGACTCAGATCTCTAGTAAAATATCTAGAGCTGAATCTAATCAGCTTCCCTTTTGGAATAAAGCGAAAATTATATTTAATTTTAAGTTTATTTTTAATATTTTATAGCACAAACTCAAATATTGTGTATCAAATAATAACCGTATCCGCTTATCCATATTACTGAAATCAGAAGTTAACAATAAATAGTTTTAAAGCTATATTTATCTTTAAAAATTTTGTTTGGTTACAGATTAGCATCTTCGCCTTGTTTGTGGTAACAGCACACGGCAGCAGTGGATTTGCAAGCTTCTCATATGGCGTATCGGATCCTAACACTGGTGATATAAAAGACCAGCATGAGAAACGTGAAGGCGGAAATGTACACGGCAAATACTCGTTGCTCGAATCTGACGGAACCAAGAGGGTAGTAGAATATACTGCCAGTGACGCGACGGGATTCAATGCTGTTGTCCGTAAGGAACCTGCTGGAGTAGCGGGCGCAGTCAATGCTCTTGGTCACGCTGGTACTGGTGGCTTAGCTGCTGGATTGGCCCATGGAGGCTTAGGAGTCGCAGCACCAGCTGTTCATCCTGCACCATTCACAGCAGCTCCTATTGCCGGTCCCTTAGGTCACGGTGTTCATAATGCTGCTAATCTCGTTGGCGGTTATGCTGGTCATGCTGGATCCACCGTATCCCACTACGAAAACAATGTTGTTCATGATGTTCGCCCTTACGCCGGGCAATATGCAGGTGCTTATAGTGGATACGGTGCTCAGGCGGCCTTAGGCCAAGGTAGTTATGGACATGGAGGCCTGTCTCGTGGAGGTTTAGCTACTTCTTTCTCCCACGGTTCTCTGGGATATGGTCAAGGCAACCAATTGGCTGGTGGTCACGCTGTAAATTACGCTAATGGTCTTGCCGGTAATCTGGCTGGTTACGCTGGTCAGAGCGCACCTGCTATATCTCACTACTCTCACTCCATTGTTCACAATATTCGTCCTTACGTCGGTCAGCATGCTGGTGCTTATGGCGGTGCACCTTGGGCCCAAAGTGGTATTTTAGGTCACGGTGGTCTAGCTGCTCCTTTAGCCCATGGTTCTATTTCACCTTTAGCTAACCGTGGCTATGCTTCACCTCTTGCTAATTCTGGATGGCCCTCATCTGCTGCGAATACTGGTTGGACTTCAACTAAAACCAGTGGTGGATGGCCCTCAGCTCTTTCTGGTGGAGCTTTAGGTTCACCGTTGGCCCATGGATTTGGTATAGGAACTTCCCCTCTTGCTCACGGAGCCCGTGGTGCGAATGCTGGATGGAGCTGGTGAAATTAAATAAGCCCGGACTGGACTGAATATGAACTGTGATCTTTATTTAATCGAAATAAACTTTTATACGAAACCATTTATTTTCTTTTGGTTATCTTAAATAAACAAGTATATTTTGTTTTGAGTCATCGTTAAAAACCAAGCTCTTCGATAAGGTTTTTAAAATATTATTGTTTAGTTTGTTAATTATTCCGAGCACTTCTACATTTTCGCATAAAAACAAACAAAAAGAATGAATCATTTAACAAACAATAAATTAATGATAAATCTTTAAATAATTAGAATATGAATTATGTTAGATGTACTAAATATTCGTATCCACGCCAATCCACTATGAAATAAACACTTGTTCCAATTAAGTAGCAGATTATAAAACAAATATTGTTCTAAAATTATATTAAAAATATCTTACCAGTTACAGAAACAAAAATAAATATTCATAGATATTTAATAACAATACGAAAAACAATATCTTTGTTACAATTGCATCAACCGTAACCTTGAATAGTTTTTAATTACAAATCCATATAAAATTATAACCTCTTATCTAATGGCACAAACAACTAATTAACAATATTCCGTCACATCTTTCATCATTCCTAAGGCAGATACGATCAAAGAAGACGTCAAACAAAAGCTCAATTAATTTTGAGATCACAATGCCTTGTTGGGCAATGAAAATTGCCATTCATTTACATGATACATCCCAAGTCAGTTATGGGAATTTTATAGAACAATGTTATTTTTAGAAATAAAACTAGTTAACCCGGCAAACATTGTTCTGCCATATGATTTTTTTTTAAAGTAGCCTATAACCTTCTTCAAGATCCAAAATTACTTTACCGAAATTTATGAAAATTGGTTTATTAGTTTACGGCTATTAGTTTGTTACGAAAGGGTAACAAACAAACAAACTCACTTTCGTATTTATAATATTATTTAGGATGTAAATAGGATGGTCGACGTTCGACCTCCCTGAAGACCTTTCTTTGCGCCGTGCGCAATTGGCTTCAGTTACTCCTAACTCTCATTGGCCGTGCCAAAGATTGTGTGTGACATTCTTGTGTGTGCGTGACATTAAGCTGGTGCCGTGCAACAGGTCCTCTGCGAGCGGATCTGAACCAATCCGGGAAGGGGTGGAATCAAGGTCAGTGCGAATTTCTTTGCCCACTGCAAGGTATCGCGTCTCTCTATTCACTGCTCCTATCCCATCCTCTCTCATACAGTCCACAGCTTCCTAGCTATCCTTCTCATTCGTGTACGGCGCAATCTCGATCCGTGACCGGCATCGTTCAACTTATTTTTTGATTTTAACACCAAAAAACGCCGTCGAACGTTGACCTACCTCGCGTTTAGGAGCTCACGCGATACTGCCTATATTATATTCGTCCCACCCTCGCTTTTACCATTTACCTCAGCGGAGTGAGGGTAGGTAACAAAAATCAGGAGGCGGGATTTCAAATATCCTTTATGCAAGGATCGAATAAAGTGTATAGAATAGATATATCTGATTTATATTTAACAGACGGAGAAAGAGTGTGACAAAAAAGTTAGTAGGAAATAGTAGAAAATAAGTAGCTAAGAATAAGTACATATTTAAGTTACTTTATTTAATAAGTATACATATGGTAATTTGAGATCTATATGTATTACAAATAGAACTTAAATTGTTTAAACATGTAAATGTATGTCCTGACTCACTCGTGTCAGGAAGATGTGTGTAATAAAAAAAGAACAACATATTCCAAATGTTTTAACGTCAATTAAATAATGTTTAAGGCCCAGGAAATTTATAAAATTTTATTATCTGTTAGCAATGTCAAAATAAAAAGTTCTAAGTTAGGAAGATCTTTGTTCAGTAGTGGATAACAATTGGCTGATAACGAACGACGAAAAAGTGGATAATTTTGAACGAAACTTTCATTGACAGAGAATATGCGGATTAACATAGGTTTTTTTTTAAATTTTATATTTACATTAATAGTAAAATATTCAAAGAATCTTAAAACATTCTATATACTACAATATTTAGATACAAAAGATTCGTATAATAATAATAACCCTTTATTCTGAATTACATAATTTCCTGTTCCTTGTCAAAGGCTCATGCCAGTATTTTCTATCCAAATGATTTCGCTGTTTCCAAAATGGAGCGGATGTCAATGAACTCATCCTCCCAATGCTTATTTTGCCTGCCCCTGCTCTTTTTTATGATCTAAATTATCTATACCTTGGTACGATTTAATGAAAATAAAATCTTTATTTTTCTGTAGTTCTTTTTTCTAAATTAGCGTCTCCTCACGATGCTTATCAAGACCCGTTATTTATCTACCTATTAAGCATTAGTTATAATTAAGTGGTATCCTTTTTTCAGTCCCCGAGCAAACTGAATGACTAATACTACGCCGGACTCTGGGAGAAGCCGCCATGATTATGTCGGCCACACCAACCCACGGCCGTTGGCTTTGTGTTGTTGACCGTGATGCTGATGGCACACCGAACAAAACCCCGGTCGTCACCATAAAAACCGCTTTTAAACTTTTGTTTGGTGGTCACAGTATCGAATTTTGGCCATAATTAAGTACTAGCTAAGATATTTCACATAATATTCTGAATATAGTGCATTTATAACAAACTTGACTACAAAATGCCCTTAAATGCTATTGAGTTGAGAAACCCTATTTTATTTGCTTCCCAGCTTTTATTTCTACTCAAACATTAAACATACAACTTTGTATGCACAAACATTTAATTTCAAAAATGAAATGGACGATTCACAATAATTGAAAATTTAAATTGTATTTTAGATTTACCAGTCATCATTTTAGAATCATATGTGTGTGCTATACTAGTTATTTATATTAATGTTAGATATAAAGACAAGCTTTCGCTTTTCAGGTTAGGAATCCATGGAAAGTTATCTAGAAATTTAAGACGTGCTAGTCTAGTGAACATTGTCTTAACACTTTGGCATGTCGTTGTGTGCCATAACACTTTTTTCACGTATTGAAATAGCCCACATAGAAAGATAAATAGAATATGTACCTTGGAAGATCTTTGTAACATTCCTTATACACATTTTTGTTTTGTGGGCTTCAGAGCTCATATATCACCCATAACATGGATAAGCTTTTTTGACCTTTATTATTCACATTGTTTTTCACATTTAATACAAGCCAATATAATAACTATAGTATTATGCGTCTAGTCTAAGGTGTCACCCATTCACCGAATCACTTGGTGTAATCTGATATAAAGTGCAAGGCTCTGCTCATTAATTTTCTTTGAGTGTTGTAGTAGACTTTAAGAGTAAATGCTCAATGGTTTCGTTGCAATGTGAGTAATTTTTTATCCGTGCAGGGGCGGAGAAAGAATACTAACCTCTGTGGCCGGGGTCGGCCTGTCGTAAAAGGCGACAAAACAACCCACCCTAGCTACGTGGTAGGGCCTCAAGCCCGTCTGGATGGCGACCACCTTTGGTCTTAAGTATGCCGCCATAATAACCTTGTGTTGTGTTCCGGCATTAGTGACCCAAGTTCCTGTACCCTTATGGGACAGCAGCGTGTTCGCGATGCGACTGGCGTTGCAAACACCTATAGGCGACGGTAACTGCTAAATTCTAAGCGGGCTGTCAGCCTGTCTGCTGTCCTACGCAATAAAAAAAAAAAAAAAATTTACAAGCCATGGACTATTTGAATAAAGTCTTTTAATTCATATTTATAACAAAAATATATGTCAAGAAGTTACCGTGTTCTTTCAGCGTGTGCTTATACTACAAATTTAGTAGTTTTATTTCAAAGTAAAAAATAAAATGTGATATTTCTTGTACAATAGAGAAGCTGGTAGAAGATACTAAATATGGTCTTTTACGGTTGTATGATCGGAACTTTTCTGTGTAAATTGTGGGCTTCCTTCATGAGTTTTTTTTTCATAGGTTAAATCGGTAGACAGCTAATAATAGTTGGTTACCGTTGCCTACAGACGTTTGCAACTCGAAAAGCATTGTCAACGCACTGCCAGCCTCGTAAACGAGCCGGAATACATAAAAAAAGTCATTGTGGCGGCATGTTTTAAAAGAATGTACTCCGCCCTTGCAGAAATAACTACTAACTTTAAGAAAAAAAACAATTTGTAGTGCAATAGTAACGCAAATTTGTAGTATTAATGTGAATAATAATAAAAATAAATATACTTTTAAAACCTTATTTATTTAATTACAATAGATCACAGTTCAGTCGATTCTAAATTACAAACTAATTTCACCATGCCGCTTCTTCAGATTCATTTGTTCCTAAATTTCCTACGTCAAGATTTCTCGCTTTTTTTGCACTGCGTTCAAGAGGTGAAGAGGAGCTTTCTCGAGAAGAATTTCTTTTCGAAGCGGGATTTTTACTTAGCTCACTCCTGGGCAGCATACCTTGAGCTAAAGGTCCATTAAAAAATGGAGTTTTTGGACTATTACGTGATAAATTGCGATCAGTGGAAGATGTGAGATCATTTTGATTCACAGGAACGTCTGACCTTCTTTGATCTGAAGGAATAAGGCCATGTGGAGGTAAATAAGAGCCTAGACTATTTTGAGCTAAAGGTGAATTAAGTCCATTTTGAGGTAAATCAGGCCCGCCATGAGCTAAATGAGGAGCAAATGGTAACCGTGTATAATCTACTAGGGTGGGACCTTGTGACCCATAAATTAGACCATAGCCTACATTACTAAATGGAGTGCTCCATCCTCCTTGGGGTATGGGTGAAATAGGCGTTATAGGCACTCCGCCTTGTAAAAGGGAAACAGAAGGATTGTCATGACTTTGTACACCAAATAAACCATTGTGGGTATGTGATGGTAATACTGGCTGAGGTAAAAATTGAGCAATGTGACTTTGAGGTGGAAGAAACTGTACGCCATGAGCAGCCGCGCCCTGATTTAAACCATTATCGAATGATGTTACTCCTGAATGAGGTAAAGTATTTGCAATAGAACCTTCCTGTTGTGGGAAAGGAATCACAGGTGAAGATGGACTTTGGTTTAAAGTATTTTCTTGCACTAAAGGTGTCTGAATACCGTATTTTCTGGATGAATCAAGTCTAGTAAGAACACCAGCGTACGGACTAAGGGACGGGCGGGCATTATGAACTATGGTATGGGAATAATGGGATACGGCGGGAGCGAGATGGCGATCATAACCACCTACATGGTGTCTATCCGGAATACCAGTTAGAGGGTTATTGAAACCATATCCATAAGGCCCACGTGTGAGTATAGGCTGTTGAGCTGATGATAAGGAGTTAAAGGCACCGTGTGTTAAAATATTGGAAGAAGTTCCATGAGGAGTCCCGTGTGGTAATAGGATCCCAGCTTCAGCAGGATGTGTCAAAGGTGCAACACTTGCAGCACCCGTATATTCTAGTGGTCGAGGAGCTAAACCAAAAACCGGACCACCGTAACCGAATTCATTGGGTTGAATAGAAGAAACACCAGCAGGTTCTTTGTGAACTATAGCTCTAAACCCTGTTGCATCGCTGGCAGAATACTCAACTACTCTTTTCGTTCCATCAGCGTCGATTAGGGAGTAATTGCCGACAACGTTTCCACCTTCACGTTGCTCATGTTGATCTTTAAAGTCACCGGTGTTGGGATCCGAAACGCCGTATGAGAAACTGGAGTAAGCAATACTGCCTTGTGTGGATGCAACCAGCAATGCTGGGATGATGAACTGTTGAAAAAAAATGTCATTAGTAAATTTTAAAGTTCACATAAATGGGGGATGCGTATAATCAAATTAGGACAAACAATATATAAATTATGCAGATAATTTGTCTTACGCGTGTATCTTACTTATACAGTATCTTAAAAGTATAACATATTAATTTATTAGATAACATATTATCTTGGTGACATTCTTATTTTGATTAAAGCCTGCAGAGTCTGTTCACCCTGTAATTTTAATCATTGATAAGATATTATTAAGATATACATATCTTATCAATGATTAAAATTACAGGGTGAACAGACTCTGCAGGCTTTAATCAAAATAAGAATGTCACCAAGACTCCTAACTCATAAGAGTTAGGAGATCCACTGATACATTCTCTAACATGAGAAAACCGATAATTATCTACATAATACTTGTACATAAAGTTCCTTTCTTGTAACGGGATAGTAAAATTAAATGAATACAGTTGACTTAATTTGATTTTTTCACAGTGACACGACTGTAACCCTCAATCTCAAAATAAACCCACCAGAGCTCAGTCCCTTGTTGGTGGGGTTATTGACCCTCACAAGAGACTTTTCTCTTTTACCCCTAAAATTCCATTTAGTCAAGTCCCACTTCTATTTCTGTTAAAAACCAGTTGGTTTTTAACAGAACTAAAAAAATGTTCTAAAAAAGTTTCTAAAAGTGTCTAGTCATAGTTATGACTAGACACTTTTAGAAGAAGATGAACCAATATTAACATATAAATAACACTTCACGACTTCGTTACACATTTAAATAAAAAACGTTGTACTTTTACTGCTTAAATATCTTCACCCTATCACCAGGATGCTTCCACAGGCATAACAGTTCCACTCGACGAAGTGGCCAAGTCCAAATTGCAGGGTATCGCTGTTACATCGTTAAAAGACAAATTATATTATTTCGAATCTAAATTTATTTTTGTAATTTAGAAAGGTTTGGTGTCCAAAATTCTATTACCTTTACTGCGACCCGAACTGCCATGTTACTTTGAACTTGCACTCGAATACAATGATGTTTCCTTGTTAATCTTCATATTTATATTCGCACGAATATCGTTGTTTCGGGGGTCAATTGTACTCGTTGCGTAGTTCTTGAAATTATTTCTTAGATTTATCTCACATTCTATACATTTTACGATTATGTGCTTAACAATTGCATTATTAGTGATTACGTATTAGTGTATTACAGTGAATTACTTAATAGAGTTAATAACTAGGATGTTATGATTAGGCCCAGATAGAAATTAGTCTGACGCATCAGTTTCTTAGAGTTTAATAGTTTCTTAGCGTTAAAATGTGAAAACAAAGGGCTGGTTTACAAATTTCAAGTTACTCAGCGGGCTATAAAGCGGGCTATGTGGGTGTACTTTTATAGATAAAATTCGTAATGAAATCCGTAAGAAAATCAAAGTTACAGACATAGCAAAATATACATGCTGAAGCGATAGTGGACCGGTGACGTCTGTCGCAGGACCGATGAGTAAACGAGTCTTGGAGTGAAGATCGCGTGCCAACGTTGTAAAGAACGTGCCCTAGTCTGATGGGTCGATACCTGCAAAAAGTTAACAATCGGGGCTGCATGGGATAATCAATGGACCTGGATTTGTGGTGCAAACTTGGGGAAGACTACATCCATCAGTGGACAATGAACGACTGACGACGACGACAAAAGAGTGAAAACCGCATTACTAATTTTTCTCAGCATCAAAGAAATCGCATTTGGATTTCCGTTCAAAGTCGGGGGACCAGGGGGCCTAAATATCTATTATATAAAAAAAAATGTATTTTCCTGGTCAACCTATACAAACTACTTCAGCGCAGACAAATATTTGTCCTCCATGAAAATCGAACTCACAGGTGCAAAACCTAATACAGTCCACTGCGTTACGCGTTTACTTTTTCTATATTCTCTTTTCACATTCACACAGCTCGCATATTGCGGACAATTTTTATTGTTTGCAAATTAATTTTTCAACCGTAATAAACTTGATAAACACCATTTATCCAATTAAAATTATTTGAATTCATAACATTTATTTAGATATGCAAAATATTAATGAAATGCGCATATGCATGTTACTTTGCATTTGAACATTAAATATTTTATCTGGTTTATCTAATGTCGCGTTCACACTAGCAGATTTAATTGCTTCGAAATTTATTATTACATAATATTACACTATAAAACGATTTTTTTTTTCAATTCTCTGCACTCTGGTTTCTTTTACAATCTTTCTCTTGACATACACGTACGACCATTTCAGAACTATTTCAAAATCATAAAAATTTCGTCTTGCGGTGGATCCACCTCTAAGGCCAATAAATAAGCAAATAATTTAAAAAATTTGTTATTCAGATTATAAATTATGTCTATATGTTATAAGCCTCTGCATTATAAAAATATGGATAATTTTTCCATAAGTAGATTGTTACCGTATCGTAGGTAAGCTCAAAAGAGAAAAAATAACTAATATTTTTGTTATTTATGTAAATCTTTGAGCTCAATTTTAAATGCTTCTAATTAAATAATTTATACATTACAATTATAATATAACTAAAATTAGATAAGCTAAAATTAAGACAATATCTATTGCACGTACCAATTAAACCTTTTATAATCGACTCGTGAAAACACCGCATAATATGGTGGTAATTAATTTCTAGTTCATTGAATTTGGTAAAGGGGGCACAGTTTGCGCGTAATATTTATTATTATTTTTTGTTCTATTCCGTGAGAATTAGCCTAGTGATACTCTTTTGTTTGTCTGTAGAAACGGTTGACGACCCAGCAATATTGTTTTATAAATATTTCATAAGAAATCCATTTATTTTTCACGCCCGGCCCTTACACATCAAATTTGATGTTTTGCCAATATAGTTTCAAATGAGTTTTAATTATTCTTCTTTTGTAATTTTGATGAATTTAAACATTGATGTTTTAATATCGCATATATATGACTCTATATTGCAGTTTCAAACTAATTTTTTTGTATATTATTATTTTACTATGTAACGTTATAGATTTACTAAGTGTCTATATAATTTTTATATAATACTATTACTGAATGGTTTGTGATATTTCTTTAAGATTTGATTTTGGATATTTTTTCAGTACTGGGAAAACGTAACTGAAATAAAATGTAATTATCAAATATTTCTTGTAACTAGAGTAAAAGTTGCTAGCAGATAAAAATAATATAAATAAAACTTCTTCTTCTTTCTACCCTTATCTCAAAGTATGCGGGGACGGCACAACATATTCTCTCCTTCCACTCTCCTCTCTTAGTAGTCATCTGAACCTTCACACCTTTTTTAACCATATCATCTTTTACACAATACATCAATCTTTTCTTTGGTTTACCTTTCCTCTTGTATCCATTCATTCTCATTTGTAGCATCCTCCTTGTTACATGACGCTCCTTTCTTCGCATTATATGGCCATACCAGGCTAATCTATTAGTTTTCAGCTTCTCAATCACTGGCGCTACTTTCAAACTTCCCCTAATATACTCGTTTCTAACTTTATCCATTTTCGTAACTCCGCTTATCCATCTCAACATTCGCATCTCTGCTGTATGCAGCAGAAATGTAAACACAATTTCAATTTTGGCTAGTTCTTTTGAAATTTAATAATATAAATAAAACATTAAATTAAATTCGTATAATTATATTTATTTCAATCACAGCATAGATTCACAATTTAAATATATTTTATTTACAGTTCCTAGTAGTATTTGGAATAGCCGAGGGGGGAGCCGTAGAGACCGTGAGCACCGTAGGCCAAAGGAGAGGCGTGCACTCCATAACCGACGGCACCGTGAGCGACGGAGGTGGTGTAACCCAGGGGAGCGCCGTAAGCTACGGCACCGTGGGCGATAGGTGCGCCTAAACCATGGATACCGTAACCGGCACCGTAACCGGCACCGTATCCGGCACCGTATCCGATAGCACCGTGAGCGATGGCACCGTGCGCGATGGGAGCAGCTACTGCTACGGGAGCGGCGTGAGCGACGGCTATGGGAGCTGCATGAGCTACGGGAACTGCAGCAGCGTACAGAGGGTCTTTGCGTACAACAGCGTTGAAACCAGAGTGCGCGTCAGCGGCGTAGTCAACGGTACGTTTGGTTCCATCTGATTCCAGAAGAGAGTATTGGCCTACAACGTTGTCGCCAACGCGGGTTTCGTGCTGGCTCTTGACATCACCGGTGTGGGGGTCAGAGACACCATAGGAGAAGCTAGTGTAGTCACCATGAATCGCGCTAGCGTGAGCGGCCGCGACCAAGCAAGCGACAACGACGAACTATAAAGAGAAATTATAATATATTAATCAAGTCTACAGAACTTCTCAGACAATGTCCTCTAAACATAATGATACTCTTGAACCAAACTAAGTTTAAACTCGTTATAGAAAAGTTTGGTTATATTATTAACAATAATTTAGTTATGGCGATGAGAACACTGATGGACATCAGCCCTTTGTTATTAAGTTGGAGTTTGTACGTGACTGAAATGCCGAAAGTGGGATCACATCTGTCTATAGGCAAATAAAATGGAAACCTCGTCCGCTTACAGAGACAATTTCAATTTTATCAATTCAAAAAACCTGTTCAAATAATTTTTTGTAAATGGAAACAAAGGAAAGGCTATTTACAAGATTATTTTAAAATTGTTACATACGATCATATGATCACTTCCGGTTACTGTTACTACCGGTCTTATACTAGTAAACACATAGTAATAATAATATGCATACGAAGATAGAGCTCTGTGGTATACTTCGGGAGAGGACTAAGTCCAACAGTGGACTTCAATATTCACTAATGATGATTAATAAAGTGAAAATCAATCTGGCAATCCTCTAATAGAAACATATCTTATGACATCGTCTTATTGTATTTTAACGAAAAAATACAATGGCCTTGTCAGTAACAAAATTTTTAAGCCCTGACTTTTTAGACTCTATATTATGCACTTAAAAAGCCAACTGTATAAATTGGCTTTATTATATTTTTAAAATTAATATGTTACACACTTTTAATCACATGAAGTTATTTATAGAATGTAAAGTTTATTTTAATGTAAATAGAGAATTTATTATGTAATTTGTGAACTAAACGATATTTCTGTAGTTTAAACTATTTAAATACTAGAACAATATGAGTAATGTCAAGTTAACTAAATTAAATTCCCCAGCAAGTACATAACACTTTGTATACGGTTAGGCAGAACACTGACTACGGACGCATTAGTTAAACCACTGCCTACTGTTACCTTGAAACTTTTTAATAATTATTATTTAAACTCAGTTATTACCTTAGCTGCCATTTTTGTTGGTAATGTTTAACTTGCAAAGTGAACTGTGAATGATATCCTTACAATATCGAGTGCTCTTTTTATACAATTGCTGCAGTACAAATAGGAAGTAAATGAACTACTCTAGGTCGCCGCGTGTCCGAGGGTTTTTTAGGTCAGTTTAGACGGTCAGCAATTACGTGGAATTTTTGGATACGTCGAAAGGATATGTTCTTTAGTTTATTAATATATACCTTTGTTTACTTTATGGTAATGACACTTGTTTAACTGAATTCCATACTAATTATTATTTAATAAGAAAATCGCCTTAAACCTTTTATTTCTTATGGGTAACTTAAAATATATATAATCTTAGGATGGTCAAACAATAGACGCATCATTTTTTTATTGGCTCTAATCCTATTTAAGTAGAGTCGACAACATATACTTTTGTTCCACTTTCCTTTATGTCTGTCATCTCAAATAATATTTCTGTACAATATTATAAAAATTGAGCAATGCGAAAAACAAAATAACATTAGAAGTGTAAGTTTAAAATTTTGATCTACGAAGATGGTCTTTGTAAATTTGTGAGTAAATCTCAAGAGTAAAGAAGATACTCATAAAATACCTTTTATCCGTTCAGGGGCGGAGAAAGAATACTAACCTCTGTGGCCGGGGTCGGCCTGTCGTAAAAGGCGACAAAACCACCCTAGCTATGTGGTAGGGCCCGAAGCCTGGATGGCGCCCACCTTTGGTCTTAAGTATGTCCCCATAATAACTTTGTATTGTGTTTCGGCATTAGTGACCCAAGTTCCTGTACCCTTATTGGACAGTAGTGTGTTGGCGATGCGAAGGTAACTGCTAAATTTTAAGCGGATAGTCAGCCTGTCTGCTGTCCTATAGCAATAAAAAATATCTTTTTTCGTCTCGCAAGGATTTCATTATGGTCCGTTGAAAAATTAAGATTTTTACTATAGAAACAGTTTGCTGTTAGTGGACAAAGAATAAATTATGAACTGGGACAATATACTTGTAATTACGATTAATTGAGCTAATTATCCTAGGGTATATTTGAAGACCTCCGTGGCGTAACGATTAATGCACTTTGATACGCTTGTGGAGGTCACGAGTTGATTCCCGTCCCGCGTTTGTGTGTTTATGTATAATATACCTAGGTATATTTATTTACGAAAAAAAGTATATATGTAGTTTATTAGTTGTCAAGTACCCATAACACAAATGCTATGCTATTTACTTTGGGAATAGACGGCGTTATATATTATTAAAAAAAACTGACTGATATATTATCGGAAGCTACGAGAGTTTCTTAAATAGATTAAGATCTGTAAATAACGTTTATTCGCAAGGTTTATTCGTAATAATATATGAATTATCCACCCATAACATCCTACTAATGGGCTAAGGCTTCCCACAAAAAGCAACGGATAAAATACTCTTTACGCTTGTCAAATCCGGATAGGCGTGTCTACGAACGTTTTGGTGGACAGGTCCTTGCAGTGTTTTCTATCCCTTAATACATGGACAATATGTATATTATATATGGATTATGCTAAAAAAGGCACAGCACCTAGGACCGGGATTGCGTAGTGACTAGAGTATATTAAATACCACTTAGCAGCTATCTACACATACGTTCAAAATTCTCGTTGCCTATAAATGGATTTTTATTTATTAAATATCGGGTGTGTTAAAAGCCGTTGTTAACATCTGGAAGCTTCTAAAATGTTTATGATATCCATACTTTATAATACTCGTACATTACTCTACATTGACATTAGAGGCAATAAGAGTTTCCATTTAAAATCCTCGCTTAAATATGGCCAAGTATTAAAATAAAGGAAAAGAGAATCAAATACCTAGCCTCATGTTTGCAAAGTATAGGATGATAAATGTATGATACTGAAGATGATGTAATTTAACAAGTCGAGATTAGAAAGAAGTTCCGAGTACAATTGCATATGTAATGCTTCCATATTAATCTATTCTTTATTAAATATCTTTTTAACAATATTTTAATTTATAATAATTTATTGCAGAAAATATCATCCATAGATTACGCATACGTACCAAAGTGCGTTATCCGTTAAGCCACCGAGGTCGTCGTGTTAGTGGATTAGTTACAAAATTCTTAACAGCAAGTTAAGATGGTTAGTAATTTTAAATTAATTAATTACAATCCAGGGTCAGCCTGTCGTAATTATCCGTGCAGGGGCTGAGAAAGAATACTGACCTCTGCGGCCGGGGTCGGCTTGTCGTAAAAGACAACAAAACAACCCACCCTAGCTACGTTGTAGGGCCTCAAGCCCGTCTGGATGGCGACCACCTTTGGTCGTGGTATGCCGCCATAATAACCTTGTGTTTTATTCCGGCATTAGTGACCCAAGTTCCTGTACCCTTATGGGACAGCAGTGTGTTCATGATGCCACTGGCGTTGCAAACTAATAACAAATCCATAGGCGACGATAACTGCTAAATTCTAAGTGGGCCGTCAGCCTGTCTGCTACTCTACAACAATAAAAGAAAAACAATCTTTTTTTTTCTAATTCTATGACTACCCTAATCCACTGTCGTTCGATAGGACACTCAAACCTTGCAGAAACGGTGTCCAGGAGGCTGTTGTTGTGGCCCCGTAAACGTTGCAGCATGAAGTTGATTTTTTTCCTTAGAATGGCACTATAGTAGTCAGTGCGTGCTTCGGCAAACATCCCTGAAGCTCTGCAGTATATACGAGTATACAGAATACTCTATATACGAGTGAAGTTCTAACTAATTATTAATTTTAAGTTAATTGTTAATATAAGATAAATACATTAATAAAGCTATACCTAGCTACATGGTAGCTTAGAGGTATCACATTAATTACCATACTAGAAATCATTGAATCTAATCCCGATGAACTTGGTTACGTACCGAAGGTGAGGACACCGATATCTGTAACCCGATTATCCGCTTTGAACAAGCGTGGTGGGTATACTGCTCGTTCCGATAGAGGGGGCCCAAACCCAGCGTCATGGGCTGTTATAATTATCATAAGCTATGACTGTTTGGTTCACGTACAAAATATAGGGACAGCTGATGGCAGCTGCTAAGCTAATAGGATGAGAAATGATGGCGATGATAAGAGATAAAAGTAAATAATTGAATGTACACACAATAATACAATGTAACCTTTATTTTGTCAAATATACAATCTTACAAAGAATTTGGGCTGCAGTAACGATATAAGTTGTTTGCCATATAAATAAAAAAAAAAACTTAATTATCTTGTACCCTATTTCACCCCTTCAAGTTTGATTTTCGTGACTTCGTTTATTTATACCGGAATTCTTCAAAATTGGGTCAGCGGTTTAGACGTGAAAACGTAACAGACAGACAGACAGGCAGAGTTACTTTCAAATTTATGTTATTAGTATGGATCTATTGTATTGAACCTATATATTGTATTTCACTTTTCATATAAGAATATTTCCTCAAGTTTCTGGCCTATTTTAATCGATACTCATTCGTGTCTCATTTATTTGAACAATACCAGAATAAAATAGGTGTTATTGTGTTTATTTGCTATCAATCCTTGACCCTCGAGTTCATAATGGATCACAGAAAAGCGATCACAAGAAAAGGATTCTAATACTGGTCTCTTTCTTAATGACACTGGAGTAGCTCTGTACCAAGAATCCATACTAATATTATAAATGCGAAAGTAACTCTGTCTGTCTGTCTGTCTGTCTGTCTGTCTGTTCCTCTTTCACGCCTAAACGGCTGAACGGATTTTGATGAAATTTGGTATGGTGATAGATGATAACCTAGAAATGGTCATAGGCTATAAATAATCACGCCATCGTTCTTAGGGGGTAGGCAGTAGGCAGATAACTAAATTGAGTTAGTGATTTTTTGTGCTTATCCGGTATCTATGAGAATCGGCCAACATCTATTTTTCATCCCCCTAAATGTTAGGGGTGACCCACCCCCAAAAATTTTTTTTTTAATTTTTTGACATTTTATTATTTATATGGCAGAACAACGTTTGCCGGGTCAGCTAGTCATTAATAAATCATTGAAACTTTTTTTTATTGCTGAGTTACACCGACCGACTCAAGGCCTACTTAATAGTAAGCAGTTACCGTCACCTAGAGATGTTTGCGACGCCCGGGGCACCGAGAACACGCTGCTGTCCCATAGGAGTACAGAAACCTTAGTTACCAATACCGGAACAAAACATAAGGTTATTGTAGCGGCATACTTATAGATCAAGAGTGGTTGCCATCCAGAAGGGCTTTAGACCTTATCAAGTAGCGTGGGTTGTATTATCGCCTTTTATGACAGGCCGGCTCCAGCCGCAGGGCTTAGTATTCTCATTTCGCCCCTGCACGGAGATTAGAATAGTCTAGTAATCTCCTATGGATGTTTGTGACGCCAGGGCACTACCATGAACATGACGCGTAGAAATTTTATGACGCCCTATGATAATATATGATTCATCATCATCATCCCAGCGTTATATCCCGGTTGTAACCCAAAATTTCGTTTCAGTGCCCGGGGTCCGACTTTTTCTATGACAATATATGATTATCTGTTCATAGGCCGTATACAGAAAGAAAGTTGAAAGCCTACCAGCGCTTATCGGCGCCGGTCCACGCAGGTAACCGGCGCTGGCATTTATATCAACAAGCGCCGATAGGCGCCGATAAGCGCCGAACGTCGCCGACAAGTTCCGATACGCGCCTGTCAGCGCTACGACGCACGTATACATATTATATTATATTACATTTTGACATTTTGCTCGCTCTGCTTCAATCTGATTGCTTTATGTAGAATGTACCGGCGTACATACAGCTTTATTTCTGTATACGGCCATATATATGCCGTTTTACAGTCATTAAATATCCCACTGATTTAAAATTTAATTTACAATACATTAGAAATTAAATTTACAATTTTCATTGACTAACTATTTGAACTATAAAGTGAGAATTGTGTCTAGGATAAGTATAGCAGCAAGATTAAAAATAATCTGTGTAAGATATTTTTGCAGTTTAAATGATTCATTCTTTAATATTAAATCATTGTACTTAATAATACTAATAGTAGGCCTTCTGGTTATATATATTATTATTTATGAGGAAATAAAGTATAATAAATTATTTTAATTATATCAAATTTACATTTTCTTTGTTACAATTTTGAATGGAACAGTTACTTGCATTAAATTAATAAAAAAATAATTACGCCATATCCTTCGAAATTGAATTGTTAAATACTAGACTATGTTAAACTTAGCCTTCAGTTTAATTATAATTTTATTCACGTTTATAAATATTATTTTTGATTATTTTTTTTTATAAATTACAATTGCTTTGTCTTTATCATAACTAGAATACAAAACAAATAAATTATGAAATATATTTCATAAAATGTAATATTGTAAAGTTTTTAAAATAGACTCATACTTTATGTTATATTAGTTTTGTAGGTATTTAGCGAAGAATCACACAACCTCACCTTAATGGGAGATACTCGTCAACAGAGGTTTTCTTAAAGAAAAAAAAGGTTTTAGGCATTTTTTGTAGATATTTCGTTTGTATGATATTTAAGAAGTGCAAATATTCACTTATTAAAGTGAGAAGAAATACTTAATATTATTCGAATCTCAAAGAACCTTTTTGAATATCAAACGGTAAAAAATCTGGATTGATTTTTACGTCAATTAATTTTTGGAATATATTTATTTCTTTAACAAAGAGACCCAAAATTGTTGATGGAATAAATGTGGACCAATTTGGCTTTTGACAGACTACTGCTAGAGTCCAATTAAAAAACTTGAATATTACACATTGAGCTTTGGAGCTCTATTTCCATTTCGACTTTGGTCTTAAGAACGAAGTGGGGTGGTTGGTTGTTTTCTTGACCGGGATCTTACGGTTTTGAGTATAGATAAAATAATACAGTAATAATAATAATAATGATTTTTGTATAAAAGTAATACTATGGTACTGTTTTTATAAAAAAATGTAAGGTATTGTAAAAAATATAAAAAAATTGTGAAATAAAGAAATATATTATAATAATATTTCTTTATTGCACATACACAGTTCAGGACTAATTAATAGGTACATAAATTATTTGTATGCTAAGTACAATAGGCGGTCTTATCGCTTGTAGCGATTTCTGCCAGACAACCTTTGGATGGACAGGATTTACAAAATTATAAAACGGTATACAGTAAGTAAATTTCAAAATATTTATATCAAGCAATCATATTTATAGGTATTTAAATGTTTTAATTTACACGTAACGACCGTAGGGGTAAGCACCGTAGCCGATGCCGTAACCACCATAACCGATTCCAGCGTAGTTAGCGTAAGGATTGTAGGCGTAGTTAGGGTAAGCTGAGTAGGCAGGATAGGATCTGTAGACTGGAGCAGCGATCACAGTAGGGTCCTTTCTGACAACGGCGTTGAAGCCGTTAGCGCCAGCAGCGTAGTCGACTACCCTCCTTGTGCCGTCGGAGTCGAGCAGAGAGTACTGTCCAGCGACATTGCCACCAGCACGGGTCTCTACTTGGTTCTTGTAGTCACCAGTGTAAGGATCAGCCACGCCATAGGAGAAGCTTGATAGGCCGCTTGCTGAAGCGGCAGCCACGAGGGCGAAGAGTACGATAAACTGTAAGATGAAAGAAAAAAGAGCATTATAATATAAACTAGCTATTTTCCCCTGTTTCGCACGGGGGTGTTTGCCTAAAGATCATATAGATATATATTTTAAATATAGTAAATGAGTTACTTCTACGCGTTTGTTTAATTGTGTGCCTTTTTTGACTTTTCATACTCTCGACCAAAGCGTTAGCAGAGAAAAAAGAACAGGCAAAGCTAAATTCCATATTTAAATAAAACAATGATTTCTGAGTATCGGTATTTAAGGATATTTATTTACTTATTTATTTATTTAAACACAATTCAACTATCATCACAGATAAACCAAATCGATAATGCGGTTCCTAAGAATAACATATAGTATAATGTGTTGCTTTTATTAATTCGCTCAGAGAACAGTGATAAATATCCCCTTTAAGCATATCTTGTTAAGTGTGCGCATATCTTGTAAGGGATAAACTACACAATAAGCCTGAAAACTTTAAGAATGTGATAGAGTAGCTTTAATGCTTTTGTCGGAATTACACTTAATTAAAGGCTACTTATACATAGAACGTAGTGTTCATTTTATTTGCCAACAAAGCTGGCGACAATTTCATTAAATATGCAATTCTAGTTACCGTTTTAACGAGATAAATGAACAACAAAAGTTGTTAAATTAAGTACCATAACTCACGGTATGAGTTTCGCCGGTCAAGGTTCAGTTAATTAAATGTACTAAATAATGAAACAACTAGCTTTCATATTTAGCATAGCTTTGAAGAAAAGGTCATGAGAAAATATTTCAATTATTAAACGCTTGTAGTTTTTCATAAAATTTGCAAATATTTGCAACATTTCTATCCGTGCAGGGGCGGAGGAAAAAATAGTAAACCCTGCGGCCGGGGTTGGCCTGTCGTAAAAGGCGACTAAGCAACCCATCCTAGGGTGGGTTATTTTGTTTTGTGTGGGCTGTTTGTGGGACGGGCTTGGGGTTTATTTTTTGTTTATGCAGTAATTATTTTCTTTGAAATATCAAAGAAAAGTGTAACTTGAATTAATAAATTCAAGTTACACTTTTTGAATGTACACCTATGTATACATATACATATATACCTACATGTATATTTACAATGCTAGTGGTGTTTGCAATGCTAGTGGCATTGCCAAGACGCTGCTGTCCCATAAGGGTACAGGAACTTACCCATAAGGGTCACTAATGCCGGAACACAACACAAGGTGATTATGGCGGCATACTTAAGGTCAAAGATCGTCGCCATCCAGACGGGCTTGCGGCCCTACCACGTTGCTAGGGTGGGTTGTTTTGTCTCCTTTTATGGCAGGCCGACCCCGGCCGCAGAGGTTAGTATTTTTTTTCCACCCCTGCACGGACACGTTATGCCATACAGAATAGAACCCTTTAGGTAGCGAGTATGATAGATAGCATTTGACTATCATACTCATATAATATAGAAATTCATTAATATTGATTTAGATGCAAATTGCCTTACTCCATTAATCACACAATATTAGCGATAGTTTCATAATTAGAATAATAAAAATCTTGTCAGAAATTTACAATTAATTAACATACCCCTATTACTTGTTGAAGAACCCTTTTTCAGAGAAAATTGGTATGGAAAAACATCAAAATTTAGCCCGTTGACAAAACCTATCAACGTACCTTTGACTACAAAGCGTAATCTTACACAATAGAAATAAAACGCTCATAAGAACAGGCAAATTTAAATCAAATATTTACCTTTGAAAGCATTTTGTAGAAGTTCTGTAGCGTTTATTACTTCCGTGAATCTTTTGAATATGATGTCTTCCACAACACTACGCGTTTATATATCAACAACAAATTGTTCCAGTTATACTTTTATTCTATTTATTATAAATAAATTCAGGAAATCACTAGTCACGTACGTTTGTACGTAGGTGCATCATCCTCGGTGTATTTACTGTAAAAGGTCTTTTAGCATAAAAAATTCATAAACTAAATGTCTTCATCGATTACCGTGATTACGTGCATTTAAAATCATTTAAGATTAATGCCATTATAATTGTGAAAAACTGGTTCAATTATAATAATGATATAATTTTATATAATGAGGGGATAAATTATATTAAATGCTATGTTTGTTGATATGAAACATTTAGTTCTTTGTTTTGATGCATATCTGTTCGTTCGTAAATTTTTATTTAGAAAATAGTGCACTGTAGAGTGCTTAAGTAAGGCAAAACTAATCGCTTGCATCTGGGTGTCACTGCCCTTTCGTAGGACACAAGATAATTTAGAGATTGTGGCTGAATTTAATAGTAGTAATTATTTTTTTGCTTTTCGGCTAGTAAAATAAACAAATATACGGGGACAATTTACAAAGCACTATACAGTTGTAATATATAAGTATATCAGATATCTGATATACTTATTTTGTAATTAAATACACATTTTACATGATTACTCAGATTTGAGATGGGAATAGATATTTCGCTGACGTTCCAAAGTGCGGTACCCGTTACTTTAAAGTAACAATTTATTGTTCTTTTCCCCCCAAAGGTGATGGGGTATTCTATTAGTACATCTGTTCAAAACCACACAGTGATTCTGATTTGATCATTTATTTTATATAACTAGCTACGTTTTAGAAATCCCTATTGTAATGTTGTATACACTTTTATATTAGAATATATTATATATAATAATTTCATAGATTGATTGTTGTTGTATTTGATGATTAGATCCCTTATCGATGATTATTATCTTACAATTCATCATCATCCTGGCGCCAAATCCCGTTTTCATTCTAAACTTCCGCTTCGATGCCCAGGACCTGCTATTGTGTTACAGTTGATATATTTGATTGTGTCAGAACTACAAGAGACTGTCCAGACTACAAAAAGAATGTAGCTCTATTTTAGTTTAAGTTTGTCATTAAAAGTGATTTTTCTACCAGATATATTATACTCGTAAATCAGGCATGGTAAGCAATGTTCCTTATAAAAATAAATTAATCTATATCTCTAATTTCTTATTCTCACTTTTATTCAGAAGATAAAAAAAATGCATTTTTCTGTAATAATATATATAATACAAAGCACCAATCCTCGAGCGTTAGAATGAAAGCTTGTACAGATCGCGGCATTAAGTTGAACCAAAATTGCGGTCGTCCACGCAGGTACAATTAGACACAAAAAAGGCTCGCGGTTACCCGCGAAATTTAAAACTCTCAGTGAAATAAATTCCGATTTAGATTCAAGACACAAACAAATTCACTTTCACATTTATATTATTATAATTAATTATTAATAAATGAATAAGTAAAAATAAAACAGTTGATAAAATACCTGTTAACAAGAATTTAACAACAATAAAAAGTGTACGCTATCATGTTATGCTGATATATAATAAAATTAAATTAAATCAAATTAATGAATAAAAATGACCATTTATTGCTGCCCATACCATTTCAATAGGATTTAGGCCTTAGTGGTAAGATGGGAGGTGAGGTATATCACGCCCATGGTCCTTAAAAATTCTGTCTATACTAAAAACTTTGAAGCGGTCTGTATTTTTTTAATCAAATCACATAACGGACGCTTCATCATATCAAGAACATAACTGAGCTCCTTTTCTACAAGCCAAGCCTTCATATCGGTTTTATTTTTATTACCTTTTGGTGCTAAATCATATTCCTCGTTGTGGTATTTGGCATTGTCCACAACTATTGTCGAATTTGAGGGAGATTTGGTATTAACTGAGTGCGTACCACACTTCTCATAATTTTCATAGTTCATGTCATCGTGATAGTCGCCGGTCTTCGTGCCTGACTTGAATATGAACAAAGCGTGTGCCACGAAACCATTATCCAATCCTGCATGTACTATCAGGACGTGTCACCCTTTTGAAATATAATTTTCAATATCTGAGTGGACACATCTGTCTAACCTTTCGGTGTTGTGTGTGTGTGTGACTCGTCTATGTAAATAGTTGGTCTGTTTTCTTGACGATATTTTCTTAGTTTTTGTAAGTAGTTTATTTTATTATCGCCGTTGTTTCTGTTAAAACTATTATCCTCGGTGGCTTTCTATTTCAACCCGATTTCTTTAAGGATTTGGTGAGGACGTTTTTCTGATCCTTGAAAATTTATATCTGAGCGTAATTTTGCACAAGGTGAAAGTGAGAGTAAGAAAAGGTCGATTATTTGTTTTCAGTTTTATGCAAATTGTGAATGCCTCGTTTAATTGCTCCATTGACGAAATCGTCTATGCCTGTCACTAGTTTAATTCGTTGTCTCTTTTTACCAGGTCTCCTAAAATTATTAATTTTGAACTTTTGCTTTCTTTTATAATCCTTTTAACTGTAGACACATATGTTTTTGTAGCTTCGGCAGTTTCATTTACAGAAACAGTTAGATATATTGTTTACTTTAAAAAAAATTGGCAGTCATAGGGACTGCCGATATAAGTGAAAACTTATAACTTAGAATTTTAGTATTAAAATTTGAAATTTCTTAATATTTAAATTAAAATTACCATCATCGTTATGTAATCCGTTAAATTTTACTTGTGAAGATATACACATCACTAATGTGGTACTAACAGTGCAACAAAAACAGCGGTGGCGCAGAAATTGACCGACGCATGACCACGACCACTCTGTCAAGAGTGCACGAATAAGAAGAAGAATGTTGCACTATACGTTACCTGTATAGCTACAGATATACTGCTATTACGCATGTCGGTGACGCAAACTTACAAGATTACACAAATCCAAAAAACGTCTCACACGCACAGTACATGGTCTCGTATGTACGATGTTTTATACATGTACGCATGCGCCAGTCTGGTATCAGAGCAGTACGTGCTATAGATATGTATACTAACAGGTATAGATATACAATTAACATTAGCATGTCAGTGACGCGAACCCATAAAATTTTCTCCTACCAAACAGTGTTCAACGCGGCTAAAGCAGTTTTCATTTCAAAAACTCAACTCTATTTCATTTTACTAAAGTCGCAATTCGAATAGATATCTATAAGTAATGCAATGCAATCATTTAAAAATGACATTATAGAATAACGTCTCACCCCATTTGAGACCCAAAAATGTGTCAATGCGCATTAAAGGTAATGGTTCAACTTAAGGCCGTGATCTGTAATATATCAGTGTGGAAATTGCTAGTTTTGTAAATAGTAACTTATGCACTATTTCATCCATTTCTTTTCACGAGACCATTAACCATAGAAACATTTACATTTATAACATAAACAGATAATTTAAAAGTTACCACCGTTACTATTAGTGACTGTTACGAATTACAATTCTAAAAGTTCTTGATGCTACCATACCTTATTTTGACTCCAAAGTACATCAATACTCATACACCAATTGTTCTATCAGACTTGACCTTCAATTGACCTACACAATGTCTTAATAAGTCAGCGTACTCTCATAGAATGCGTTCCATTTAATTGAACACGCTAAATTTGGAGGTAATGAAAAATAAATTATATTGCATAACTTTATTATGAAATAATAATTAACACCATGACATGATAGATGTTTTGAATACAAAACAAACTTAATAAATGCTAAAACTTGGTTTCATCGAGTCCAGTTGTGAATGCCAGGTTGGTTGCTCTGTATTAAATAAAATTGCAGATTTGATACTATCAAACGAAAAAACAGTATGAAAATAATTAAAAAGAACAGTCTAGTATTTTTCAAACTAAATTTAAGTTTAAAAGACACAGCCGCGATATTAAATAGTAGCACATATTTGTGTTAAATAAGATGAATGATGAAGAAATTGACATGTTTTAATTCTAAGATTCATCTCAGATCTGCAAATTTTAGTTAATACCAAGGAAATTAGAGAATTCTAGATATTCAAGCCCAAGAATTTGATGGATGACCATTAGAGATTGTATGAACTATAGAAGTCCTGGATACAGATAATGGTGAAGGAGCAGGACTGGGAATGGATGACGGCCAACCAAGGTTGGAATATCCAGAGTTCTTATAGTTAGCATGAGCGGATGGCGTCACGTGGTTGATCTGAGTGTTAACATGGGTAATAGGTCTACCATCATTGTTAACTGAAGCTGTGAATCCGGAATGGTCATCAGCTCTGTAATCTACAGTTCTTCTTACACCATCAGGTTGTAGTAAAGAGTATTGGCCTAATACGGAATCGCCTCTTCTTGATTCGTGTTGGTTCTTGATATCCCCGCTGTGGGGATCATTGACATCATAAGCGAAGTTATAGTTTGGGTTGTCGTACTGAACTCCAACAATTGGTGATAGAGGTGCTTGATGCAGCAGCATGCAGCTTGCTGATAGAATAAAACCAGAGAGAACCGCGAGCTAAAAATAAAGCATTATTATAAAATTAGAGTCGACAATCTTTGTTATTACCAATATTGTGCTGGTTTCCCTTCTGAAATTGGTATATGTATTTATTTAACAAAAAAATAATCATCTTCTTCTTGCACTTAAGTAGGCTAGATCAGGCGATGACCTTCGAAAAGTGGCTGGCAGGAAATGTACCTAGTGAGAAGCCTATATTCAGCAGTGAACTTTATTAGATTGATATAATGATAATGACGATTTAGAATATGTTTTATAATTATCCTAATACAAGTGCTCTGTCTAATTTGAGACTAGATGTCGCTGTGTGTATTGTCACAATAAATTTATTTAATAATTTAATAACTAAATAAAGAACTTTTGACTTCTATCGATTGCTATCTTAGTAAGATTCTGACACAATGTTTTGTATTAGTAACAGGAAACTGATTTAGTATAGAATAATGCCGACTATGAATTCATATAATAAATAATTATTGCGAATTATATTTGCTAATTTATTAATAACTTTAATTTTAATTGGCCTACAAACAAAATATAATACAATCATACTACGGAAACATTTGCATATTCTAGCAATGTTTTACGCTTTACATTAAAATGAATCACTAAATGTTAAAATATTTAACCCATTTTAAATTGAGGAAATTATTAATTAATTTAGTATAAAAATTGTCATTGGAGGAAATGTTGCATGCAATAGACCAAATGGTCAATATAGAAAACCGATATTTTAATCTTTATATTGTTAGGAACATTACAAATAGAAGACACTATATCAATACTGACCAAAAGAGAGATAAGTCTCACCATTTTCTGAGAGAATTATAAACAAATAAATATGCTACGATAATCGATATAGAAATATATTCCTTATTAAATAAATTCATATATAACCAGTCTAGCATTTCGAAATGCGAAATTCAATGTGCAAAGGAGAATATTAAATCAAAATCGCAAACGTTAAAAGTAGGGTACCTTTCTTTTTTGCTCATAGTATTGGAAAATCACCCATATAGAAAGAAATTTAGCTACATCTATTCTATCTGCTTAATAAGAATCTAAAAGAATGGTCTAGAAAGATTAGACAACATATACGTTATTTAATATACGCAATTAAACTAGAAATATAGTGTAGGGGCGGAATAAACTCTGACGACTGCTGGTGGGGTACACTTGTTGTAAAAGGCAACAAAATAACCCAACTATTTTTATCCGTGCAGGGGCGGAGAAAGAATACTTACCTCTGTGGCCGGGGTCGGCCTGTCGTAAAAGACCACAAAACCACCCTAACTATGTGGTAGGGCCCGAAGCCTGGATGGCGACCACCTATGGTCTTAAGTATGTCGCCATAATAACTTTGTATTGTATTCTGGCATTACTGACCCAAGTTCTGTACCTTTATGGGACAGCAGCGTGTTCGCGATGCCACTGGCGTTATAAACACCCATAGGCGACGGTAACTGCTAAATTCTAAGCGGACCGTCGCTGTCTGTTGTCCAACAGCAATAAAAAATAAATATCGTCAGCCTGTTTGCTGTCACACAGCAATAAAAATATATATAGATATAAAGAAATGATTACCTTCTGCATGTTGATTGTTTTAGATGATTGTTGTACAGTCGTCAACTGAATTATGATTTGGGAGTAAGTCTCCCGCAATTTATATGCAAATGAAGTGAAACTGATCCACCAAAGTGCAACATGTATCGGGTTGCTTTAAGAAATAGACCGTGTTGACGGTCACAATTTGGTCTAGATAATTCGATATAGGTATGCTGCCTATCTTAAATTCAAAATTGAAATTTTGATACCTTTATTGTAATTTAATTATTGATGAATGACAGATAACGTACTTGGGCACGCTAACGGAAGTCTCGGATGGGATTGTTGTCTCACCTCTAGGTGTTTATGTATATGTGTTTATTTACAAAAGTAAATTATATGTATAAGAAGTATATTAGTTATCTAGTACCCTGCCCGTAACACAAGTGCTATGCTGTTTATTTTGGTATTCGATAGCGTTGAATTAATTGTTCCAGTATTTTTATTTTCTGTAAGAATTGATAACCAAAGGAGTAAACGAGTTTGGTCTCCACTAGACAACTTGTCGTTTACTCGAAGCTTGCTTCTCAGCAAGTGTGGCGTAGAATGTGTGGATGAGTGGGACAACGTATTGCGGAAAATGGTTGAATGTGACGAGCCGAAAGCCTCTATAGCAAGCCTCTGAAGAGACCTAGATTCAGAGGTGACTTTCAATAGGCTAATGATGATCACATTCTAAGAGTGGCAAAACTTTTTGCTAGTTATCATTATCAACAGAAGAGTACGGTTAAGTTATCATTTTGAGATTTGAAGCATTCATTGTAAAACAATACTAAATGACATTTAATTTTTTCTTATGATGATATATGTATAAGTAATGCAATGCAATCATTCTAAAATTACATTATAGAACACTTCAATAATCCTTAAGCCATTATTAATAAGGTTAGTATTACTGGAGCAAAAAAAAAAACATTTCACATCTTCGTGACGCTAATATTGCGTTTCTTCCGTAAAAAATTTACCCTCATGCGTGCTTTCGTGTTGCTATTGTCTCATTGAATTTTCAAATCACAACCGTGCTAAAAAGTTTCACTTAAAAAGGGCAACAAGTTACTTACTATCTCTTAACAAATCAGTCAACAAGTTGGCCTTTCCTCAGAATAATTAAAGCAAGTTACAATAAAACCCACTCTTGAATGTTATTTGACAGATATAATACGTATGCGGAAACCAATTTGTTGCCGGAATTATGAAACCTGACAGGGCGTTACCCATATATATCTCGTGTAATATATAAAGCGTCATTGTAAGCTGGGGTCCGGTTTAAAAATATAGTGCGTGTATGTATTTCATATAATTTTAAAAGTATTTTTAGTACGAGACGATTTACGACTTGAATCAAGCTGTGTTCTTAATATTGCACTTGTTGCAATAATTTATGACCCAGTGAAGGGCATACTAATGGATTTTCCATATTTATCTCTTTATTTCCGACTTATTTCATCACTTTAAAATTTATTTTTATTTTATTATATTTGCATATAATAATATTCTAAGTAAAGACATTTCTTTGTTACATAATAAATTACAGGAGTGTCGGCTCCGTTGGTACGGCCACATTTTACGGCAACCGGATGCTTACGTGGGAAACAAATGCCTGGCCATGCCGCCTCCGCCGGGCCCCGGCAGGAGGGGTAGACCCAAAAAGTGCTGGCTTGACGCCATAAAGGGTGATATGCGTGCCAATGGGCTCACTACCAGGGATGCTGAAGACGGTGCGAAGTGGAGTAGAAAAAGTCGGAAAGCGGACCCCGGGCACCGAAACGGAAGTTTGGGTTGCAACCGAGATGAACGCTGAGATGATGATGATGATGCATATAAGAATATTCTGTATTTATCGACTGACTGTACACTTGTTTCTCGATTTTCGTTTCGTACCAAGCCTCAAATCCTGTATCCGATTTGCTCTCTTTTCTATCATTATTTAATTTTCAACTAGCCAAACTACAAAGAGGTATATTTTACCATAAGGAAAAAGTGCGGGTCCCGAACAAAACCTTTGGATGCGAGTTTAATGAATCCTGAAGTGTAACCATCACTATCCAATAAAAAAAATAGGAAAGCAACATAAGTGGTTTATATGTGATCCAATTATCCGCTCAGTGTCTGATTAGAAATAAACCTAAGAGTAAATTAAATGCTCGGGAAGCAAAATTGATATCCTCCAATCAATAAAAGCTTAAACCAGCCCAGTTTAAATTCGCTCGTAGTTCTATTGTTTAATTAAAATATATAAAATAATAACAGCCTATAAAGTACCACAGCCGTGCTAAGGCCTACCCTTAGAGCGAACGGGCAATATTCCTACCACGTTTGTCCAAAGCAGATTAACAGGTAACAAGAACAACATCCTAAACTATGCGTATCAATGTGGTATTCGAACCCGACACATCACCGAGTGTGATAACACTTGTTTTCAAAGTAATTTACGTAATAACGTTATATTTATCATTTTGACGTATATTTATTATATTTAATACGTGAAGCGAAAACGTTGTACGTTGTTTACGAAAATTGCGTGGAGTACGAAATTTGGCATTTTTAAAGTTTATATGGAATTCATATGATGGAGAAGTGTAGAAAGCTATTTTTTTTTTGCCTAAAATCCATTAGAAATAAGTAGTAGTAGTAGTAGTAGGGTTTTTCTCGAAGAGAAAGGCAATGGAACTAAGCCATACAGCCAGATCTTAAGTTTTATTTTCTCATCTAGTTTTATAATTTAAGGCAAAAATGCCAATTCTTTAGTATTGTTCATTTATCTTTTTCAAATCCGTGTAAATTTCTACGTAGTCAGGTTTTTTTTTTTTTTTTTTTCATTATGATTCAGTTGAAAGTTGTCGCAATCGTGTTTCTTGAAAAATCCGGGTAAAAAGTCATAGTTATTATTCTCCATTATAATTCTCCGAGAGTAGAGTTAATATATTCATATATTGGTCTAAAACTTTCAGGGTACTTAAGCAATTCTTGAAGAGATGGCGGGATGTTATCCTTAAAAACCTCTTGCAGTTGAACGATGAGTAGGATGCGATGAATATTAAAAGCCGGACATGTGAAAAAAATATGGTGTAAAGTTTGTTCTTCATTTAGGGAGCATTCATTGCAATCTGGTGATGAAGTTATTTTCATTCGATATAGATGAGCGTTAAATTTGCAATGACCAAATCTCAGTCTACAAATCTGTGTGTAAAACTTCCTTTTACAGAAAGACTTGCTCCTAGCGAACCAGGGCTTAATACCAATTTCATTATTTATTTCAGCATACCATTTACCTTTGTTTTGATTTATAAGCTGCCTGTCTTCAAGCCAATTTATATTAATTTGTTGACGAACATCAGAAATTAGGTCTTGCCATGGGATTGAAATATTTTTAATCTGGCCACCCAAGTTATTTATTGATTTTGCAAAACTATCAACTTTTTCATTGCCCACCACTCCACAATGTGCCGGAGTCCATGTGAATTCAACAGTGATATTTTGTTTATGCAAATCTGTCCAAAGTTTTTTAATATGATAGATGACATAGTTTATTCTATTGCTAAAGCAATTATTTTGAAGGTTGGTTAGAACTGACATACTGTCACTGACGATAAGCCACTGCTTCTGGTTTCTGGCACATATGTCTTCCCTTATATATTTCAAGGCATGCAATATAGCAAGTGCTTCTGCCGTGAAAATGCTAAATGAAGCTGGCAAACCAAATCCATATCCAGCCTTAATATTATTGTGATAATAGGCTAGTGATACTCCTTGATCTGATTTTGAGGCGTCAGTATAAATACAGTGAAAATCAGGCCATTCGGTAAAATGTTGATCAAAGTCTTCTTTAGATTTAAGGTCGTTATTTATAAATATACGCATATCACAAAATTTACTCTCAAATGTATCTTCATAACAAGCCCATTTATCAACAGCTTTGTAAATGTTATGTTGCTCAATAAACGCCATAAAATTCGAGAAGTGAAGAAGAATGAAAGGGTATTTTGGAGAATTAATGGAAGAAGGAATAGTTTGGGAATGCTGAATTTTTCGCAGTAATGCATGATGTGAAATAGCAAAGAGCTTAAGAATAAATTTAGATTTTAAAAATTTGAATCTTAGATGTAATGGTGGTATATTACATTCTACTTGCATAGATATTATTGGTGTGGTTTTCATAGCACCAGTTATTAATTGCAAACTGTTGTTTTGGATGATTTCCAGCTTTTTAACAAGAATAGAATTTGATGCATAACAAAAATAGCTGTACTCAAAATGAGATCGGACTATAGATTTGTACAACATAAGTAAAATTTTAGGGTCAGCACCCCATGATGTCCTTGCAAGAGGCTTAAGAATATTGAAAGCTTTAGAAGCTCTGTCTGACAAGTCACAAACATGCTTATTCCAAGATAAGTTCTTGGTAAATCTTACACCAAGAAATTTAATTTCATCTACCATAGGGATTAAGTTATCATTATAATATAAGTTAGCACATAGATTTCTAGATCTACTAAAAACCACTACTTTCGATTTACTCAAACTTATATCCAATTTTAAATAATTAAAGTAAGCTTTTAATTTTTTTAAAGCTGTGTTTATTTTGTTTTCAACTGTTTCCATGTTAGATCCTGAGCAGTACACAGCTAAATCATCAGCATATTGTAAGTTTGTGACGTCTGAACCAAGAACAATATTTAACTTGTGAATATACAAAATAAATAGCAATGGACTAAGTATTCCACCTTGACAAACTCCCAAATAAGAGGGTTTTGGGCCATATAAATTATTATTAAATTTAACATATACTTGTCGGCCATGTAAAAAATAAAATATCCAAGCAATTATTTTAACAGGTATGCCGAGAGTCAGTAGCTCTCTGGTGAGAACTTGATGGTCAACATTATTAAATGCTCCAACAATATCAAGAAAAACACAGACAAGGAATTTATTATATGCAAATGAACTATGAATGTCTAGGTAAAGATAGTTCATACTTTCAGCGGCAGAAAAACCTCTACGGAAGCCAAATTGATTTGAAGGTAATAATTTATTTGATTCTATATAAAACTCTAATCTTTGTTTTAACATTTGCTCAAAGAGTTTACCAAGACAAGATGTCAGAGCTATAGGTCGATATGAATTGTGATTTGTGCTATCTTTACCTGGTTTTAATATTGGTACAAGGCAATCAGTTTTCCACTCCGGTGGAATCAGAGAGGCAGTCCAAAGTAAATTTAATATGAGAAGTAACATTTTTTTTATATCAATTGATAGATTCTTCAGCATTTTGTATGAAATATTATCCAAACCAAAAGCTGTATCACGTCTAGAGTTGAGAGCACTGTGGAGTTCAGGCAAAGTAAAAGTTTTAGTAAGAAATTCATTAAATGTATGTGTTCTTGATACATTGATATTGAAATTAACCTGTGACTGGGGGTTTGATGTAAATTCTTTTAGAAAATCTTGTATCCAACTACTATTAGTAGAGCTTTTAACATTACTGTTGTGATAAGTTTTATTAAATTTTCTTATTGTTTTCCAGATGATCGATAATGGTGTTTATCTATTGAGCAACTCACAAAAAGCTGTCCAAGAAGCTTCTCTTTCTTTATTAAGTGTAAGTTTTTTGAGTGCTTGTTGTTTTTTAAATGAAATATAGTTTTCCATAGAAGGGTCTGATTTGAATTGCAAATAAGTCTTGCGACACTGTTCTATGGCAGCGGTACAGGTCTGATTCCACCAAGGTAGACATAGCCTTTTTTTGTGATTTGTGTTGTGTGATAAGGTTGTGTTTTTTGGTTTCATGTTAGCAACATTGACACTTTCCAATAAAATATTGCAAAAATTTGTGTATGATAGAATGGGATCAGAAAAATTGAAAGTGTAGTCTAAAATTTTGGAGTCAACAATTTGTTTATACTTGAACCAATCAACATTTATATAGCTTGGTTTTGAAAAATTACCTTGACTTGCTTTGTTATTTGCATTTTCAGAATAGCTGAACAAGATGCTAGTGACAGTTGGCAAGTGATAGCTGCCCATTGGATCATTATGAACGGACCAGCTGCAACGAAGTGATAGCGATGATGAAACAATTGTGAGATCTAACGCATTGGGACGCCATTTGTGGGAACCCACAGTGGTGGCCTGTCCATCATTGAGTATACATAGATCATTATCTTCAATAATATTAAGAAGTGTTGTACCACGACCATCACTCGAAGTGCAACCCCACGTCGTATGATGCGCGTTAAAATCACCCGCCAATAGCAAGGGCTTTGGAAGAGAATTAATCAAATTATAGATATGTGTATATGTAAAATGTTGTGAGGCAGCTGAAGTAGGACTATAGAAGCTAACAATAGAGATTTCTTCATTGTTGAACTGTAATCTAATAGCTATGTTCTGCAAAGAATCATCATGAAATGTATTTAATCTGATATAATTTAAGTCATTTTTTATAAGTATAGCAACACCATTATGGCTGCTACCAATATCTAATCTTTCCATTTTATAACCTTTAATATTAAATTTTTTTCCGGTTTTAACCATGTTTCAGAAATTAAAGCAATATGTATATCATTATTGTAAAGGAAATATGTAAAAGCATGTTTGTTACTAGATAGACTTTGAGCATTCCACTGAATGATATTCAAGTGGTCCATAAAAAAATTAAGTTGGTTTAAGTTTATTTCTGTGTTTGTTTGTACTGAAAGTATCTAATAAAATGCTTTTTATGCCTGCTGAAGTAACAGGCGTTTCGTCAGACTTGTTGAGAGATATTATTTTAATGATAGAAGAAATAAGTAAGTTTACAAATTCATCACACTGTAAGAGGTTTTTTATGTTATCAGTTGGTTTAGACTTGTTTAATGTTGGAAAAGACTTCTCATTGAATAAATCAGCATATGCAACTTTTTGGTATTTAGTTTTATTTTCTTCAATTTTTCTTTTCTTAATAGGACAATCTGAAGAAATGGCTATGTGATTGCCACTGCAGTGAACACAAACAGCTTCTTTGGCATCTTTAGGGCAGTCAGTATATAGGTGTTCTTCACCACAGATGGAGCATTTTTGTGAATTTTTACAAAATTTGCCAATATGACCATAGCGTAGACAACGCAGGCATTGGCTAACTGGTGGAATGTATAGACTTACCTCGAAGTACCACGAATCTATATCGACACTGTCAGGTAATGTAGGGCAGGCGAAAGTTAAGGCAACGGTTTGGGTGGGCAGCAAACACGATTTGCCGTCCTCGTCACGTCCTCTACGCATAAGTCGACGCACGGAAACTACATCTCTGGAACTTGATAAACCATTATATATGCTCTTGTTTGACATATAGGTGGGAACATTTCGAATTACACCAGTAGTTTCGGTGAGTAAAGCGGGAATTGATGCTTTTAAGTGAAGGTCCTTTAAAGTTTTGGTATTATATAAGGCACTATTAGCTAACCCTGGCCGCTCGAATATAGCTCCAATTTTATATTTATTAATTCTCTTAAATCTTTTGATGCCCTTGTTACCTCGTTTCAACGAAGCGCCGAGGGACATGAGATCTCTATCGCCTATCGGCCTGGTTTCGGAACTTTCAAAAATAACAATATATTCAAAATTACCACCATCTTCTGGATACTGACGGCAGTAATTTTCCGATTTGTAAATGGTATACTTATCGGTAGTATCGGTCGAAGTATCTGAGTCGGCACTTTCGACATCTTGATGTGAGTCGCCGGCTTTGCGCTTTTTGCGCTTGCCCCCCATGTTGAAGCTCACTTACAAATAGTGGATTTTTATGATTAGTTCCAGATTCCGTGAAAAAAAAAAACAATTTATAAAAATTTCCTTTCAAAAAAATTCCGCCTAATAGGTTAGACTTCCCGCCTGAGTTTCCACGTGGAATCCATATATATCCATTAGAAATAAATTAAATTAATTAAAATAAACATTACACACACTACTGCTTGAATGATACACAACAATACATACCTTACATACTCTTTTGTTTTTTAATAAGATTTACGGCCTGGTAACGAGAGCATTAAGGTTATTTTTTTTTAAATAATATAATATATATAAATTCATTGTATACATTAGTAAATAAATAAAATTTTAATTAACAAATAATAATAATATGAAAAGAGCCTTAATAAAATTCAAACTTAAAAATTAAATGAATTGTGGTCGAATTTCGATCACCCCTAGCTCAGGTAAATCCTTGAATATGCAACGTTAAAGGAAGTACCAATATGCAATAATAATGGACTCATAGTTCATTTTTATAATTAATATTTTCGGTGTAACGAATTTTATAATGAAAATTAATATTTTTATGTCTATAAAATTCATTTCGTTGGTAGTGGGGTTAAAATTGCAAATAATTAATGATATTGAAACATATTAAATACCGGCAGATAGTCCAATTGATTTTACACACATTATAATAGTTTTACGTTATATTTGACCTATAGACATTTGTGACATTTTGCACACCCATTATCACAGGCATAAAACGGGACAGAATATCTAAAAAGTTATCAAAAATATGTATTGTTTTTCTGGGGACTGAAAATGTTAAACTTCGCAACCGAGAACCGAAAAGGATTTTTTTATAAAATACTTGTAAAATATAATAAACATTCCCAACACATATAGACAAACATATTTTATATTAAGAAAATATTAACGGTTTGTCAAATTCAACGATACCCATGGCTTAAAAACAAAGAACAAATATAAATTGCTTAATTTCTAGTACACAACAGTTTCATTATTATAGAGATGAATCTTAGAGAGAATTCAAGTATTATACATAAATAAATAAATAAGTAAAACCTATTCACTAATGTCTGCGTGGGAAAGGATATTACGCCGTTAAAGATTATATTAACGAACGCAAATTGTGAATAATTATATTGCTATTAAAATATGTAATACAACATAAGTAATATTTATTTTCAATATAAAAAATCGCTGGGATGTTTGTTTAGCCGTTTCTTCTCTAGCTAACCTTTTGTATTGAAAAAGGTGGTAGAATAGCTTCTTGACTTTCAATAAGAAATTAAATCCATTATATTGATTGATTTTTTCATTGGACTGTTTTTAGCTATTTCTCACGCTAGTGGCGCAACCAACCACGGCCTGGTGTAAAAGAAATAATGTAATTTTAGAGCATTTCATGATACTTTCATCCGAAACTTGTAATTCAGGGCTTAACGTAGACTAGCACATGGGAATATATTTCTGAAGTCTTGTTTTCGTCTATTCTCTCTTACTGGTATTACATCGCTGAGTTTGTAAAAATATATTCTTCAGCAGGTTCGAAGTGTAGATGCAATATATGGGATATTTTACTATGCAATTGACTAATTCAAAAAACTGGGGACAAATATATTTACCTTCTTCTATAAATTCCTAACATTCGCTAATAAAATTGGTTTTATTAAGCGACTTGCATAATATTTTAAAAACAAGTGGCCATTCACGCTGCTATTGAATGGCGCCTCACCTTGTTATTGGCATTTAATAATTAGACCCCAGTTCTAAACTAGTTATAATTTAACTACTTGAGGCTTTTAAATTGTTTCCTGCACTTTCAAAACCGCAAATCAATTTACAATTTTAATAAAATAAATTAAATAAAACAAAAGAATATCGAGTTTAGTTTTCGCTTGTGACTCGATCAGAAATACATTCGATAAGCATCAGCTATCCCATTACTTGAATAGGGAGCTGTAACAAGAGGCCAATTATTCTCTTACACATGGATGTGCAGGGCTACAAAAATGGATAAAATTATAATGAATATATAAGAGGAAGTTTGAAAATAGCGCCAGTGATTGAGAAATAATAGTAGTCATATAATGCATAGAGAATGATGCCACGTGACAATTATACAAATGGTTGATGTATACTAAAGGAATGGTAGACCAAATACAGTATTAATGGATTGCGTACAAGATTATATGGCAAAAAAGGTGCGAATATTAAGATGACGGCCAATAATGCAAGAAGGGAGGAAACAACATAAGAAAGATTCATTTTCGTACGTGACCTGACAGATTCCAATCGATGCTGTGACTAAACAATAGCATTAATTCTAATGCTTTCAACTGTTTTGAGATTCAAAATTTAAACACATTAGAATATAGAACAGTTCCAAATTCAAAATTGCCGGGAAATATGGAAACTACAGAACATAAACGGCATGCCTAGTACAGACCATTTGGTATACAGTATAATTATGTTATTTATGCTTATCCCACATTACATATATATGTAAAATATGGGATAAGGGCAGGAAGAAGTAGACAGTCAATAATGACAGTTTATTCTTTAGAGGTTGGAGGATCATAACATGCCATTCCTAAAAAAAACAAAGCCAACCTGCCAGCCAAACTTTTCTGTGATCATTTACTCTAATTCATATTTTAAATATATTCTATTAATAATAATAAGAATAGCCCATAATATCTCATTGTTGGACGTGAGCCTCAAGGGAAGGGATAGTATACCCGCTACGCATGTTCAAGGTGGATCACAGGTTTCAGTTTGTAGAGTTCCTCGCGATATATCATTCGACGTCGGTAAGCGAGAAAAACGGCCTAATTGGTGTACGCAATCATGTGATTCGTACCCAGGACATCAAGGTTGGTCTCCGAATATGATACCACTTGGCTTCCATCTATTTAATATCCGTGCAGGGGCGGAGAAAGAACGGGCGGAGAATACTAACCTCAGCGGCCGGGGTCGGCCTGTCGTAAAAGGCGACAATAAACCCACCCCAACTATGTGATAGGGCCTCAAGCCCGTCTGGATGGCTACCACATTTGGTCTTAAGTATGCAGCCATAATAACCATGTGTTACGGCATTAGTGACCCAAGTTCCTGTACCCTTATGGGACAGCAGCGTCTTCGTGATGCTACTGGCATTGCATACACCCATAGTCGATGGTAACTGCTAAATTATAAGCGGGCCGTCAGCCTGTCTGCTGTCCTACAGCGAAAAAAAAAACGTAAACTAATTTATTAATAATAGCCCATATTATACCACTTGTGGCATTGGGTCTTTTAGGGAAACAAACGGTATACCAATCACGGTTGTTAATGTTTATATCAGGGATTTTTATATCTTGGTTTCTTAGAAATTTTCTCCGTCACCTCCGGCACGCGACATTCTATACAAGCTAGCCCGACAAACGTTATACTGTGAAAAAATATATTCCTCGACAAAAAGTAGCTTATGGCCTTCTCCAACGTGCAATCCATTTCCATACCGAAATTCATCAAAATTGGCTTAGCGGTTTAGGCGTGAAAACGTAACAGACGGACATAGAGTTACTTTCACATTTATGATATTAGTATGGATGGCTCAGAAGCTTATATTTAAAAAAAAGGCACGCAATGATACCATCATCCAGTTACTACGGAGCTCTGTCACAGAGTGCAACAAGTTTTTTGTGCCTATTCCTAACACTTCATTTTTAATATTAAAGAGGCACAACAAATAGTAATTAAAGAGCTAACTTTTTTAACTTCGAATGGTATTTACTAGGACTGCTGTATCTTCACCTGGTCAATACCAAGGGCCTTGACGATTGTAGCATATAAGGTCCCCAAAAGATCCCGAAGAGCTTCATGGTCTTAATCCCCAGTTACTAAATTTAAACAGATATTTAATATGATACCAATTGTATACAATATATTTTTTATTGCTGTGGAACAGGAGACGAGTTGACGGCCCAATTAATAGTAAGCAATTATCGTCGCTTACGGATGTTTGTGACACCAAAAGCACCGCTCACGCTGCAGTTCGCGTAGGGGAACTGAAACCTGTGACTTAAACCGGAACACAACAAATAATTATGGCGGTATGTTTAGAGACCACGGGTGGTTGCCATCTAGGCGGGCTTGGAGCCCTATTATTTGGCATAATATATGCTATAACATCACGAGTGTATTGCAATCGTCTGATGTAATGACGTAACAAGATGATCCGAAAGTTCATTGCCACGGTCAGTATGAGTTCATCTTACGCAACTATGCGGTAATGCACGCACGATCTGAGTTACGTCGGGACCATAATTATTATGTTAATTAAAAAATCTGGTATAAAAATAATTACACGGTGTTTGTTTTGTTTATATTTACAAACGCTTGTGGTACTTCAAAGACTGAGTGTGTATACACGGTTGGATCAGTGGCCGATATTGAGTTTGAATACCGGCGACCATTGAAGTTATACAATGTTAATACATTTTTTCGACAGGTATAATTAACGTATATTGTGGGCACGATGAAAATTGATGAACCTGAAAGTATAAGGGCAGAAGTAGACCCAAAAAGCGTTGGCACTAATATTGATGGCATGAGTGATTGGGAAGTGGTGCAATATACCAGGATAGAACATAATATAGGTTAAAGATAGAATATAAACGAATCGTAAGTTAGTATTCTTTGTATAGGAAGTCATACAAGTACGTCCTCTGATCCGCATCGTGCGAATCGCACGAATTTACCCGTCGGCAATGCCGATACCGATGCTCCGAGGGGCAACTTTTGCGATGTGTGACGATGACGTCATACGGAATGCCGATCAGTGTACAAACTCCGCGCGCACGCTCGCTCCGCGTTGTCCATTTCCTCCATTATCTTGCATATTCCACCGAACACTATGCTACCTCTCACTACGAAAATCCGAATGAAAGTGGCTTTGGCAATCCGATCGCTGGTAGTTGCATCGGCAATTCCGATCGCTGCTGATACTGTGAACGCTTTGAAAAAAAAAATCTGTTTGATGCGATGCGTCCGATACTTACGATGCGAAAATGAGGATGAATACCTTAAAACAACAGAGTATTCTGTTGACTTTAAATAATGATGGGATAAGGCCAAAACTAATTATGATTGTCAGTAAAATTCATTAATAAATTGACGATTACCACGATCCTAGATTTGATAGTCTAGCATTAGTCCCGCTAGAAGTGTTCCGTTAGTAAAATTTGTGTCATACAATTTAAATCCAGTATGTTTAAAAGCTATTCTTTAACTCTACTACAAATTACATTTTTTGTTTGCTGAATTTTGAAGAAGGAATCTTCTTTTAAAACGTTTCATTCCGGCTCAAAACTTCGCTAGTTTTGCCACAAATTTATGACACTAAAGAGCATGGCTATTGAAAAGAAGTAAGAAAAATATGAAATACACGTGGAATTTTCCTGAATCGCCTAATATTTTACCTATAATACAACACTGAAAAAACATCCAAATGGTTAGTCTTTCTCCGTTACCTGTGGGCTTAAATTATATCGCAGTTTAAGATACACTAGAAATGAGATGGCTGTGTTTTACCACTGGAAGGAACCACAAGCCAAGACATCGCCTTAATTTAATTGAATACAACAATCAATTTTAAGTTACATGATTACAAATCGGTAAACTGCTCACCGTGACTCATAGATATAGTCCAATATGTAATGTAACATTTACTTAATGTAGTAGACAGCCTTGGCCGATCTAGATAAAGACTACATTTAAAATGTTCATTTTACATCGTAGTAGAATACAAATGCCAAATTTGTTAGCTGAAAAGAGATCATTGCAAAAATGATACACTTTGGCATATTACATTAAATATGATGCAAGTTTAAAGACAATTCATTTCATTATTTTATATCATTTAAATCTCATGCAATACGAGGAAATTCATTTACGTATGTTTTATTTTGAGGTTTCAACACCATTTACTGCTTTTATTAGAGATATGTTTCAATATAATTACACGCACTAGGACCATGGGTTTTTTCCTAGATATTGTAAAATTACACAAATCTTCAGCCTTGTGTGACAATATCTGCCTAATTTTGATGGGACATTTCAGAAAAAAGGGAACAACAAAAAGATGTAACTACAGTTGCCTTTTACAAAGGCAACTGTCTCTGTTTATAACTACTCGCATCAAACAAATATATTGTAGTTCGTGGGGTTCGAATCGACAGACATGACTGTATCAAACATTTGCCACTGAGCCAGATATATATATCGTCAAATTTTTATAATATTTTAATAGTTTGAAATAATATCAAAGATAATCATTTCTTTTATTTTTAAAGCATTGGTTTCCGTTACATCTGAAAAGGCAGTATGAAACTCCAAGCAGGCTATTGGGTTATAGATGGTAAAATATTTGATAGTTCAGGGCCATCTCCACCTTATATAGGTAAGACTTACGCCTTTTTTAAGGCAATTTATACAACTCCATCTAGTCCCAAAGTAGGTAGCATGTGTATTTGGGTACTAGACAACTGATATATTACATTTATACTTTTCTTTTGTAAAAAAGTTCATGTAATACATAAACACCCAGATGCGGGACGGGAAGCGAACCTGTGACCTTCACAAGTGCACCTAATGTGTTAGCCGCTACGCCACAGAGGTCATCATTGATTTGTCCTCATAAGCTAAGAACAAAAAGACTTCAATGTAATATGAAACACCCAATATCTAAAGAGTAAATCACACTGTAACTCTCAAACGAATATTGTATGCAAATTTATAATGCGAGCTGTTGAAAGTTCCATCTCCAGAGGCAATCCTCACCTTGACATTACCATCTTGGCCTCACAGAGGTCAAAGGCCGGGGAGCAATGAACTCCAAAATTACTTACTTAATATTACTAACAAAACCTTCAAAACAAATTACGTCATTACTCATCCGAATGAAACCGAGATCATTATATCCAAACAAGATTAACACGTATAATGGGCAGTCATTATTGCATCGGCTCATCTTTGGTCATTGACACAGATGCGCACGAGTGAATGAACGTAGTACTTGCGTAAGGCTATCTTTACACTATGCGTTTATTGATCGTATAATCATTTATTCTTGACGTGTTATTTAAAACTTGATTACTTGTTCGTTTCGTGGTTTTGTTTTTTAATATATGTTAGCTAAAACAGATGATAGAGTTCTTTAAGTTGACTGATATATTTTTTAGTCGTCTGTAGACAATTATATCTACAGTTCTTACAATATTAATTGTAAGAAATGTGTTGTAGTGAATATATAAAAACAAAAAACACGATAAAATAATATATTTTCAGATGTATGGTATAAAGATAGGTTACCTAAGTTTTATTTTTCTGCATAATTTCAGATAAAAAAAAATTGTGCTAAAAGTTATTTAGGTGTCAGTAATTGGTAAGTAGTAAAAATTTTAAACAAAATATATTTAAAGTAATTCTGTCACTAGGTGGTGATTGAAGTTACAAACGCAAATATCTTGAGTACAAAATGTATTGCAACAATATACAGTAAAAATACAAACTAGTAACTAGACAATTGCAATCTGTCTGACATGGGTGCGGGGCGCCTAAGTTACGTTGCGACACTTCTAACGACACCGATAACAATACCGTCCCAACAGGGGTGGAAGCGCTTGTATGGCAGAGCCGTTAGCCGTAAAGTCCTAGGAGTTTTCAAAATGTCTGTCCCAACGTAAGTGGAAGCAGGATCTTAGCCACTCTAGGGCCCTAAGTAGGTGAGCTTGACGGACTTATTTTTTTCTTAAAGCTAAAGCTGTTCTTGTCTCAGACGACTTGACAGCGACTACGGACATTAAGGCATTTCAGCCCCGTGGCAGCGTGCTCGGAGACGCACCTCCCATGAGGTGCATGGGGGGCCACACACACACACAAACACACACATATATTATAAATAAATACATATTATAGACATCCAGACTCGGGACAGAAAAAGAGTGAACCAGTGAACCTAGTTGGCGTTTCGGCGTACGAAAGGTCACAATCATGTCAAAAATTAATTTCTCTCGAGTTGTAACAAAAGTATTATAATAAACATCGTCATACTCGTTTGTTTGTCAACTGTTTGTTTCTATATAACATTGTAGATAAATATTTAACATCAAATAAATACTTAGGATTACTTAAATGAATAAATAAGAACTTCATGAAAACAATGGCTTTGAAAGACATCTCTTCCAACTAACCAAATTGCAAATCACAAAGTTATTTCACGTTGAAATTGTTTTGAGCTTACAATACTTACGAATGCAATGCATACATGCATGCAATGTGATGTAAGGGAATAAGAAAGGATATTTAATATGATAAGACGTAATTTTGTACTTCATCAAAACCTACTAGTTCATATTTACGCAACGTTGAGTGAGTTGGCAATTCACTACTGGAATGCGGATAGTAGGTGGAATGAGTTTTCTCAAGTACTGTCAACAAAATAATATGTAGAGGTATGAAAGTACATATTTTTATTTTTTTAATGCGTTTGGGTGTATATATCTGTGCAAAATATATCAGTGAAAAAACCCTAGATAGAAATATTGCTTTTGGGTTTAATAACATCTTACACATACACCGTGATATTATGAAACAGAATAGCAAAATATATAGTACCGAACCCAAATGATTTGTATAAGAGCAAGCTATAATGATAAGATATGAAAATGTGACTTCGCCTCCTTAATTTTTTAAAACATTTTTTATTGCTTGGGAATAGCAGACAGACTGACAGCCTACTTAAAAGTAAGCAGTTGTCGACTGACAGCGTAGGGAAATAGGAACCTGGGTCACTTACACTGGAAAACAATAACCTATAACGGTAACATATTTAGATAGCACGGGTGGTTACCATGCAGAGGGGCTTGGAGCTCGACCTAACTACGGTAGTTTTGTCGCTTTTTACAATAGTCCACTCCCAGTGGTAGGGGTCAGCATTCTTACTCCGCTATTCACAGGCATAGTGAAATTATTTAGGACTCCCTTTCACATCATCAATTATCAGCCTTCCCATGATAATTTTTTTTTAAACGCAACCCCTTTAAATAGTGTGCGATTGCCACTCTTCTCAATAAGATGTTTAAAGAGGAATATTATTGGAAGTATCATTTTTTGTGTAGGTATTTTTGCGTAATTTAGTTAATTTATAAATTTGTGTACGTAAATAAATAATAAGATCAAATGAGATAAATTCATATTACACCTAGACGTCGTTATTTTAATTAAATATGCTTCTAAATAACAATCACCATTAAATAGAAACACATTTAATTTGGTTGGTATTTTATTTGGTATAAAGTTATTTACCTAAAATAATTATCTCAAATAAAACTTGGTTCTTTAAGTTCGTTACCAATACGGACCGAAACCAGTGCAGGTGGCATTTATGAAGATAAACATCATATCACGTACCATATTACAATAACAGCGATTACATAAACAGTTATTGTGATACGTGACGAAATTTTTAAAATAATAAATAAACACATACGTTTCATGTGTGTTGAAAAAGTAATAATCCAAGCGCCGCAGAAAAAAAGTAGGTTTGTAATGCAACGCACGGGACCTGGTATTTTTTTTATGTCAAGGGTATCCCCTGAATGTAAATCCAAGTGGGGGGGGGGGGTCACTTCAGCCACCATCTTGGAAAACACGTTTTATCGAATATCTCACGAACCGCGCATCGTACGACAAAAATTGTAGGAATCATTATTGTAGATATATTATTGTAACATTCGTAAAATTCTTTCCATTTTAGTGATTTAGACAACAATTTTTAAAAGAGAAAATAAAGTGCAGACGAATATACACAGCATTTTACAAAATATGCAACAATTGAAACAGTTTGACGATTTTTTGAAAACTCAGATTCACGTTAAATTAAAAAAAATAAAAAATTCAAATTCAATACCAACCTTCATATTATTATACTCTATTAAAATCATTATTAATATTACAATATGTTATAATATACAATATAAAATAAATAATACAGTACAATATAAATTAGCATAATACAAGCATAACGTTAATTAATAATAATAATAAGTATTTGTAGTATTAATATTAATAAGTATTTTATAAAATGAAATGTAAATTATTTTGAAAAATGTAAATAACTAGAAAAGAAAATAAATAAAGAGGATAATAATAATAACAATTCTTACGATGTAGCGAGATGTGCTATTGTTTTTTGCTTAGACAATCTTTTATGATGATACCGTTTTATGTAACAATAAAGATCGACAAATTATTAGTTGCTCTCCACATTATTTATAATTTTAATTGATTCGCTGCACAGCTGTATTGACATTTTTTTTGAACACTTTATGCCATTTTATGCGTTATGAAATGGTTTTCGTATACAGCGAGCAATATTGCCACTAATAATACACGAGGTGCAAGTTTTACCAAGCTGCGGCTCTTAAACTATAAATGCTACGAGAAAAAGTTTCTAATAAAATTTATAGGTAATTTCATGCTCTACAATTCAGTTACCACTATTTTTAATTTATCATTGACCATAACTAAATATTTAGTAACAACCATATTGTAAAAAGTTTGGAGCGCTATAATTAAAAAAAAATTCAAATAAAAAAGATGGCAAATATTATTATCTACAATAATGATCTCTACAATTTTTGTTGTACGATGCGCGAGATATTCGATAAAACGTGTTTTCCAAGATGGCGGTTGAAGTGAACCCCTCCCCTCCGCCGCGCCCACTTGGATTGACATTCAGGGGACACCCCTGAACATATTCCATAAAAAAATACCAGGTCCCGTACGTTACAAAAAAAACCCGGCGCTTGGCCTTTAATGCATCAAGGCAGAATGTAAATATTTTTGTTTTTCATAATATAATATAATGGGTGTCCAAATATGTCCATCAAGCAAAAGAGAGTAAATTAAATTATTTTAAGCGAAATATTGATAACAATTTAGTTGTCTAAATATCTTCTTTCTGGTCTTATATAATGTGGGGTTGGCATGACATTTTCTGTTCTTCCTGTTTTGTTATTCGTTATCACAATATTCACAGTTGATTTTCACTCTATCATATTTTACGCAGTCTTTCCACATTTTGTCTAATACACCATTTCTATCACATTTCTATCCAGTTTTTGTTTACCTGTATTTTTATTTAATCTATCGTCTATCATTTTTTAAGATATATTTTTATAATAGTAGCATCCTAATCTTCAAACTCGTGACACAGTAAAAGAAAAATTTAAAAATAAATCATTCCACACATTTCTTACTTTTTAAATCTTGAAAACTATATATATCTATCTATCTATCTTAATTTACCTTTCTTTAAAATAGCATGGATTTTACTCACTTATGGATACTGTATTTGATTCGAAGTAAAAACGCTTTAAGTTTCAATAGATTTAAAGAAATATAAACATTAAAATCGCATAAAAACGCATTAATATGGAAGACAAAAATTGTAACTTGTGATATTATTTTTTCTATCGTTACAAAATGACCGCGATATTGCGTACGCGCAGTCAAGGTCACAACATCCAACAGCCGATCGAAGCTAACAAAAAACTGGTATAAAACGAGTGGGATACCAAATCAGTACATAAACTGATTTTAATGTTTCCAACTTTTTGTCGCCGTTATTTATATCGGTCTTGTAATTTAAGTTATTTACGAGTTCGGAACTTAATCAAACCATTATGTAAACCTCAAGTTATTGCATGAGGAACATTTTTTACAAATAACACCAACTTGTTAATTTCGTTTTCATTTAGCAAAAATATAAATTATCTAGACTTAATGACAATCTTATAATAATTAAAAATAATGAACGAAAAATAAAAAAAAATATTAGTATTATTGTGGAAAAAACGTGGGGTACTCGACAAATCATTTCTCGAATATTTTCAATCGGTACGATTAGTCCAAAAATGATTCGAAAGATATAGTAAAAACCACCACACGCTTTTTTTACACTAATACTAAAATTTTTGTTCATTATTTTATGATATAATAAAAGTTGTGTTTCACTTTTTAGTTCAATTTATTCATATACAAATTTAACGATAAAACAATATCAAACTTAATAATTTTATTTAAAGTCTATGAATTTATAATAACATATGACTTTGATATCAACTTTTAAAAATCATTGCTACAAAACTTTATCAGGCGTTTATAATACGTCACATTTTATGAAATCGTAGCAATTCTAATCAGGATAATGAGTTATATGTCTTAATGAATTATTGTATTGTCATCGGTCCTTGACAAGTATACAACGTTCAAATGAAACTTGACAGTTAAAGTGGGTTAAAATCGAGTTCAAATGAGTCTGTTACAAACTAATAAACATACAGATTTTTTTTTATTTTATTGCTGTATGACAGCAGACAGGCTGACGGCCCGCTTAGAATTTAGCAGTTACCGTCGCCTATGGGTGTTTGCAATGCCAGTGGTATCGTAAACACGCTGCTGTCGCATAAGGGTACAGGAACTTGGGTCACTAAGGCCGGAACACAACACAAGGTTATTATGGCGGCATACTTAAGACCAAATCCAATAAAAGCGTGTCCAAAAAGGAATAAATACTGTCAGCATTCACTTCAGATTAAAATTAATCATAATATAATTTCGTTGTATAAAAAAGGTTGAAAATTTAATATACTTACTGTGTGCAAGTATGTAAGTTTTTTTGAACCATTATGCCGACACGGAATTCTTTTTTTAATTTAGTGGGCGTAAAGCTAGAGATAAGCTTCGTCGAGTAGGTTTGCTACCTACATAATACTAATATGGGAATGTACTTATAAACGTGTATTATATGGTCTGTAACCTGTTATCATGTTATAATCAAATAAGATATAGTTTATTTATTAGATATAGTTTATTAGATATATTATATCTATTAATAACATCGGCACACGCAAATAAATAAACCGACAAGTATTTCGATCCGCTGAATTCAAATTTGGAGTTACTTTGGACCATCCATCCTCCGAAATCCAGAATAAATTGCAAAAAGCTCTAAAGTTTTAAAACGTGTAAAACTTTTTTCATTAACATAATTGCAAATAATTGCAATGTTGAAGGATTTTTAAATAAACTAAATAAACTTCAGATTCGGATTCAACGGACTGAAATACATGAAAATCATGTTTTGGTCTAGTCCCACAAAATATTTTCCTAACCAAAACACTTAATTATTGATATTTTTTACGGGTTTTTGCAATTTACTCGAGATTTTGAGAGTGTATGATCCAAAATGAATCCAGATTCAGCGTGTCTAAATACATGTCGGTAGGAAGTTAGCGTCAATTTCACTTTTTATTCATTAATTCACTCTCACACTACACAAAACACAAACATTCCGCACTCACATTATATTTAAATACCCTCCTCTTTATTAGTAATTATGTGTGGCAATACGTAATTTATTTTTCCCCGTAAATAATGTTAGTTCTTTTTTTCGTGAACTTGCATTTTCCTTTTTCTATGAAAAATTTTAAATTAGTATTTCATTGTATTTACTTTTTTTTATTATGCTTCTTTATATATAGTCTACAAAGTGTGATCTTATTTGGCCAATTTTCTGTTTATTATGTATTAGTATGTAAGTTTGAAATTTGTGCTGTATGATCATTGTTGAAATAAATAAATAAATGTACAAACCATTTTTTTTGTGCTGGTGTAATTAATTATTATAAAGGGTTTATCAACAAGAACTTTGTTTTCTAAAATAAAATAAAACAAAAATTTAGATGAATATGATTCAAATTTTTATTGTATTACGAAAAATTCGGCAATTAAGAATGAAAAATGATATCTGGCATTTGTCCACCACGACCACGCTGACAGGTGTCGATTCTTTCATAAAAATTTTTAATCACTTTTTGGCAAAATGGCGGCTCTATTTCGTTAATCACATCACGGATTTTGAGTTTAAAGGCTGCAATCGATTCGATTGGCTCCGTAAAGACTCTGTCCTTAACATAGCTCCACAAAAAATAATCCAGTGGTGTTAAATCACATGATCTGGCTGGCCACTTAACAGCTGATTTTTGTGAAATTATGCGACCGGGAAATTTGGTTTGCAATAAATTGATCGTTTCATTGGCTGTGTGACATGTGGCACCGTCCTGTTGAAACCACATGTCAGTGATATCCACGTCATCAATAATAGACCAAAATTGAGATGTTAACATCTCGCGATAGCGTGATCCTTTGGCCATTACCGCATTTCCAGCTTTATCTTCGAAAAAACGGCCCAATCACGTCTCCAGCCCACATAGCGCACCATACAGTGACACGTTGAGCATGCAAAGGCTTCTCAATAATCACTATAGGATTTTCAGAAGTCCAAATGCGACAATTTTGTTTGTTGACGTACCCTGACAAGTGAAAATGGGCTTCGTCTGAAAAAATGATTTTTTCAGAAAAATCAGCGGGTTGTTCCATAATGAATTGGCGAATCTACGGCGATATAATATGTAATATATTACATACCCTCATACACACAGAGGACATAGTCATATTCTTATTATGGACAACTGCGCTCTGACCAATGTTGAATATTGGTATACCAATAGATAAAAAAAATCTCACTGAAAGTCGAAAATACAAGATTATATCTTAGTCTTAGTTTCTGTTGCTTTTAAATTAAAAATTAATTTTAACCTAACATGTTTGGAATATTGTTATGCACTGTATTTTAATAATAAAGATTTTTATATTTTATTGTACTAGCTGACCCGGCAAACATTGTTCTGCCATATAAATAAAAAACGTAGTCGATATCCTTCCCCAAGATCAAAACTATCTCTATCCCGTAGTTCATCGAAATTGGTTCTACGGTTAAAACGTTACAGATCGACAGATTTCTCGGATTCTCTCGTGGCAATGGGCTCACGACCAGGGATGCGAAAGATCGTGCGAAGTGGAATAAAAAAATTCGGAAAGCGGACCCCGGGCACCGAAACGAAAGTTTGGGTGGCAACCGGGACATAAAGCTGGGACGATGATGATGACTATTATGTCATGTCTTTAGGGAGACCACGGGGTATGGATATGAGAGGGATGCGGGAATGAATGAGTATAGTGGATTTTTTTAAATTACCCTCCATGCTGACATTTATCCGTGCGGATATCCGGAGAAAGAATACTGACCTCTGCGGCCAGGGTCGGCCTATCGTAAAAAGCGACAAAACAACCTACCATAGCTACGTGGTAGGGCCTCAAGCCCGTCTGGATGGCGACCATCTTTGTTCTTAAGTATGTCGCCATAATAACCTTGTGTTGTGTTCCGGCATTAGTGACCCAAGTTCCTGTACACTTATGGGACAGCAGCATGTTCGCGATGCGACTGGTGTTGCAAAGACACATTGGCTACGGTAACTGTTAAATTTGAAGTGATCCATCAGCCTGTCAGCTGTCCTACAGCAATGAAAGGATTAAAGATAAAAGATTTTAGAAAAATAATAAAAGATTTAAAAAAATACTCTAGAGTGGCGCCATCTCTTGACGGAGTTGTGAACCGTGTTCTCTTTTCGAATCCACTCGTGTGAGCGTTGTGACATTTTCTAGAGTCTAATATTTATGATTTCAATGTAATATATATGATGTTTTTCCTTTGACTTATACGGTTAAGTTTGAGGGTACGGGGATTAGGACTTGGAATATGTTTTTTATTATATCTACGTGTTTTTTATATTGTAAATGTAGACTCTTGAAATGCAACCCTTACAAAGCAACATTGGGTGAACTTTCCAAGAAATAAACTCCTGTACGGACACCAGTGTGTTCACGGTGCCCTTAGCGTCGCAAACATTTGTATGCGACGGTAACTGGTTATTATTAAATGGACCGTCAGTCTATCTGCTGTTCGTGACAAATAAAAAAAGGACAGGGATTTGAAGTTCAAATATTTAGAAAATAAAATATAACTCGCCTAATTGTTGGATTTGAATGATTTTCTAATAGATCAATTCCCAAATTCTCCGTGCAGGGACGGGGTTAGAATACTAACCCCTGCGGCCGGGATCGGTCTGTCGTAAAAGGCGACAAAACAACCCTAGTTACGTGGTAGGGCCGCAAGCCCGTCTGCATGGCAATATGTATTACATTTACTAAAAAAACTATATAAGTAGTGTTTCAGTAACGTAGGAACCATAACACAACTTTTCTTCAGTTTCATTGCTTCGAAGATTTTGAACGCGTCTTGCGTCGCGCGTGTGACGGTCTATAATTTGACGCCTCACTGCTGGCATTTTCTTATCGATAATAATGAATATCACTATGATAACTAACACTCTAAATACACGAAACATTTCAAAGCATTGATGAATCAGTTTGAAGTCACTTGTCACAGTTTGAAGTCAACTGTCACTTGATCTGCTATCACGAGTACGACTATGTTGTATAATAATAACATTAAAATAATTAATATAAAACACTTTTTTATAATTTTCATACTATACAAACCTTGTCCTAACAATAACAAATACATAAAACAAAGAATCATCCAATTTGGTGCAGTCATTCGAACGTGATGAGCGTACATACATTTAGAAGATCCATTTTTATTTATATAGAAGAAGAAGATTCGTATATGTTAGTTAAAGATTCGGAATTTAAATAAAAAGTTAAGTACACTGTTGGAATTATATTATAAATTATGCTATACCAAATTAAATTTTAAGACTTGATGTCTTTGTAGATAGGTTCGTCCTAGTTTTCTCTTTGAGCCCAAAAGTACTTTAAGTACATAGCGCACAGTTCTGAATTCATAAAAAAGTTGGAAAATATATGGCTGAATTTAGTTTTAGGGGAAAGATAATAATATCCACTAGCCACCCCGAAAAGAAAAAACTAACGCTGCTCACATTTAGCATTCTGTAAACTAACAAAATATTAATCTATCATTGGTCGCGACTCCTTATAAGTTTTTAAATGGTATATTTAAAAAATCATGTTTATCCCCATAATAAATATTATTGAAAATTTTAACTACAAATTGTCTGAATATCAAATACTAAAATAAAACAGAACATTCTCTTTATTTCTATAAAATTACATTAATAATTTAATAAGAAAATAATGCACTACTCGAGTGCCCTTAACACAAACCCTCTATTGCTTACTTTGGGACTAGATGGCGCTGTGTGTATTGTCATAATATATTAATTAATTAATATATTCTCGTTCTTGAATGTAGCGTCGCAAACATCCACAGGCGACGATAACTGCTCACTATTAAGTAGGCCGTCAGCCTGTTTGCTGTTCTTTAGAAATAAAAAATTATACGAGTCCGGTAAATTAGACGTATGTGTATAGTATAGTATAGTAAAATGTTGTGAAATTAAGGGTGCAAGACGGCAGATGAGTGGAACCGCATCCGTGGTAGCCTTCAAGTCCTTCACATTGCAGATATATTTCATGTATAGTCTTCGATGGAGGGACCACGTTTTACCGCAACCGGCAACTTATACCGGGAATAAAAGGCATGCCACTTCTCTGGGCCCTAAAAAAGATCAAGGGCAAACCCAAAAAGTGCTGGCATGTCATAAAACGCGTGCAAATGGACTCACTACCGAGATGCCGAAGATAAAGTCTGAAATCGGACCCTCTGTGCTGAAACGAAAGTTTGGTTTATAACCGGTTTTACCCTAAGATGAAAATCTGTCTGGATGAAATGGCGACATTTCTCAAGAACAATTTGTAAACCAAGAGTACCACTTAAAGTTAAAGGTGAAATTTATAAATCCGTAACAAGGCCTGTCGTATTGTATGGATCGGAATGCTGGGCTAAAAAGGGATGAAAGGATTTTACCTACCGCGGAGATGAGAATGCTGAGATGGTTGTGTGGAGTTACGAAAATGGATAAAATGAGTATATATTAGAGAAAGTGTGTAAGTGGCGCTAATTATTGAAAACTGTAATGTAATGCACAGGAAATAATGCCATATAACAAGAAAAATGATAGAAAAGAGAATGGATAGATACAGGAGTAGAGGTAGACTATAAGAAAAATGGATGGATTATGGAATAGGGCAAAAAAGTATGTGAATGTTGAGATAACGGCTTAGCCGTTATCTCAACATTCACATACTTTTACAGAGGCCTCTGTTACAGAGGAGAGTGGAAAGAGAGAACGTGTTGCGCCGATACCATATACTAATTATAATAAAATGAAATAAAAAATAAAGTATAAAGACAGGAGGAAGAAAAGACGCTAAGATGGAAATCAAAATATTTATAAACTTTTTTCGTTTTCAAGTACTTCTTTTTGATTCAAGTACTTTATCAATGCAAGCGAACTTCAATTTATAGAAAAACATCGCGGCTTCTCATCTTCCAGATACAGCTCTGATAGTCGGTGCTGCTGCTGCACAACAAGAGGGCCTGAAACGCTGCAAATATTCATCCATTGGCAGCGGAATCATATTTGTAGCTTTCGGTGTTGAGATTGGGGCCGTGGGGTCCATAAGCATATAGTCTTTATCGAGACCTGTCGAAACGTTTGATAGAGGTCTCAGAGCATCAAAAAGCTGGTTTGTATTTAGGGCAAAGGATAAGTGTTGCCATCCAACGTGGTATTGCAGCCAGCGTTTTGGGAACGTTTCCGGCCAATTCCAATTTATTATTTATAGTTTTCTTTCTTTTTTAATTTCGTTTTTTAATATAGTGTTGTTTTAAATTTAATTTAAGCATATTTCTTGTAAATAAAAAATTTAAATGTTCCAACAAACAAACATTATATGTACTCAACATTAAAAGAAGTATATGTTTCGCCATAATTTAAATTCCTTAACTTTAATCCATTATGTTTCGTGATTTAGTATTACCAATCAACCAAGTGATATTTAAAAATATAATGTTTTCAATATCAAACCCATAAATTGTTTTAAGACGGCAATTTAATTGGTTTTGATACTTTAATTATTTTATGTGCTTAAATTTATGGGCGAAAGTGTAAGATAACTCCGTCACGTAAGGTCAACTTGGCAAAGACCGGCATACAGCATTCATCTTTATTTTCAAGGACAAATTTTGGACATTTCTATTGTATTTAAAACGAGTTGTATTAGTTTATGTGTTCAAATATTAAATTGATTTCTAAATAAAATCACCCAAATCGCGTTAAATTGTTTGTTTACAAAACTAACACCAATTTGTAAGTACCGCTAAGTAGACGGATTTCTCTGCCATGTCGGGTAAGATCGTCTATTATGCAAAAGAATTATAATAAGCCAACTTACACAAATATGGACATTGTGTATGTGCGCGTCATTCATCAACAATACATTATAAACTGGCACATATAAATAAAAGTCTTTGAGTGGCATCCAATCGTAAAAAGAAACGTTTGTTGGATAAGTTCGGCACATTTTAACCTCCAGAGGTAAAAAACATTTTCGTTAGATATTTTGCTTAAATAAAAACATGATTTTAGGTGAATCATATTTTAATTCAATTAAAAACTATAGTATGTAAATTACAGAACAATATTTGTTCTGTTTGTGTTAATACACAGAAAAAAACATGGGTTATTAATAAATTTATTACTTATTATTAATAGGGAAATAAACAAGTTTTGGCCTATTTGGTATTTAGGTATGTTGAACGACATAAGATCAGATATTTTGACGACGATGGAAGGTACACTTTTAAGTATTTTTTCACCATAATCTAATTAGGAGGTTAATTTTTGATGAATCAGATTTTTGACTCCGTAAGCAAGAAGGTAAATTACTTATATCTTTTGCAATAAATGGATGCAACTGACAATCGTTTCTTGACATGTTGGTCAAGTAAATGACGTCTTAAATAGTTTTGAGAGAAGATTTTGACGGTCTACATTTATCCTTCGGCAGATTCTTCTTTAGATGTATAGTAGTAATATTTTGTTGTTTCTCTCGTTTTTTTTCTAAAAGATCATCGTGAGTTATCACCTAAGCACCTGGCGCTACTTTACGACGCCGAATCTTCGGCGTTTTACCAGTTTCTACCTCACGCACTGCTTCTCTTAATTTTTTTATACAATAAATAAGATCGTCTATTTGACTTTCTTTGATATTTTCCCATACTTAACTTTCTTTGAATAGGTGCCTGTAAATAATAAATACATTATTTTATTAAATGTTAAACCTCATCCACTTCAAAAACAATAAGAACCGCAAAAATGCCTAAAAGTGCACTTTTAATATGAATATGCCTATCACTAGCGGTATTTTTATAATTTCATTCTTCATTTATTTGGGAACAAAACTGGAGGTCAGAAAACATTAATTATGTGTAATATGTATCTATAATATACTACATACGTTGAGGCGCAAAATGTTTATGATTTCTGAAATCGGCGAAGACCGGCATATGCCGATTTTTGCCTCCAAAGACTAGACGGACTTCGCCACTTCGACATTTTGATGTTACATTTAATTCAACTACTGTAATTTCGTGGAATACGTGTTTTATTGTAATATAATTTCATTATTACGTAAAGAAATAGATAATCTAAGAACTTACCTGAACAGATCTGCTTAAAAAGTATAGAAAACGTGATAATCACAATTTTGTTGCAGCATTGTACTTTCACAATGCAAGTAGAAAAACCGACAAATTTTCAAATGTCATTTTCTGTCTTTGTGTTACCAACAACGCCATGTATGGTAATTTATTACAAGTAAAGTAGATTTACGAATTTAAACATCGGAATGCCATCTATGTATCTAATAAGGATTCGACGTAATTATTGTTATACGGTCTTCCCCGGAAGACGGTCTTCGGCGCATTTACCTTAATTTAATTGTTGACGTCATCATCTATGTTTTCCTAATTTAAATCACTCACATTGTAAAATATATATTATTCTTTTTCGCAGAATTCTGAGCGTCGCAAAATACGGTTACGGGTTGAATGTCCGTCCTGAATCTTGGTATTTATGTAACATATCAGTTATCTAGTACATATAACATAGGCACTTTGCTGCTAAATTTGAAACTAGATGGCGCTGTGCGCATTGACGCATTGTTATTGGGAAACAGTTCAGCACCTTTTAAGCGTTAATGCCGTTTGGTGACTCTTCGTTTTCACCAAGAAGATACTTTAATAGATGTGGCAAAATTTGATTTTCAAAAGAGCGAATGATTTCTGACCTAAAATAAACCGAACAGTTTTTTTAGCTGTCTGTAAAATAGCAATAAAAAATGGATCGCCCTTAAAATAATTTTTATCAGTGCAGGGGCGGAGAAAGAATACTAACCTCTGCGACTGGGGTCGGCCTGTCGTAAAAGGCGACAAAAACAACCCACCCTACGTGGTAGGGCGTCAAGCCCGTCTGGATGACGACCACCTTTGGTCTTAAGTATGCCGCCATAATAACTTTGTGTTGTGTTCCGGCATTAGTCACCAAAGTTCCTATACTTTTATGGGACAGCAGCGTGTTCGCAATGCTACTGGCGTTGCAAATACCATAGGTGAGGGTAACTGCTAAATTTGCTGATGAATTTCTTATTTTCCAGACGACACGGCTTGACGGAACAATATCAGGCAAATCAAATACTGATCAAAGCCTTACAACCTAACGTTATTAACAGTGCTGTATGCAATACTTTCGAACAATATATGTGACACATTGCCTTGCATTGACTTCCTTGTTGAAAGTACAGGTTTGTTTGTAACATATTATGTTTATTTCCTTTTCATATGCTTAAACATTAACTGAAATTATCAAGGGTAAATAAATTTTGCGTTTTATAGGTAACAGACTGATTTTATTTTATTGCTGAGGAACAGAAGACAGACAGACGGTCCACTTAAAAGTAAGCAGTAACCGTCGCCTATGGACCGCGAATACGCTGCTATCCCATAGAAGTACAGAAACCTGGGTCACTAATGCCGGAACACAACACAAGGCTATTATGGCGGAATATTTATAGATCAAAGGTGATTGCCATCCAGACGGACTTGGGGCCCTACCGTAGCTAGGGTTGTTTTGCCATCTTTTGCGACAGGCGAAACCCGGCCGCAGAGGTTAGTATACTTACTCAGCCCCTGCACGGACAAATAATTATTAAGTAAAGACATTTCTTTATTATATAATAAATTGCAGGAGTGTCGGCTCCGATGGTAAGGCCACATTTTACCGCAACCGGATGCTTACGTGGGGAACAAAATATCTGGCCATGCCGCCTCCGCCGGACCCCGGCAGAAGGGAAAAAGTGCTGGCTGGACGTCATAAGGGGTGATATGCATGCCAATGGACTCACTACCAGGGATGCTGAAGACCGTGCGAAGTGGAGTAGAAAAAGTCGGAAAGCGGACCTGGGGCACCGAAACAGAAGTTTAGGTTGCGATCGGGATACAACGCTAGATGAAGAAGAAGAAGACATTTCTTTGTTACAAAAGCTGATATTTTTTTTAAATATGTAATTATAAAACTTTTGTAATATACAATTATGCTACATGGTGCTGTGTGAATTCCTCCAGTATAGGTATATTAATATAAGGGCTGCTTCACACGTACCACGACCACAACCACACCTCAACCACACCACGTGGCCGGGTGTATATTTCGTATTGAAAATGAATAGGACTATTCATATGTACCACATTTTGCAGTCTTTATCGACCGTGTGTGTGATACCGACCATATCGCAAACACAACGTTGCTTCGACGTAACGATAGTGCGCGCACGCCGCCCGCATTCTTCCTCTCGCCCGGTTCATTCATTTCATTCATACAACGCAACCACATCGACATTTTTTCGGTACCAAAACGTAACTACAAAAAGCTGTAGCGACACTATTCACACGTAACCACTGCTTGACAGCATTTTGTCGTTGCGACGTGGTCTGATCGTGGTACGTGTGAAGAAGCCCTAAAATTTAAAATATTAGAACACAAATATGATAAACCTAAGTTTGTTCACGGCGCAGTGAGAATACTGACCCCTGTGGCCAGGCCTGTCATAATAGACGACAAAGACATTTCCAAGGTGGTAGGGCTCCATGCCCGTCTTGATGGCTACCACTCCTGACCTCTAAATATGCCGCCATAATAACTTTATGTTGTGTACCGTCACTGATGACCCAGGTTCTAGCTCCCCTTCTTCAAGGCCGGCAGTATGTTGGCAATGGCCAACATACTGCCGGTTGCCCTTGGTAACAATAACGTCCTATGTCGGTTTGCCTATCTGCTAAGATCCAGCTATAAAAAATGAGAAACATGCATTAAGTACATTCTTTTAATGATTTAAATAAAACATATTTTGCGCCTGAAATAATCTGTGGGCTAACTTTTTCACGTTTGCTTTTTGCTCTAGAGTTATTACAGGCGTTAAAAGTAAATTTTAAATTGACAATGCAATAAAATTACTTTAAATTCATATTCACTTAATAATACACAATATTTTAACTTCAAAACGGGCTATTAATTCGAAATTTGTTAATCTGTGAATGTTAACTAAAAATAATAGCTCACAACGTCCCACTACTGTGCTAGGGATATGCCAAGGAGAAACAGACAGTATTCTCTCCAAGATTTAATCGGGTTCTTATTTTTTTTTACATATGCCGATCTTAAAGTGAAGGCTTTGCCATTAAAAATAAATAAATAAATATACTGGCACAATTCTCACAGCGCCATCTAGTCCTAAATTAAGTGGGATAGCACTTGTGTTATGGGTACTAGACAACTGATTTAATACATATATACTTTTTTTGTAAATAAATACATATTATATATTCTTCGGGCACATCACCCGTAATGAGGACTCGATGGAACGACTGGTTGTGCAAGGGAAAGTCGATGGCAAAAGATCTCGCGGGCGCTCTCCGACACGGTGGACAGACCTCATCAAATCTGTGACGCACTCCGGTATCAATGATTGCTCTCACTCTGCCAGACATCGATGTGAATGGCGGCGCATCGCAAAAACAGCGGCAGCGCAGAAATTGACCGCCGCATGACCACGACCACTCTGTCAAGAGTGCACGAGTAAGAAGAAGAATATATAAAACACCTAGACGCGAGACGGGAATTCGCCATAATTTAATTATATGCACTTCAAGTTCCAAAAAAAAAATGCCTAAGAGGACGTGGAAATCGCAATGTGGATATCGAATCCGTTACCTCGGGCTTAAGTCTCAAGTATGATAATAATTAGCTGGTACGTACGTAAGTTCGTCTTAAATCGATCCGATGTTTTGAAAAGTTATTGATATATACGATGTATCGATGTATTTTCATAAAACATCGAATCAATGATAACCAGTTAATTTCATGATAACTCAGTTTGATCTCTAAATCATTACCAAAAAACGTTTTTCTTTATTTCTTATTTTAAGTTAGAATACTTCTAAGAATCAACGTGCTTGGACAAGTGCTGCATACGAATTTCGATATTTTATTAATTTTGGTTTTATATTACAATAAAAATAGTCTATAATAAAAATATCAATAACTTTACTAACAAGAAAAAATCAATTACAGGTGCTCTAGTTCAAAAACTTGACCTCACGAAACAAACACTTTTTATTATTAAACTATTTTAAAAACAAAACAAATATTGACAAACATATGAAATAAATTTAATAAACCCGAACGTCTATTTCATTTTAGTTTCTAAATAGTTATTTTATACTCTATGATTTAAAAAAGTGCACCCACACCGACATGCGCGGTGTCTATTTTCGTTCGGGAGCCGTGTGGGAGCGGATTCTATTTTCACACCACCTGGAATATCGAGCTCTTTGCTCTTTATGCTTGCCTGGTACTTGGATGTGAGAAATGACTGTTTGTGACGTGATGGACAGCCGTTACTAACGTCACAATTTTTTTTAATAAAACATCCTGTAACAATTAACAATATAGATAGGTATATATGCGTTAATATTTATGTGAAAAATCCAGGATATTTTTGGAACATGTAATAAATATTTCTTTATCAGATATTTTTTAAGTACTTTATCGGAATAGGAGATTAGCTGGAAATTATTAGTTTTGGGAAATTTTCATGAAAACATGATTTTTATTTAACAAATAATACTAATTTTTTTATTAATACAATTTCATCATTTTTTTTTTTTTTTTTTTTTTTTTTTTTATTGCGTAGGACAGCAGACAAGCTGACAGCCCGCTTAGAATTTAGCAGTTACTGTCGCCTATAGGTGTTAGCAACACTAGTGGCATCGCGAACACGCTGCTATCCCATAAGGGTACAGGAACTTGGGTCACTAATGCCGGAACACAACACAAGGTTATTATGGCGGCATACTTAAGACCAAAGGTGGTCGCCATCCAGACGGGCTTGAGGCCCTACCACGTAGCTAAGATGGGTTGTTTTGTCGCCTTTTACGACAGGCCGACCCCGGCCACAGAGGTTAGTATTCTTTCTCCGCCCCTGCACGGATACATTTAACAAAGTCGTACAGTATCTATAATCAATTAAATGAAAAAAATATCTTATTATAAATAACATTTTATTTTTCAAAAACCATTTTCAGAGTCATATACAATTTTTAACAAAAACCTGTGAAAGGTTTTTCTTGAAATTTCAGGAATAAGGTTAGAAGTACTAGGGCAGCAAAAGTGGTGAAGAAGTTAAAAGGGGAGTCCTGTACGCGCACATGAATTCAGTTCAGCGTAGTTTACGCACACAATTTCCACAGCCGTGTAGTAGACGTGAACACGCAATATTAGACACCTGTTTGATTCTGTATTTAGCAGACTTAGCTATAAAGTTATTTCTTTACATTCTGAACATACGTTTTGTTTTGCGTAAAATGCAAAATTTTACGATTAATGTACTTGAAAGGAAAATGCAAATGGTGCCTAAGTCGAATTGATGTATACAAAAATACCAGTTTCAAAAAATTTTAGTATATCACTATTTTACCAATTTTCCTTTACATTATTGCATTAGAAACAAAGACAATACAAACTACCAAAGTTATTGAAGTGAAACTTCTTTGGGCGCATGAGGGTAACATTTTTACGGATGAAACGAAAATTAGCGCTACGTTACGAATGAAACGCAAATAAGCGTCACGAAGGTGTGAAACGTTTTTTATAATACTTACATTTTTAAACTCGTGATATCTTTCGAATGGAATGTCCGAATTGAATAATTCAAAAAGTTATATAAAGATATTAAAGCAGTCTTGAATACGAAGTAATTTATTTTGATAAGGATTAATACTACGACACAAATAAAGAGCATTTTCTAGCGGCGGCATTTCAATTAAAATTTTAAAATAAAAGAACACTTATTGTGCCATAACTATAATAGCTAGACATATGCTGTCGCGACATTTTTTGTAAATCATCATGTGTTCCTCAAAGTCGTGATACATTATTTTATTCTATCATTTATAGTTTTGGCAGCGCATGCGATGTAAAGAATATTTTAGGTAATTTATTTTACACCTTGGGTCATATTATTGGAGTTTTAGTAAGGATCCCTAATTTTTTTGAAAATATAATATAATCTATGTCACCTCGGGATAATGAAGCTTCTCAACAGTGGAAGAATTTTTCAAATCGGTTCAGTAGTTTCGGAGCCTATTCAATGAAAACAAACAAACAATCATATCATTCCTCTTTATATTATTATACCACACATTTCCATTCGAAGCGCAGTCTATTTATTAAACTTGGATTATATAAATCTATGAACCCGATTCATGGCCGTCTAGAGTTCACTAAATTAGTTTGCCAAAGAAGTTTCACTTCTAACGTGTGTACTTTGTACGCACGCACTTTTTTATTTTAACATCGTGTCTAAAAGAAAAATAAGATGATAAAAAAGAGAAATAAAGAATAAGGCAATAAATTTTTTAGTAATATAGTGTATATATAGCATTGATATAAGTATATTTATTGTGGTAATATTACTATAAATTGAAAAGGAGCTTTAAGTTATCTGTTTGGCAGATAAAACCAGTATGAGATATTGTTTATTAGACTTAAAGAAAATTATCTCAAAAATTTTAGTGGCAAGATCTTTCCATATTCGAAGAGAGCAAGAAATTCAGAATGAAGGCTGCGAAATGGATGCTTGAGTTTCAACGTAACCCAGCTTTAACGATATTTTTTTTTCATAAGCATAAAATGAAAACCTGTATTATACAGCCTTTTTACAAACATATATTTGATAAATAAGTTTTGCTGAGAAAAAAACTAATTATTTTCATCATACAAATATTATCCTCTGCGGGGCTCAATTGGGCAAGAAAAAAATGTTATGTTACTGAGACAGCTGTGTCACCAAATAAAAATAATATTAAATTAACTCGTCTTATAAACAAAAATATAGGAACAATCAATAAAATTTATGTAATTTTCTAACAATTATTGTGTGGCACATCTAGATAATCTTGTGCGAATTGGAAATCGTCTACATTGTTGGAAAATTATCAGTATACGTCCACCCCATATAAAACGTACCGTACCCTACTACTACACACAGACTGCTTGGCGCTTCCGAATTTAGAATTCAACCGTCTTGCTCCAACTCCCCATTTTTAGAATACCCTGTCTTTTTTACTCTTTATATTCCTCCAGCTTTCCTTTGAGCATGCGCTGAGCGTCCCGACGCACGTGCCGATTTACTCCTACTGTGTTATACTCTCCTAGTATCGGGCGCGCCTAGGGCGGCAGCGTCGCGCCGCCGCCCAACTTCACTGAAAGCCTTCGCGCCCGCCCAGACGCTACTTTGACCGCCTACGATACAGTCCGGTCTCGACTTGTCTCGTAAAGCAAAAGCGCGCGAATACCTCTTTGAATAGTCTCCCTTACTTATTCTCAACTTCCAAGCGCCTGAATATTTAAACTTTTCCAAGTGCTTTAGTGTTCCATTTCGATTAAATTTAATTTTCATTTGTTTGTTAATTTAATTTATTGTTATTTAATTTACAATTAATTTGGTGTGTTTGGACAGGTATCTGTAATTGTGCGGTGATTTTAAGATCCACGACTTCTGAGCGGACTTCGCAGATATGAGGAGATACGCTTCTGCACCAGGTAACGATAACACATATAATTTACTTTTTAACTAAAATTTTGTATTTTTAAAAAATTTTCCCCAGCTAAAGATTTTTTTTCAATTTGTCACAAAATAAGAATATGTTTTGGCATATTAGTGTAGAGCTATTATATTATAGTATTTGAACCTGATAAACATTAAGTGTACAAAATACTTTTTGACTGATTGATGAATTAACGACTGACACAAAAAATAAATGATTTAACAAATGAAAAATCACTCTGACACGACACGTACTCTTTTTTATTTTCTTTAAGTCTAAGTTAATTTTGTAGCACAATGCTTATTAAAAAAAAAAGAAATATTACGTACTAACTTATAAGTATACTTTAACTAATAGTAATAAGTTTTTAAAGTATTTATCAAGTTCTTAGCACAGATACTGTTAATTCGGTGAAATGGATAACGATCAATCAACTATTATTCATAAGATAAGGGATGCGAGTCTCTTCTGGGCCCTTGAGTTCTGGGCATTCGGCCAATGAGCTAAACAATGTTGAAAGCAACCCTTATCTTCAAAGTTTATAGGGTTAAGTTGCGATGAGTAGTTTAGTTACTGAGATTTAGTTTATTTCCCAAATCAATTAAATAACTGTGTAATAATAATAATAACAACACCCTGTGTCTTCACACAGCTGGGCTCAAGCATTGCCTAAAAGGAAATGGACAATATACCCGCAACGCTTGTCAATTGCGGATTGGCAGTTTACACATATTTATCCGTGCAGGGGCGGAGAAAGAATATTGACCTCTGCGGCCAGGGTTATCCTGTCGTAAAAGGCGACAAAAAAGCGACCCTAGCTACGTGGTAGGGTCCCAAGCTCTTATTATTAATTATTCACTCAAGTTCCTGTACCCATGCCACTGGCTTTGAAAACACCCATAGGCGACGGTAACTGCAAAATTCTAAGTGGGACGTCAGCCTATCTGCTGTTCGACAGCAATAAAAAATACAACGGTGATATCGGTATGCAGATTTTCTCACGAAGTTCTCCTTCGCCGTCAGTACATTTATTCTACAATACACAAATTAGGAGAGATAAATGGCCTTAGGGATGCATGATATCGTGAGATTCGAAACTAGGACATTTAGATAGACAAAAGTAACTGAGCAGCAGGTATTTAAATAACGACTTAATAACTATCTATGAAGAGTTTATTCTGATTACATTCGAAGCAATACGGCGCCTCGGGTTCGATACTGAATTAAAGATAAACTTCTTCGCGCTTACTTGCACTAAATATAGTAAGTAATAACTTATCCCTGATACTTTTTTTTTTTATTGCTGCAGGACAGCAGACAGGCTGACGGCCCGTTTAGAATTTAGCAGTTACCCTCGCCTATGGGTGTTTGCAACACCAGTGGCATCGCGAATACGCTGCTGTCCCATAAGGGTACAGGAACTTGGGTCAGTAATGCCGGAATACAACACAAGGTTTTTATGGCGGCTTAGACCAAAGGTTGTCGCCATCCAGACGGGCTTGGGGCCCTACCACGTAGCTAGAGTGGGTTGTTTTATCGCTTTTTACGATAGGCCGACCCCGGCCGTAGAGGTTAGTATTCTTTCTCCACCCCTGCACGGATTCTTGAGATGAAAGGAAGAATATGTAGCTGAAATAAATAAAAATGTCTTTATATTATAGATGTTATTTATTATATTTATATTATAGATGATCTGTTGTATCTTTTTAATGTGTGGACCTCTATTCGGACGAAGGTCTTCCTTCTTCATTTATGTTTTTTTACTATCCCAGTGACAACCAATCATGTCCTACGCATGATGTCATCGGCCGATGATAAATTTATATTGCAGCAGAAGACCATCAAAAGGACTGCGAACAAATAAAATAAGTAAATCCATATGTCGTATTTTACGAATCCCTAGGTAATTTGTAAATTATATTTTTTAGCAGAAACTAAATGAAATTAAAAAAAATTTAGCAATAGCTCCATTGTCAATATGTAATACATCCAGAAGATTGAATCTTCTAACAAAAAACGGGTGAAAATATTTGATACACACTCGATCGCTTGAGGGCTCACGGCAGGGTAGTGTAAAACCCCCGTGCAATGCGCCCTTTCGGTTGACAAAGGGAGGCCCGTTGCTTGTACACCCACTAAAACCACCCAGTGCTCTCTACTGCCCGACGCTTGGAGGGAAAAGATTAGCCCTGGTACAATAATTATCATCATGCCTCAGGCACCGATGAGTATGTACATGTCACCAGGATAAAGTATAAAAATACAGAAAATTAGGTGCTATAATTTTGATTTTATTCAGACAACAGTTGAAAACTAGCGCTATTACGATCAAATAGCAAATACTGAATTTTGCATATACAGACACACATTATTTATAATTAAATAACAATATGTGTTATTTTAATGAACTTAATATTAATAATAATTGTATTATGTATTCTATAATTTGTGTGCAATAAATTATTTTTATTCCATTTAATGTTATTATAGTTCGAAATTTATTAACTTTATCCACATTTCATAAAAATTATTCTTTATAGAACTGCCACCTGTAAGTATATTTTTTATGTTTGTATATATTATAATCTGGAACATAAAGCTGATCTTTTAAATAATAACTCTATTTTTTCTATGTTATAACATTGAAATATGTATGACATTACGGTTACAGCCTTCTTTAATTTGAAAATACATATGCGTTAGTCCGATACATTCCATTAAATACCCTTGTTATTGCTGTTATCCATGGCGAATACAGTAAAACGGCGTGAAGTACTCTTCAAGATCGTATTTTAGTGAGGTCACGTCCATCAGTATTCAGGTCATCAACAAAAGAATAGAAAAGGACAAAAAATATTGATTCGAAACATATGTTTTACATATATAATTGTTTTTCCCGTGCAATCTCTCTAGAGCAGAAGTCTGAAACTCGCGGCTCGCGAGCCGTATACGGCTCTGACCCCTTAGCTACGGCACTTCCGCTAAATGTTTAGTCCAGGCACGGAGTATTACTTATCATCTATTATTATTTTCGTAATAATGTATCCTACTAAAGCAATGCATAAGTTAAGAAAATGTCTCTTTGAATAAATTTTAACTGCGTATTATCTATATTTGGCTGTTTTGTAGGACAAGTTTGCGGACCACTGCTGTAGGGGGAGCTCGCGTTCAATAATGAGACGTTACGTGGTGTTATTATTATAATCTGTGACGATCCAAAGTTCCTTTTAGGAGCAATTCGCTTAATGAAAGTCAATTAATCAAGAATTTAATTGGAATCAAAATCAATATTTCTTGAAGAAACATTAAAGTTTTACAAGCCACTATGACTGTAAAGCCCCTTTTAAACTAACTGTAACTTTTATTCACAAATGTTGAACTTGTATTGGCTGGGGAATGCTTTAACCCAATATTGATTTCTCCATTTATTTTTTTCGACCTGAAAAAGGGAACATTTAAACGTGAAAATAAAGAAATCCCAAGTAACCAAGTAAATATATGTTAGAATTTGTTATATTAGTAAAAGTTCTGGGAACCGTTTAATCAAAAAAGTTCGTAAAGAAACGAGATCTGAAACTCGGTGAAAGAAACCAATTCAAATAGTGATAAAATTCTCAACTTTGTTTCACGTATGGTACGCTCGGCAATTGTTTTTATATGCCAACTTGTAATAGTTTTACAGTTATTGTGGTTTTTCAAGCTTAGCTTTATAATCGGACGACAATCTAGTGTCTTTATCTGTTCAGAGCTTCTTTAGTCTAGAAAATTAGGTTTCGATTCAACGGGATATATTCATCCAGTATTTTTAGTTAACCAGGTGTCCTCGAATTCCGTCCATGCTGGTACACGCTATGCTGTCGCGTCATTCCTTGGTTTTAGTGAGTATAAAAGCGACGCGAGTCCCTTTGTCAACTGAGAATACGCATGGGATCTATAGACAATATATTACAGACAAACGCATCCAATTACTAAGTTTTTGATGGTTAAAATTATTGTCATAAACTTAATTCTAAATTATTATACATTGCTTGACTTATCAAACTCGCGACATGACATCTGTTACTAACGTTTATTGCTAAAGTTTCGCAACACAGAAGTTAATTAATGATATTACATATTTTATGACGTGTAATATTGCTGTGGCTATTACAGTGTTTGTTGAATAGTGGATAAAGATTTGTAATATATATTTATTACCGTCGCTTATGAATGTTTACGATATCAGAGGCACTAACAACACACAGCCATCCGTGAAAGGGAAGGTGAACCTGGGTCACTTACGCCCGAACATAATATAATAATAAAAGGTTATTATTGCGGTTTATTTTGAGACTGGGGATGATTGCCACCCAGACGGTTTGGAGCCCTACCTAGCTGGGGCTGTTTTGTTGCCTTCTACGACAGGCCGCCTCTGGCCTCAGGGTTCAGTATTTTTACTCCAACCTACACGGAAAAAAATAATTACTACATTAATTTGTCATGATGGTTGTTTAAATTTTAATCACAGTATTTATCTAGAAAATAATGGATATTATTATAGCATATTCCGTAATCCATAAAATTTAATTCATTTAATTGTATAAATAGTAAGATTTTTAGTAATAAAAAGTAAATTAACAACAGGTGAATAATTTATTCCCCCCACGAATCGCTAAAACGTATTTTTCGGAATCACCGTCGGCGAGAAAATACTTATGACAAATGCGTCCGTGCCAAATGTTATTGCAGCGTATATTCAAATTTCACTTTCATTCATATTTGAAATCCCATAATTTGAAAAATAAAAACAATTGTTGGTTTGATATAAATTATATCTGAAGGATAGTAGCTAGGTAGATGATTGATATAATGGAATGCAGTTTTTGTTTTCAATGTCAGGCATTAATAGTACGTATTTACTTCAAAAGTGAGGAAGCCACGGAACAAAAACAGTGAGCGGGTTAAGAAAGCGGGGAGAAATTTGAAATATGGAGCAAATGGAAAATCTTATGCCCAATTTCACGGTTTTGTTTCTTATAGAAATTAGCTTATACGTGGTTCTATTTGAAAGTAATTTAATACAATACTCATAATTTTGTAAATCTTAATTTAATTATATTTAATTGATGTGAATATCTAATATTATATGTTTTATATAACAAATATTTTGTATTTCTTTCACCATTGATTTGCAATAAACTATGATACAATAGCGTTATTAGTAGAGATCCCTTGTCAAAGACTCGAGAAAACAGGATTTAACATTGAGAAGATTATGGAAATTGCTTTCCAATATCAATATTGTAAGAGGTTTAACGTCACCGACACTCAGGTCCAAAAATCTTTGATGGTTAATTGTACTCGATAGGTACTAAAACAGCATTTTTCTTAATATATAAGATTAGAATTTGATTAAACTCATCAATGCTGATGAGAAGTGGTTGAAATTTCAATAATCAAATACATGTTGTTATTATTGGTGTGAGATAGCAAAAAAGGCTAACGGCTCATTTAATAGTTTGCATTTATCGTCACTGATAGATATTTAAGACGTCAGGAGAATGCAAACACGCTGCAGTCTGCGGAGGTGTACTGAAACCTGGTCACTTATGCCAGAACATCACAATATTATAGCGGCATATTTAGACACCAAGGATGGTTGATATATAGATGGTCTTGGAGCCCTGCCTAGCTAAGGTTGTTAATCGCCTTTTACTGCAGGTCCCCCGCACGCAGGGGTTGAGTACCTAACTCCGCTCCTGCAAAGAGTGTTAGATATTTACATAACAAAATAATATATGTATAAACTATGATCACTTTTAGTCTATGGTTGTGTCTATGTTGTCTTTGACAGTACTTATTAAAATGAATAAAGTTGAATTGATTCCGAACCACAGCTGTGTTTTATTAGGTTATAGAGCCAGTCCCGTTAAATAAGTTTTTTTTAAGTATTGTATTAAGTTCAGTGTGTGTAGAAAATGTCTAAAAACTATTTAGTGAATGTTCCGAAATTAAAAGGTCGCGAGAATTACGACGACTGGTGTTTCGGGGCTGAAAACGTACTCGTGTTGGAGGGAATGGCGGACGCCATCAAAGCGCCATTATCGCCAACAGCTACATCGGATGAAAAAGCAGTTGATTTAAGGGCTAAAGCAAAACTAATATTGACCATCGACACGTCTCTTTATGTGCACATTAAGAAAGCGTCAACAAGTTACGACTTATGGAAGACCCTAAGGAACATGTTCGATGATGCGGGATATTGCAGGAAAATTGGTTTGCTGAGAAATCTTATTAGTATACGCCTAGAAAACTGCGAGTCGATGACGAGTTATGTAAGCCAAATCATCAAAACTGCTCAAAAATTGATAGGCACGGGTTTCGAGATCAATGACCAATGGATAGGATCACTTATGTTGGCCGGATTACCAGAAAAGTATGGTCCTATGATTATGGCAATTGAACATTCAAGCATCGAAATAACTGCGGATGCAATCAAGACGAAGTTACTAGATATGAGTGCAGATTTTGAGGTTAAGTCGGAAAGAGCATTTGCTGCCAGAAATTTTCACAAAAACCAAATACAATGTCGTTATGTTGGTAATGCGGGAACGCCATCTGTCAATGTCAGTGGAAATAAGTCAAACATGGCGCGGAAAATAATCCGATGTTATAAATACAAACGGACATTTTAAAAATCAATGTCCGGGTGCTGATAACACGAAGAAAAACTGCATTTAGTGCAGTATTACAAAAGAATTCAGTCAGTCTGACTGACACTTAGATTCCGGTGCAAGCACACATATAGTATCGAACGTGAACTTATTGACAAATACTTGTTATCAACCTATGATAAAAGAGATAATTGTTGCGAATCAAACTGTCGCGCAAGTGTTATGCACCGGAGACTTGCAGCTTACCTTACCACACTTGTTGGAGATAAAGAGTATACAATTGATGTAAACAATGTTTTGTGTGTGCCTAGCCTCACTACGAACTTACTATCAGTGAGTAGAATCATTGCTAATGGCAATAGAATACAGTTTAAACAGCATGGATGTTTAATTTACAACTCACAGAATGACTGTATAGGCGAGGCGTGTCTGGAAAATGGTGTATACAGATTAAATGTTGTGAGCTCAAAAAATATCTTATTAGCTGCAGTAAAAGTCTCAAGTACTACTTGGTATACAAGATTAGGTCATATTAATGCCAATGATTTAAATAAATTAAAAAATGGAGTAGTTGAAGGTGTTAGCTTTGATGGAAGATGTGATATCAGTAAGTTCATTTGCATAGTTTGTTGTGAGGGAAAACAAATGAGATTACCATTCCCTGAGAGCACAAATAAGAGTCAACAGGTTCTAGAGCTGGTTCACACAGATCTGTGTGGCCCGATGGAGAACATGTCTCTTGGGAAGGCGAGATACTACTTATTATTTGTAGATGACTTCAGCAAGATGTGCACCGTGTACTTTCTCCGATCTAAAAGTGAAACATTTATGTACTTTAAACAAAATAAAGAGTTTGTTGAAAATCAGCAATCGAAGAAAATTAAAATCTTAAAATCGGATAATGGAGGGGAATTTTGTTCTGCAGAAATGACAAATTACTTGAAACAATGTGGTATACTCCATCAGAAAATAAACAGTTACACACCTGAACAAAATGGGTCATCAGAAAGAAATAATAGATCCATAGTTGAGAAGGTACGATGTCCACTTTATGAAGCTCAATTAGAAAAGTTTCTTTGGGCGGAAGCTGTTAATACAGCTGTGTATTTAAAAAATTTATCACCAGCATCAGGCTTAGACCAAAATACTACTCCTTATGAAATATGGACAGGCAGAAAGCCGAATTTAAGTCATCTGCGGGTTTCCGGCAGTCCAGTGATGGTCCATATACCTAAAAAGAGACGGAAGAAATGGGACAAGAAGGCAAGGAAAATGTTTCTAGTTGGATATTCTGAAAATATCAAGGGCTATCGTTTGTATGACCCTATTTCGAGAGAAATTACTGTAGCCAGAGATGTTATTGTCATGGAAAGTACGGATGACAGTTCAACAACATCTGTCATGATCGAAGATAAGTCAAGGGATAATTCAACTGTAAGCAGTTCAGAGAAGCATTATAAATTTTTGAAATTGATTGGCATGTCTGAAGTTAAATAAATAATTTAAGTATATTTTGGAAATTAGATTATTTTGTTAGGTAGGGCTGTTAGATATTTACATAACAAAATAATATCTGTATAAACTATGATCACTTTTAGTCTATGGTTGTGTCTATGTTGTCTTTGACAGTACTTAAATGAATAAAGTTGAGTTGATTCCAAACCACAGCAGTGTTTTAATAAAGAGTAAATGATGTTCATATGTAAACAAAAATAAGAGTTTCTGGTTGTTTATTTAGCAGAGTTATGTAAAATAAAAGAGTTATTTTGCTTTGATTTTACTTTTAATATTATAAAGACCACCAAATACTTCCAATAATTTCCGATGCTTCCTTACTATACTTACACCGCAAAAAACACACAAAAAAGATAGAGCAGTGTTGCCAAACTAACAGAATTATATTACCACCATAATCAACTTAATACGTTCTGGCTACAATGCCCTTTTAGTATTGTGATTGCAACAACATACATTAATAGTTTACTTAAACGTATAAATTCGGGATTCTGTCTTCAGCTAGTCTCATAGTACTATGGATGTAAACATTTACAAATTTACTTCATATCTTGCTATCTAACCACATCTTGCACTAGGGTTTTACTGGCTGAAATTAATAATAACAATGAAACAATGAATATATTCTTCTCGTAACAAATCAAATAATGAAAAAACGTTTCAAGATAAGATTTTACTGATCATTTATTGAATGTCAAGAATCTACTATCTTTTTCAATAGAAAACGCTGACGTCAGCCTTAATTCCTTTATATTTTGTTCTACTTTAATTTCAAAATTAAAATGAAATTGGAGGAAATAATTTTCAAATCAATTTCAATTAAATTCAATTTATTCATGCATAAATTTAACAATACATTATACATAGACCCTTTTGAGGTATATACCATATATACATTGTCAATTTTTACTTGTCTACCACATTTCACCAATTACCACTTATTTACACTATTTCACTGAATAAATAATCATTTCTCGGCCAGTCATTAATTACATTATCAAAATTGACATTAATTGTATAATACGTCTTATTAATTAAAAATATATTTACTTTCATTTTGAAGGCATTTAAAGATTGAGCCAACTTTATGAAATTGGAGGAAATAAAAATATGACAACATAAAAAGAATATAATTATTTATATTTCCAGTCTGTGCATTCCTGAAAATAATCTTAATAATGTAATATCCTTTTCAGCAGAGACATTGCTTAATAGCTTTTATACATTTATTTGTTGAAAATCCTTGAATTCTCTCTGGGATTGTATTGTAAAAAAAATTACTTTGCTCTATGTATCTCTATTGTATGTATGTATACTTTATTTAAAAGTTTAACATTATTTTTCTCTTCAATATTACGTATCGTTCTTATTTACAACAATGAGCTCCATACTACTTTTATTAATTTTACATTATTCTATCTTTAAGTCAATAGTGACAAAGGTTACCGAAACGTATTTATTAAAATAATTCTTCGCTGAATAAATACGGAATGTCGTGGTAAAGCAATAATGTCTCACCAAACAATATTCCTAGACGAACAATATAAATAAAGGCTGGCCGAATTCAGAGGGTACCGAAATACCGTTAGGGCTGTGAATATCCGAATTAAATAATTTAAACCAAAATAACATATTGACAAAATAAATAACATTGTTAATGTTATAAATTATTCTATCACGTATAATATCTATATTAAGTATCTATACTTAATTGTAATTTTTTTGTAGTTTATAGTACACTTCGTGTACTTCGTGTTTTACTATGTTTAAGTATTATTATATTTTTATCCGTGCAGGGGCGGGGAAAGAATACTAACCTCTGCAGCCGGAGTCTGCCTGTTGTAAAGGGTGACAAAACAATCCATCGTAACTACGTGGTAAGGCCCCAAGCCCATCAGGATGGCAACCACCTTTGGTCTTAAGTCTGCCACCATAATAACTTTGTGTTGTGTTCCGGCATTAGTAACCCAAGTTTCTGTATCATTATGGAACAGCAGCGTGATCGCGATGCCACTGGCATTGCAAACACCTGTAGATGACGGTACTTGGTTCTAAGTGGGCCGTCAGCTTGTCTGTTGTCTTACCGCAATAAAAAATATATATTACAATACATTGTTTAAATAATTTAGATAACTATTAAAGAAAACATAAAGAAGTCTCTTTAAAAGGTAGTTTTATTTTTCCTTTCAGTAACTATACTAGACAACATTGTATTCAAGCCTAAATCGCCGCCACGACTTCTTTGTGTCGACTGGCGGCGTTGCTTTTAGTACTTCTTCTATGTAAAATATCTGTTTTATTCAGTAAACTACTGAACATATTCTAAATAGTTTAGTATATATTTATAGTTCATTTAACACTAATATTAATGACATAATAAATGTTCTATTTTGTAAAGATTAGGTATTTATTTACACAAAAAACACAAAAGACATACAACTAAATCCAATATCTATACATAAAATCATACCTAATATTCCTTCTTTTGCCGCCAGGCTAAAGTCTGAAACTAGCTTATGAAGAAACTGATTATTATCGTTATTATTAGCTAGTATAGACATTTATGTTGTAGTCAGCCAATTCTCGTTTACTGCTGCACTTAGAACTTTCCAAGTTCGCACCCCTTTATCATAGTTTTCGGTACAGATAATATGGATTGGACCTAGGAGAAGGACATAGGCTACTTTTTTCTATAGCAGAACAAGGTTTGTCGTGTCAGTTCACTAGTCATAAATATATGATTTAATATTATTAACGTGAAAGCCATTTAAATACAATTAATTCAGTCACAATTTAACTCGACTACAATTTAGCAAAAGGATTAAAGTTAAACGAACGTAGTCGCTCAAGATAGATAAATTAATTGGCCTATTCACAATACCTAGTCAATTAATTTCAAGAAATTCCTCAGTAATTGTCTCCATTTCATTATTCATTCGTAATACATAAGTGAACTTAAAGTGAGCGCGTAATTTTAAGAATTTTGTTATTAACTGAATTATTATTCAGTGTCAGTCGTTTGCTCATTTAACATATTTGATTTCATACAGGATGCACATTTGAGAACGTAGCCATACCACGTGACCTATTTTTGACAATTCTAGTTCATCCCAAAGTAAGCAGGACATCATTTGTGTTATGAGTACTAAACAACTAACATATTATCCGTGCAGAGGCGGAGAAAGAATATAACCTCTGCGGCCGGGGTCGGCCTGTCGTAAAAGGCGACAACACAACCCACCCTAGCCACGTGATAGGCCCGTCTGGATGGCGACCACCTTTGGTCTTAAGTATGCCGTCATAATAACCTTGTGTTGTGTTCCGGCATTAGTGACCAAAGTTCCTGTACCCTTATGCGACATCAGCCTGTTCGCGATGCCACTGGCTTTGCAAACACCCATAGGCGACGGTAACTGCTAAATTCTAAGCGGGCCGTCAGACTTTCTGCTGTCCTACAGCAATAAAAACAATTACTTATATACTTTTCTTTTGAAAATAAATACATGTTACTTCACTTATACTCGGGACGAGATTTAAATCTGTGACTCCCAGGAGGTCGTCAATGTTATCTGCGTTGTTTGATAGAAAAAAATCTGTCAACATATAAATTGGTGTCAACACTTTTATCCATACTAATATTATAACTGTGGAAGTAACTCTGTCTGCCTGTCTGTCTGTTACGTTTTCACGCATAAGCCGCTGAACATATTTTGATGAGTGTCGGTATAGAGATATATTGGAACTTGGAAAAGGACATAGGTCACTTTTTTAAATTATATGGCAGAACAACATTTGCCTGGTCAGCTAGTACTTTATAATTTAATGTATTACATTTTTATATATCACAAGCCACGGCATTGAATAAAAAATCTATTTACAGATCGTACATATTTTGTGTTCCGTTGGGATCGTCCTTAAAGACATGTATATGACCTCTTACGTTATTTATGTCAGTTAAAGTTGGTACCCTTTTTTTGATTAAGGAACAGCAGAAAGACTGAAGGTTTACTTAACAGTAAGCAGGTACTGTCCCCTGTGAATGTCTGCTCGCTGGGGGCACCGCGAAGACGCTGATGTCCGCATAGAAGTACTGTGTAGAGAACCTGAGTCACCAGGGGTGGTTGCCACTTAGACGGGATTGGGGCCCTACCGCCTAGATAGCGCTGTTTTATCGCCTCCGACCCCACGGGGGTCTATTTACCCCGCCCCTGCACGCAGATAAATCTATTGGTATAGTATACTTACGAAGGTAAAAACGATTTCCTACAGATTGCACAAGAAATCAGACCTGAGCCCAAGCATTTCTAAATAAAAAGACCATATCGTTATCTGTTCATCCATATTAATGAAGCCACTCGCTAAATTGATTGGTTTTGAAGCAGCAGTACGAAAGGGTTTTATTACAGTAAGTTAGTAGAGTTAGTAGTATTCATAGCGACGGGAAAAACTTCGTTTATCATAGTTTATCTAACATTTTTTAAACAATGTTTTAATTTCCTACAAAAATATATCTTGCGTATAAAAATCAACTGCTTCGTTTGTGAGCTACAAAATTATAAAAAAGTTCCTATGTTATTTAAATGGGAAACAGAAATTCGATGCGTGACCTCTAAAGATTAAAATTAAGAGCTCTGGTTTTCACAGGTGTCTTTTTTTGGTGCCCTGAAGATATTTCAAATTTTCATTTCAATTTCAATGCCAAATTTCATTTCATCCCGGTAGTTAAGTCACAACTCAGAAAAAAATATTCGGCTTTGCGTACGCAATAGGGGAAATCACTTCGAGCAAGAACTTTAATCAGGCTAAATTACAAAATGCTTTAATTGTTACTTATTATTAATTGTTATTACTACTAAATTATTACTGGTTCTAAATTTGATTTTATATTTGTATTTTTTGTATTAATTGTAATTATTGGGTATTGTTTTTAATTAATTTTATGGAAATTTTAAAGAACGACCTTTTTTTTTTGGTCTCGGGGAAAAACCTCTCTTGATGGGTTCCCCCGGCTCGGGGGGACCGAGGGATATGTGGGACTCCGGGAAAGATGTTTGGCCATCCGACTACCCACTAAAAACCTCGCTGTTCTCCTATCGCCTACGCCCGGGCCCTCGGATATATGGCCTGCCGATCTCGTGGCCCGGGCCGGCGCCGGCCCGCCCTTTGTCTTGAGGCGGGCCCCTTCTAAAGTGTTGGCGCCAGGGGGTCAGGATTTCGTCCCCCCAGCGCTCTCCTAACAACTCTAGGAGTTGAGGGGGGCCGCGGAACAGCACGCAGCCCTCACCCTCGCGGCAATGGTGCGGGCGGTGGATCCTCCCACGAGGGGCCGCTCGCGGTCTCTTTTTACGGCGGCCGGAGGTCGTTATTTGCCCTCCGGCGCCGCTGACGTGGCCTGCGTTTGCGGGAGGGGAATGTGGTGGTCGACTCCCGCTCCCGCTCCGCCGCCTCCTTTGCGGACATGACTGCCTCGCAGAAGGAGGCGACGGCCGTCCATCCAGGATCGCCCCCGACCATGGACAGAACTAGGGCCGGGAGCGACAGGTCTGCTCCGATTTGGCGACACACACGGCGACAGTGTGGTTCACCGCGTGCTCCTCGTCGCCCGCGCCACAGTGGTGGCACCCCGACGTTATCTCCCGCCCTATGCGACACAGGTACCTCCCGAAGCAACCGTGCCCCGAGAGGACCTGCGTCAGGCGGAAGGTCAGGGTGCCGTGGCGCCTTTCCAACCATTCGGCCAGGACGGGCCTCACCGCTTCGATGGTGGCGAGGCCCGCGCTGAGGTGAGCGAGGCGCTCCTTCCACTCCACCATGAGCACCTCGTCGCGCAGCTCCGCCCGCTTTACCTCAATTTCGCGAGGCGCGGGGCGAGAGCCACGCTCGGCCGCGTCCCGGCGCCACTGGTATAATAGCGCCAGGACCTTAAGTTTAGTTGAATACGAATTTCCGCCTGCTTCCTTTGTGATCCTTTTTTTTTCAGTTTTTTCGAAATAAGTTCCTAGTTGTTATGCATTGTTGGAAGCTAAGAAAACTAGTTTCATAACATTTTTTTTGTTTTTAAGCCATTTTAGTAGAAAAATTCTCAAAAAAAATTGAAGTAATATTGTTTTTCGTCTCGAATTTTTAAAATTTGGACCGACAATTGTTGTTTTAATATTAATAAATCATCATCATCCTAGCGTTAGTCCCGGTTGCTGCCCAAACTTTCGTTTCGGTGCCCGGGGTCTGCTTTCCGACTTTTTCTACTCCACTTCGCGCGATCTTCTGCATCCCTGGTAGTGAGCCCATTGGCACGCATATCACCCTTTACGACGTCAAGCCAGCACTTTTTGGGTCTACCCCTCCTGCCGGGGCCCGGCGGAGGCGGCATGGCCAGACATTTGTTTCCCACGTAAGCATCCGGTTGCCGTAAAACATGGCCATACCAACGGAGCCGACACTCCTGCAATTTATCTGCAATGTCACGGACATGAAGACTACCGCGAATGCGGGAGTTCCTAACGCGGTCCTTCCGCGTCACTCCACACATCCACCGCAGCATATTCATCTCCGTGACACGCAGTTCTTGCTTGTGTCGCTCTAACACCGGC